>CM073578.1:35046100-35646100 GCA_037074715.1 Magnolia kwangsiensis | reverse complement strand
TGAATGCCTATTGTATTTGAGTATGATTGGGACTAATACTTAGTTCAAGCAATCGGTAACCGTTTCTAATTGAGTGGCCGAACTAGTCTCACCACAATGGATACGTTCGATGAATCCGAGTTGTACGGTGATTATCGATAGTTGTTAAGCCACGATGAATATGTATGCACTCCATGTCGATTAATTTAGCATGCCCTCGTACTAATTGAACTTGTCAAATAACCCAATTGGCTTATTGTGTGTTTACCATGTATGGAGGCTACTGCCTGAATTTAAGTTACCACCTACCAATGCAAAGCCCATTTTAACCTTAGTACCACGATCCGCTAGACTCATGAGCCGGACTTGGTAGTATAGGACACTGTGGTCAAGCTGTCGACCTATGTTGGGGTGACGAGCCTCCCCATAGTATCCAGTGAGCAACCCAAACTCGTGAGCCGAATTCGGTGGCATGAAACACTGTATTCGAGTTATCAGCCTACACTAAGGTGACGAGCCTTCCCGTGTTGACCTAAAGTATAAACTAAGCCTACGTTGAGGTGACGAGTCTCCCGTAGCTACCTGAACTTGCCTATCTACTACTTTTAAATCAGGGGTGATGTTGCCCTAAAACTTACCTATCGTATGTGATTAACTAGGATTGACGACCCTAGATGGATCATCGTTTGGGTACATGATATAATTGGAGGTACCTTAGCTTCCCGAATCTGCTGTATGAATAAACTTAAATAAATTACTTGGCTAACACGACTATACACCGCATTGCATGTGTTTTGGTGAGGAAGCGCACATTTAGGGAGTTTGCCATGCACGATCGTGAGATGAAGTCGCTGAAGGAGTGCAAGTGAAGGCATGCATTATTACCACGTATCATCCATGTATTAACAAGAGCAGTTAGAGATGTTTGTTGTATTGCTTTATCATTATTGCTTGATTGAATTGATAACATGTTAACCTTTTCCTTATAGTATCACTGAGTTGGCCACTCATTCCCACCCTGAGATGAAGTTTTAAAACACCACCCAGACTCTGGTTTAGATGTAGGTGATGGCGAAGTCTATGCAACGGAGCAGGACCTCTTGGACAAGGAGGACGAATCCTCCTACGTTCAGCTCTCAGACGGGTCTATGTAGACCCCATGATGATTCGACGGGATTACAGAGACTTATGGATTAGTTGGACATGATATTTTATAAATTTTGAAACCATTCATGTATAAATTCAGCCGGTAACATGCTCATACTTTAGGGGTTGTGAAACACTTATATACTTTATATATTTATCTCGATCTTTCGCTTGCTTAATTACATTAACTTTGGAGTATGATATGCTGATTTAGTATAATCCCACTCATGTTTAATGCACTAATATAGACAACATTTAAATATCAGTATCTATGTTGTATAAGTGATGCGTCAGAACTCGGGAGTTGAGCTTTGCTCGACCCCTGATTTTCAAGGCGTTATATATATATATATATATATATATGGTCGAGTCGGGTTTCAAACGGAGTCGGGCCATACTGGGACCTGTTTGAACTCGGCTTGAAATCAGTTTCGAGCTGAAGAAAATGCACCATCTTGGACCGAACTCAGTTCCAAGTTGAGCTTTTTTGAGCCGAGTCGAGCAAGTTAACCAGGCTAGCCCGATTTGTGTACAGCCCTAGGTGGGCTACAGAGAAGGGCACATGCTGCTGGACAGGAATCATCGACAACACTTGTTTTACTAAGTGGATAAAACACCCAAAATTTGTAGGGTCCACCACATTGTATATGTAAAATTCACTCCGTCCATCAGATAAAATAAATTATTTTACCCGCACATACAAAATATAAGACTGATTAAGGAGTCACATGAGCTATACCAATGGAAAAATGTTAACTTTCTAATGGCAAGTTTACACGGTGTGGGCCACATGAGTTTTTTTTATTAATATTAATTTCTGTAAAATCTATTTTTTCTGTGAGTTAGACCTGATTAACGAGTTTGATGTAAGATACACCATATCGTAGACCACATACAAACCTATGGTGGGCATTCCATTCTCACTGTTGTATGTGATGTGGCCCGTCTGAGTTATGAATCGAGGTGATTTTTATACCTTAGAGCCTAAAATGAATGATGGACGAAGTGGATTTTACATTTACAATATGCTGGGCCCTGTAATCTTGGGTGTCTGCAAGAAACATGTGTTGACTGGATCTGGTTCCAAGCTGTGTAGGAACGCCCATCCGTGAATTTCACAGGGGCAAATGAATCGCAAAATAGCATGAGGTTTGGTATGATCGTTCATCTTGATTAGATGAAGGGTATGGATGGATTGATTATATACACACAACACCTTTGGCCCCCATTCTAATCAACGGTAAGATTTCCCTCTCAATACGTCCCCTGTGTTGTGGCCCATTTTAGTTTTGGATTGGGGTGACTTTTGGAATAGTAGGGTTTTCAGAGGTTAAGCATCTTATGGACGGTTTGGATGGTTCGAATACTTGAGTGGGCCCTTCAACTTCTGGGTACTACTATAAGCTGGTGACAATGGAACGTAGGTGAGTGAGTGGGAATGGCGGTCCCAATCGTAGGAATGCGGATTAGTTACTGACAGGTTGATTAGTAAGCATCGCTACTGAAGTGACGCCACAAAATTATGTCCAACCACCACCATGATGTATGTATTGTTTCAAGATGAAAGTTGGGCGGTTGAACCCCACTGACCCATGACCAACTCGACATTGGGTTGGGCTTGGACAGATGTATCGAGTTTGATCTTGGGCTTGGGCTATACAAACCCCAACCCGATAAAACTTGGGTTAGGCTTAGGTTGAGGACTTGGGTTAGGGTTGCCCGACCCAACCCAAACCTGATCAATATATAAATTTCTTATAAATTATGATTGAGCATGGATTGTATCTGTTAAAGACATAAATTCCAATATTGTCAGGTCTCATTGGTCCACATCATTTCCAATGACTCGATTTAACAAGATATGTTGGATTTCTCTCTTACAAATAAATTGTGTGCTACACAACAAGACTTTCAAATGAGTAATTGTCCTATATTTTAGCTTGATTGTTTATAGTAAATGAAGTTCATTATGAAGAATAACTACATATATAATTAATAAAATCATAGATATAAAAATAAGACATGTATTGAAATATAATAAATTAATACAATCATTAAAATATTAGCATTTATCCACCCGATCAACTTGACCAACCCGATCAACCCGACTGAACCCGCTTGGGTTGGGCTTGGGTTGAGAATTCCCAACCCGAGTTTGGGTTGGGTTGGGATAGTGTTGAGGTACAAGAACCTTGGGTTGGGCTAGGGTTGAACACCAACCCGAGCCAACCCGCCCGACTTTCAGCCCTAGTTGTATCCACACCGTTCATCCATTTGATGATATAAATTTAGGGTACAAGCCAAATAACGAGTCAGATAAAAAGCTCGAGTGGACCCACAATAGAAAAAATTAGAGAGATGCTGTCCACCATTAAAAATTTCTAAGGGCCACAAAAGTTTTCGATCAAGCTGAAATTTGTGTTTTACCTTTTTTCGTGTTTGTCTTAACTTATGAATGTGTTGGATCTCAGATAAACATCATATTAGACTTTAGTAAGGTTTCATTGATGGGCGTCACTCTTCCCACTGTTTTTTGTGGTGGGGTCCACTCCAGATTTAGATCCGACTCATTCTATCCCGTGCGCTAAAATGATATCTCCAAATGGGTGGATGGTGTGGATACAACACATACATTGTGGTGGGTCCCATGATACTTAGTGATGTCACTTCAATAAGAGTCTTGGTACTCAACTCGTCTATATCTAGTTTGCCTCTCAATTGCAGGGGGCGAATTGGGTGCGGATTGGATACTGACAAGGTCAGTAGCTAAATTGTTACTAAAGTGACGTCATCAAGTTCTGTGGACCCCACCATGATGCATGTGTTGTATCCATACCGTCCAACCATTTGTAGAGATCGTTTTATGGCATTACAAAGAGAAGGAGATATATCTAAATTTCTAGTGGACCCACCATAGAAAACCGAGGGAGCTGTCACGCCCACCGTTGAAACATTTATAGGCCCACAGTGATGTATTTTTGAGATCCATCCTATTCATAAGTTAACATAGAGATAGATGAAGTGAAAACACAAACATGAACTTCATCAGAAACTACTGTGGCCCCTGAGAAGTTTTAGATGGTGGATGTTACTGTCTCACTATTTTCTACGGTGGGGTCCACTTGAACTTTTGATCTATCTCATTCTTTTTTTAATTCCATAAAAAGATCTTTAAAAACGGTTGGATGGAATGGATACAACACATGCATCATGGTGGGGTCCACAGAGCTTGGTGATGTCACTTCAGTAGCAATTTGGCTACTTACCTTGGCAGTATCCAATCAGCGCCCGGGGTGGATTTAGTCAGGCCGCGCTAACACCGACTTCGGTCTAGCCATGACCGTCGGGCCCACCTTGATATATATGTTATATATCCTCACCGTTCATCCCTTTTGAAAGCTTATTTTAGCGCATGTGCCCAAAAATGAAGCAGATACAAATATTAAGTGTGGTCGAAAAAACAGTGGTGATTGAACACCCACCATTAAAAACCTCCTGGGGCCCACCATAATGTTTACTTATCATCTAACTTGTTCACAACGTCACACTGACAGGGATGAAGGAAAACACAAATATCAATTTGATCCAAAACTTTTGTGGCCTTTTTTTTTAATGGTAAGTATTTAATCATCACTAATCCTATGTTGTCCACTTGAGATTTGGATCGGCTTCAAATGGATGAATGGCTTGGATATACAATAAATACATCAAATACATCAAGGTGGGTCCCATCATCACGGTTTGACCAAACTGGGTGTTACCTGGCTTAACGGAACGTGCCCCTCAATGGCAAGGTTGGTCCACTGACCTCTAACATTTTCTAAATGTCCATTTCCCTTGTAAAGGTGTAGGTCATTGATTGGTTGATGGGCCCCAATCATAAGTAAGAGGATGTTCGTAATGAACCCCACGTAATGAATGGATTGGATTGCATACACGTGTGACATGTGCTAAATGGGCTGAATGGGCCAGAGTTCACCTATTCAATCTCCTCACAAAAGTACTTGCAACCTTTCTAAAAAATCTATGTCAAATGTTGTCTTCATTTTGTTTGTAAATGGGTCTATCGATGGCATTGACAAATCACTCAATCTCATCGTGCAGTTGTTGGTCCCATCAACAATCCACTGGACTTCATCGACAAAATCTCATTTTTTTGCCTTTGCTAGCTGGACAATTTTTGGGTCCAAATCGATTTGATTGAAGATGGCTTCGATCCCATCGATGGGTCATTGATGGGACTCAATCTGATCAAAGCTTTCATTAACCGACTTGTATAATTTTGCAGAATTATGAGTTTTGTTTCCTAATTCAGTTTTAACTCTATTTAATGGTTTGTAATTAGGGATTAGGATATTGAAAACATAATATGGCTTTTGTGATAAAATAGAGATCAAAACTAGAGTTTTTTTTTTAAATGTTTTTCGGAGTTTATTCTCGGTTTAGTAAGTTCTTCCATCTCTTGTAACATAATTATCATAGTGGATTCATTGTTGCCTTGTGCCATGGTTTTTTTTATAAGGATTTTTTCACGTAAAACCTTGTGTTATTTGTGTGTTTGGTTTATTTGATCTCTTATTATTTTATTCTAACTCAGGATTGCTTCTTCGTGTCCCCCAACAAGTGGTATCAGAGTAAACGTTGGAATTTTGAATTTTTTAAATTTAAAAACATGTCTTCTAAGGAATATAATATTAAGTATGAAACAAAGAAATTTAGTATGAGAAATAACTTTGCATTGTGGAAGGTTAAGATGGGAGGCCTCCTAGTTTAGTAAGGATTGTAATACGCTTTTCTTGGCAAGGTGAAATGTCCTGCATATATGATGGGGGAGGATCATGATGAGCTAGACGAGAAGGCTACCACCTCGATACAATTGTATCTAATAAATAATGTCCTAGATCAAAAGATTGCCGCAAAGGTATGGACAAAACGGGATAGTTTATACATGAAGAAATCCCTGGGTAGTCGCCTGTATCTTAAGAAGGAATTCTATAATCTTAAGATGATAGCGGAGTCTGACATTAATAAACACATAAGCACTATCGGCGAATTGTCATATAAACTGATGATTGTGAAGGTTAAGATTAAAGAGGAAGATCAAGCATTAATTCTTTTAAATTCATTTTCACCATCTTTTGAGAATCTGGTAGACACATTGATCCACAGTAGGGATACCATTGATGTAGAGTCTGTCATTTCAACCATTCATGAGAAGCACCTGAGAAAAAAGGATAGTGGTAGAGGTACCTTTATGGATGCATTGGTTGCTAGGAAAATGAACACTGAAAGGGAGAAGGGCAATTCTCAATCTCGATGTAAATCGAAATGGAAGAGCAAGATGAAGTGTCGAAATTGTGGGATGAAATGACATATGAAGAAGGATTGCAAAAACCCTAAGGATAAAAAAAAAATCAGAGAATGTGTAGCGTAATCATGCGAGGAGGTGGATGGTGGTGATGACGACTAGATTTTGGATTTAGGGATCTCATATCAAATGACTTCTTATTGAAATTGGTTCACCACACACAACAAGTACAATGGTGGACATGTTTTATGGGCATGTTTTTATAGGCAATGACATTGCCTGTAAACTTGTTAGAATCAGTTTAGTGCGCATCAGAATGTTCAATGGAGTGGAGTGTATTTTGACAGATATTTAACATGTTCTGGACCTTAGGAAGAATTTGATATTGCTAGGGGCTCTTGAGTTACTTGGTTGTAAGTTCACTAGTTATGATAGGGTCTTTAAAGTTTCGAAAGGGGCACTTATTTTTATGAAAGTGCAACAGAGCAATAATCTATACAAATTGATTAGAAACACTGATATGGGTGGAGCTGCAACATCTGTAGCAGAATCTATGTCAGCATGATTGTGGTATGCGCGCCCATGTCACATGAGCAACCACAATATGAAAGTACTTTCTGATCGTTGCTCGATTTTCATTTTAAAAACTATTAAAATTAATATATGTGAGCATTATATATATGGTAAACAACAAGGTAAACTTTTTTTAAACTGAAAAAACATGTTTGTAAAGGTGTGCTTGAGTATATGCATTAAGATGTATGAGTCTCGTCGCCCATTATTTCTGATGGGGAGTCATCGTATTTTGTCTCATTCATCAATGATTAGTCCCAAAAAGTGTGAATTTATTTCCTCAAAAATAAATTTGATGTTTTTGTCATATTTAAAGTGTAGAAGACGATGGTTAAAAGATAAACAAGGCAAAAACTGAAGGTATTAAGGATTAATAATGGAAGTGAAATTACTTCAAAGGAATTCAATTAGTTTTGCAAAGATGGGGAGATTGTGAGGCGCAATGCAGTGAGACACTCCCGAGCAGAATGGAGTGGCGGAACAGATGAATCGAACTATCTTAGAGAGAGCTCAAAGCATGTTAAGTAATGCCAGATTGGACAAAGAGTTATAGACTGAGGCCATTAACATGGCTTGTTACTTGGTGAAGCAGTCCCCGTCTACGCTAATAGATTGTAAGATTCTTGAAGAAGTGTATAGTGGTCATGAGGTAGACTACTCACAGTTGCATGTATTTAATTGTAATGCTTACTCTTATATATTGTTAGTTGAGAGAGATAAGTTATACTAAATGGCTAAGAAGTTTTTTTTTTCTGAGATATGGTGATAGTGTAAAAGTGTACAGGTCGTACGACTAGGTCACATATGAGATCATAATTACTTGAGATGTCAAGTTTGATGAAGATTTCTTGTTCCACAAAGACGAAAGAAAGGAACAGAAGAAATCAACGGTCATTGATGTTAAGATTGAAAAAGTAGATATATTAGCAGAGCTCGATCCACAAGCAAAGGTACATGAGCAAATAGAACAGTCACCTCTCAAAAGCAATCCGCTGAGAGATAGCAGATTTCTAGTCATATATGGGAATGAATCGAATGTTGCATTCACCCTCACTATAGATGAGGGGGATTTGTCTATCTTTCAGGAAACATTAGATAGTTCTAATGTTGAGAAGTGAATAGCGGTCATACATGATGAGATAGATTCTCTGCATAAGAATGAGACATACGAGCTGGTGGAGCTTCCAGTGAGGTGTAAAAAGATCAGTTGTGAGAGAATATACGAGAAGAAGCATGATAGATATAAGGCATGATTGGGCGTGAAAAAGTATGCATAGAATGAGGGAGTTAACTTCAATGAGATTTTCGCACTTGTAGTATTAAGCAGGTGTCTATTAGATTTGTATCGACGTTGGTTGCACATTACAACATGGAATTGGAATAAATAGATGTGAAGACTACTTTCCTAAATGGGGAGTTGGTGGAGTAGATTTACATGAAGCCACCAAAAGGGTTTGGAGTGAAAGGGGCAAATAATAAAGTTTGTAAATTAAGGAGCTCGTTATATGGCCTAAACACAGTCGCTTAAGCAGTGGTACAAAATGTTTGATATTTTCATGATCGATCAATGATTTATCGAAAGTGAATATGATTATTGTGTTTATTATAAGACTTTGTATGATGGATAATTCATCATAATGGTATTGTACATACATAACAATGTTTGAGGTCGATACGTTGAAAACTCGGTTGTCAGAGGCATTCGAAATGAAATATTTGGGAGTTGCACGAAGATCCTCGACATAGATATTCATATAGATAGACAGAAGAATAGGTTATGTTTATCACAGGTAGAATACTTTGAGAAGGTATTGATAAAATTTGATATGAATAATGTAAAACCGTTTAGCATACCACATGTTACTCACTTTAGGCTTTCTTTTAAACAATGTTTAACTACAAATGAAGAAAAATAAGGATGTCTCATGTGCTTTATTCGAGCAATGTTGGCAGTTTGATGTATGTCATGGTCTCTATGAGATATAATATTTCATATGCAGTGAGCATTATGAGCAGATACATGGCTAACCCCGACAAACAGCACTAAGAGGCAGTATAATTGTTACTTTGGTATATTCGAGGTACAGTAGACTACGTCTTGACGTTTGTAAAGTTTGAAGACAAGTTGGTAGGCTATGTGGATGCTGATTATGCAGGTAATGTGAATAACATAAGATCGACTTTCAGCCACTCATTTATACTTGTGGGTGGACCGATCAGTTAGATGCTTAAGCTTCAACTTGTGGTGGCTCTTTCCACAACCGAAACATGGTATTTAGTGGTGACAGAAGCATTCAAATAAAGTGTTTGGATGAGAGAGATGATAAATAATCTAGGTGTTCAATAGGAAGCCGTGCTAGTAAATTATGATAGCGAAGGCTTGATTAATTTGGTGAAGAACTCAATCTACCATTTTCGTATTAAACATATTGATGTTCGTCATCATTTTATCTGACAGGTGCTTGAGGAAGGCAGAGTGACTCTTGAGAAGATCTACATAAGCGTGAATTCAGTGGATATGCTTACGAAGGTGGTTCTTACCAAGAAGTTCAAATTTTGTGCGACTTCTTTGTTTTGAGGAAGGCTTGACGAAACTGAGGTGTATATAAGAAGCGATGACGACGATAGAGGCAATTAAATATGAAGCTCGAAGCTGTGGTTTGTAATAATTTAAGACATGGTGAAGATTGTTATTAGATGTCTTCAATTTGTCTATAATTAGGTCGATTCTATTAAGAAAATCTCTTCTTTTTTTTTTTTGCCTTCGCTCGATAGATAATTTTTAGGTCTAAATCGATTTGATTGAAGATGGCCTAGATCTCATCAATGGGTCGTCGATGACACTCAATCTGATTAAAGCTCCCATCTACCGACTGATGCAATTTTATAGATTTGTGAGTTTTATTATTTAATTAGATTTGAACTTTATTCAAGGGTTTGCAATAAGGAATTATGGTTTTTAAAATGTGCTTAGGAATTTTGTGAGCAAATGAAGATCAAAGCTAGGGTTTTTTGTATGTTTTTCGAAGTTTATTATTGGATCAATAAGTTTTTTCATATCTTGTAACATTGATTATCATAGTGGATTTGCTACCCCTTTATGCCATGATTTTTTCCCACAATAATTTTTTCACGTAAAGCCTTGTGTTTTTTATGTGCATAGTTTATTTGATCTCTTATTGTTTGATTCTAACTCAGGGTTGTTTATGTGCGTCCTCCAATAGATCGCCCACAAAGAAACCTTTGATAAGGATTTCATGTAAGGGAAAGTTAGGTGAGGCCAGCTGTGATGTTTGTGAGAAATCTTCATCATCCATTTGTTTTACTAGTTCATGTTAGGATGCCAGTCAAAAAATATGGTAGGTCTAAAACTCAAGTGGGCTGCATGCCATGAAAAAGCGAACAGGGAAATCCTACCATTAAAACATACCTAGGTCCACCATGATGTATACCGCTTATAAGAAGATGAACTGAGAATACTCGAATATTAACCTGATTCAAAACTTCCGTGGTAACATGAATATTTCAACTGCATGATCCAGGAAATCGGATGGAGCAGAGCGGATTTCTCACAAACGCCACATATAGCTTCCTGTCGTAGGAAGTTCCCGTGGCCTTTTGCAGGCAATCCAAGTCTGATTTACTCAATACAGCACATCCAAAGTAGCGAGTCATCTTCATTCGTTGATGTGTTATTGCCATATGATACGATCATGCTGCGTTACGTGGTGGTGGTGGTCGTGCACATGATGCACCGTTCGGACACCCTACACGCTTCTGACAGCGTGTTTGCAACGTGGATTGAATGGATGGATTGCCTCATACGTGTTAACCTGTAACACTTACGCCTACGTCCTATGGGAAGCGGATTGGCTGCTATACCTCATACCAGCTATGTGGCTGCGGGATTGATGTCAGCAAGTTCTGTGGGTCTAATCAGGAGGTATGTATCATATTCAAGCGGTTCATCCATTTGGTGAGCTAATCTTAATGTTTTGAGAAGAAAAATAAGAAAGATTCAACAACGAAGTGAAACACACTGCTGAAAGCAGTGGGAGATTGAACGTCTACCATTGAAACCTTTTTTGTCACAAAAGCGGTGGATCAATGTGAAATTTGTTTTGCCTTAGGTATGATAAATACATCACTGTTGGGCAATGTTACTTTGATATCCTTTAAAGCGTCCGTACAAAGCCTGAGGAGCGTCAGTGCTCGGCTCTAGAAGCGCCAGTGCTCACCTTGGCACGACACGTACATAAAACAGTTACATAGTTAGTGTGTAGTGCACTAGCCAATCCGCTTCCCTCCCAGACTCGGATCGGCTACTGACCCTGCTGCTAGCCAATGGTCAGTAGTCGGTGCTCTGTGAGCCCCACCATAGTGTATGTGTTTCATTCATGCCGCCCACCCATTATACCAGATCAATTTATTATATGAGCTCAAAAATTAGGTTGATCCAAATCTCAAGTGGACCATACAGTGTTGATTGAACTCTTACCATTAAAAACTTCTCAAGGCCACAAAAGTTTTGATCAAGATGATATATATTATTTTCCTTCATCCAAATGTGTATGACTTAATCAACAGGTTAGATGTAAAATAACCATTACATTGGGTTCTAAGAAGTTTTTAATGGTGGACATTCAATCACTAGTTTTCCCATGGTGTGATCCGCCTGAGATTTATATCTACCTCATTTTTGTGATCAAGCCTTAAAATTATGTTTTAAAATGGATGGACTGCGCGGATAAAACACATACATCATGATAGGGTCCACATAGCACGACCACTAGCCACCTGGGTGGTGGTAGCGTCACGAGCCAAAACCCTTCCCATTTTCCCAGCCTGGCCAATTGACCCGTGACTCGGCGAGTCAACTCAGTCCACTCACTGGTTAGGTAACTGGGTCGAGATGCACCAACTTTCAATCTGTCTCGAGTCTAACTCGGTTAGCCAACTCAGGACTCGGGTGAGTTCACTGGGAGTTGGGTGACCCGTTGGGTCCCTTGTCAACTTGACCCAGTGACAGGCCGAGTCCAATCCCGGGTTTCCCAACCTGTGTGGTGAACATTAATCTTCGCTAGACGGGGAGTTTGGACAGAAACGGATTGGCTACTCCCCCTGCCACTAGCCATGTGGCTGGTGGTCAGTGCTACGTGGGTTCCACCGTGATGTATGTGCTTTATCCATGCGGTTCATCCATTTTTTACGGATCATTTTACGACTTGATTGAGAAAACTGAGAGGGATTTAAATGTCAGGTGGACCACATCAGAGGAAAACAATAGTGATTGAATATTCACTATTAAAATCCTCCTAAGGCCCACTTTACTGTTTATTTGACATCCAATTTGCTGATCAGGTCAAAACAAAGATCAGCTTGATCCAAAACTTTTATGGGCTCCAAAAAGTTTTTAATGTTGTCCACTTGAAATTGGTATATACCTCATTTTTTCTCTCATACCATAAAATGATCTAGAAAAATAGATAGACAGAATGGATGAAACACATACATCATGGTGGGGCCCACGGAGCACCGACCATCAGCCATTGGCTGGTGGCAGGGGAGTAGCCAATCCGTTTCTTGTTTCAACATTACCGGTGTGGCTCACTTAGTGAGTGGATCGGCCTGATTTTTCACTGCAGGTTATAATTACAGTGTCCCACCTTTTGGACGGCTTGGATGTCCTAGACACATCACACATCGGTAGGAAAGATGGGGTTGTGGGTGATTGCTCGCATCCCATCCATTTAAACAGTGTGCCCCACCGTGGAGATCAGCAGCTGCGAGAACCAGTTTGATCCACTCATCTGGCAGGTCTCACCGTCAAAATCAATTAATGGATGGATGATGGCATGACTCAATGTAAAGGTGTGGTCCATGTCATCCATCTAATCAATTGATGGGCTTGATTTTCGAGACGTGATATCCATGGTGGGGAATGTCGTTTACATGGCTTGGATGTCTTGTACAAGTGACACTTTGGCAGGATTTACTGTAATTTCTCAGTTCCATGACATATTTTTAATTTATAAGGGTCCCTTAGGATGCGAGGAACTGGATTCCATGTAAATAAAATAGTTCTCACAAGGAAAGGATTTCACGAGACTGAAATCTCTGGTTTTGGGTGTATTTGGTTTTCACAAAGAAACCAAAAAAGGCAAAATTGTGGAAAGAGAATCCACATAGATGCGAATTCCCTGTGTCAAACATGAGCTTTCCATGCTCCAAACAACCATTTTAAACTTAAATCTAAAAATCTATGCAATGTACTGTACGAATTAGAGCTCTACGCAAACCAAGTTAACTTGGTTAACTCAATCAACTCGCCTCGGCTTGAAATTGGAGCCTTGTCAAGCTGATATCTTAAGCTCGAAAATTTTTTAAGTAGAGTCCAGGCTAGGCCAAACTCGACTTAACTCAGATTAAAACTTGACTTGAGCATGACTACATGCAAATCGGTTCAACTTGAATTGGGTTTACTTATTTTTTATATTTTTATATATTTAAATAAATTATATATTATATAAATTATAATATATTATATATTATATACTATATATTATATATATATTAAAAACTTTAAAACTTAAATTCAAACTCAACTCGTAGGCTAGGTAGATTGAGCTGAGGATTGGCTTGACCTTGGCTCAAGCTGTTGATGAGCTGAGCCAGGATGCCCAGTTAAACTAGAGGACTGAGCCAAGTTCCAGCCGGGGTAGCCCACTGGCCGAGTCGAGCCCAGCTGGGCTAAGCTCGACTTGTGTACAGTTGAAGTGTTGATTCTTGTTTGGACAAATCATCCCCAAACAGAGTGACCGCAATGAGCGCCAACCGACGTCACATTCTACATCTAATCAAATGGTGGTTAGGGGTACATCCAAACATGCCCCCAACTACAAATTCCAAAGAACATGGTCTGATTACAGCTCCATTTCATTCAATCACTCACTTCCAAACCATTGATCGAATCAGCCATTTAAGACCATCCAATTGATCAAACGAAAAACCAATCACATGTAGCCCAATCAACCAAACAGATGTTGTCCCCACACTCAGAAAACCAATCGAATGGCTGTTAAGATTGCATACTAAAGAAATTCAGTACAAGTGATTGCACCATATCATTACTCTCTTTGGTCCAACATCATGTTCTCACCATCCCCTTGAAATCGTATTCCTACCAAGTCAATGGATTTCATTTATTTTCTCCACATCTTTCCATTGGCATGCCATGCTTGAAATTTTGAACTTGCAAACTACTAGCTGCTCTGATCGTAACGGTTAACAGAGTGATCATTACCGTTGATTGGCGTACCGTGCAAGGGAAAAATAGAGAAAAAGAAACAGAAAGAGAAATGTGGCAAAAAAAATGATGAATTACGGCCTCAGCCATTGATCTCCATCAATGAAATTCTTATCTAGAAAGGGCCTTGCTTCTTCATAAGTGATGAATTACAGCCTCAGCCATTAATCTCCATCTATGAATTTCTTATCTAGAAAAGGTTTTGCTTCTTCGTAAGTGAGTGACTTCGCCCATGGAACTCCGCCTGGGAACTGGCTCCTCTTCCTTTACACTTGAATTCGCCGAATAAAACGGTCCTGCATATTTCAAATAATTATAAATTTCTCAAGGTATTCAAGAGAATGAAGTGCAAAGGTTTGTACTATATTACAGTGAAAATGGTTGATGTGGGCCTCACCTTGATCACATTGACTCTGATCATCTCGCATGTAATCTCTTGTTTGCCCATATCTCTCAAAATGAGACCAATACATGATAGGTGGGCCACATGAGTAGGAAGTGTTGAGAGGGGATCACCCACCCATGATTCTTGTAATGGGTCTATTGTGTTGTGTATATGTCATCCAATCCATTGACACAAAACAATTGTCCTTGAATGATGGCACCCCTTATAGAGCTGGGCATAGTCGAATCAAGTTAGGGCTAACTTGACTCGATATGGTTATGAAATAGGCTTGAACCAAACTCGACCCGACTTGGTACCGAGTCCAGCATGCTTGACCCTATCCGTGTCCAGGACTAGCCTGGACTAATCCGGACCCAGTCATAAGTACCGAGTTGGGTCGAGTCCGCACCGAGTCAAGTCGGGTGCAGCAGGTATCCATAGGCTGAAATTATAACTCAAAACTTAGATTTACTTGCTAGAATTGTTAGGGCTGCACATTTTACCAGTAAAATTGAGGAACCGGACCGGAACCGTTGGATCGGTCCGGTTTGGTCGGTTCTAGACAGCACCGGTTCCGGTTCCAAAATTGCAAGAACCGTTGGATACGGTTCAGTTCTGGTTTAGGGGCATGTAGAACCAAACTGAACCGAACTGTTAACTGAGCCGTTAACCGAACCGTGGACCCGAATCGTTGAACCATGACCCAGAACCGTGGATCTGAACCGTTGATCCCAACTTAAAAGATTAAAACAAAAAAACCTTATCTCTTTCTCATTCTCTCACCGTCTCCCTCTCTCTCGCCGTCTCTCACCCTGTAACTCGTGTACGGCTCTCTCTCTGGTCATCACAAGACGTCGTTCCCTCTCACCTTCATCATCAACACTCCATTGGCATCAACATTCCCAAGGTTTAGGTGACCACAATCACCCACCAGCTCAGTTGTTACCTCAACTAGGTGAAAGATCTTCTCAACTTGCAGGACAACCAAACGAAGTACCACACATTAAAATTTCTCAAGGTTCTACTGCTGATGTGCCTCAAAATCACATTCACTCGAGCATGTTGCGCAATTTACAGTTGCCCTCTTCACAGTCCACTCCTCAGCATTTGCAGAATCCATTGCATTCGTTAGCACTGTATGATCAGCTAAGGCATCATCTACCCCTCTTACAGCAGCCACAGCCAAAAATATCACTGTAACCGACGCAATCCCCACCATTTGGTCAGACTTAGAAGCCAGTAGCTCAACCACTCATCATCGGTGCTACCCAAACAACAGGGAACCTAAGGTTTGGATTATTTTTTTTCACATTTTTTTTCTTTTGTTTTATTTTCTGAAAACTTAGAATCGTGGAACCGATCCGGTTTTCACGGTCCAGTTTTGGTTCGGTTCTAGTGTGCTAATGGTCCGGTTCTGGTTTCAAAAATTCCAGAACCGTTAGGAATGGTTCGGTTCCGGTTTTACCCAAGAACTGGACCGAATCGACCCATGTGCATCCCTAAGAATTGTAGCCTCTCCATCAGCTACACGACATCTTAGATCTGAAACATCATATCTAAGTTTTTTTTTTAAAATATATATGCATGAGTTAAGTTTCGGATTGAGTTGAGTGTTGAGACTCGAATATTGCATAATTTTTTCCATTTATATCTTGGTTTTATGAATATGAATTAGCTTAATATTCTATTTTATTCATGTATGTGTTACAAGGTGAATTTAAGTACTTGGATTGAAAAATGGTGTTAAAAGTATGTATTTAATGCTCAAGAATTACTAAGGCAACGGATGGATCTTAGGAGATAAAGATTGAAGAATTTACATGCCAATGATTTAAGAAAACCAAGTGAGGAATGAAGAGAATCGAAGATTTGAAGTGAAGAATCTTGAAATCGTCTTGAAAAAGTATATTCTAAAGCTCTGAAGTCTATTTTGGGAAAATGCGTAGTGAAAAATCTATTTTAAATAAAATGTGCAGTGAGAAGTGTATTTAAGAAAACTGCATATATTTGAGGCAATTTCTAGAGTTTTCTAACTTTGTATGAAAATTGAAGTTCCTTACTTATAAATAGGGCTTCCTAGAGCATTCCTAAGTATCATTAAAAGCATTCAAAAGAAATATTTAAGGTTTTTAAAAGGGTTTTCAATTTTATAAGTTGTTTTTTTTTTTTTTTCTTTTAGATCTTTTGTATTTGCATTTATTTCTTTCTTGTTGCTTTCTTTTTCTACTCTAGTTATGTTTTTCTAAGTTCCCTCTAGCCCAAGCTAGATGGGAAGCAGATGGGTTTAATAATTCTTTAAGTTATGATGATTGATTGTTTTTATGATGAGAAGAATGGTGTATGCATGTTATCTATTATTTAGGTTTTATTTTTTATCCTCTTGTGAGATCTATATGTTTCCATCATATGAGATCCACATTGATGGATAGGCTTACCCTAGATTAATCAGATTTCCTAGATAGGAGAGGTTCTCAACCTGTCATATTTCTTTGATTTTCATTATTTCATTCATATTGAATTCTTAAAATCACTGACGCTTAAAAATATATATCAATGGTGCAAATCCATAATTTTCTAATCTTTTATATCATCTATTATAATATTTAAACTATTTTATTTTCCGATTAAGCCGACCATAGTGCTTACATCCTAGTTGTGTTATCCAAGTCATCATGATTTTGGAACATTAACCTATGTGTGGAATTTTGAAGCATGGGTGTTGTTTTAATTCAGTTGAATTACATCCATTCAAAAATTTTAAAATCAAATCATCAGTTTAGTTTTTATCATTTAGTTTGTTTTGCATTTGATTTTTTTTTTCTTACAATTCATCTCCCTGTGGAATCGACCTTGTGTTCACAGGATATTACTTACGAATCTCAACACTTGGAGGCAAGCAATCAAGTTTTTGGCGCCATTGCCGGGGAGAGACTGAGATAGATTGGATCTGTGCAAGATAGATAAGGTAAGTTCTCTTCTAAACCCTCCAAATTTTCTGTTCTTTGAAAATAAATTCAGTTGGGTCTTTTAAGCACTAACTATGACATAAGGTTGTCTTGCTTTAGATTTTATGACTCAAGTGCTATGGTTGTCGTACAATTGCTGTTTGATCACAAAGATCATCCACTGAATCTATTTTCCAGATTAGCATAGTTTAATTTCTGCATTAGTTTTACTTTTATTGAATTATTATTTTTTATTTTCGCTTTATGGTTTACCCTCATAGTTTACTCTGCCGCCTGGGTTGTTGACTTATTTTTGCTTTGTAAACTGAACCCTCATGGTTGGCCCTGCCACCTAGGTTGTTGATTTATTTTTTCTTTGTGGACTGAACCCTCATGGTTGACTCTATTGCTTGAGTTGTTGATTTATTTTTGCTTTGTGAACTGAACCCTCATGGTCGACCCTTTTGCATGGATTGTTAATTTATTTTTACTTTGTGGACAGAACCCTCATGGTCAACCCTGCCACCTGAGTTGTTGATTTATTTTTCTTTGTGGATTGAACCCTCATAGTCGGCCCTGCTGCTTGGGTTGTTAGTTAAGTTTTTATTTTTATTTTAAGTATCATACTTGCTATTTGAATTAGTGGTATTTTTTGTGTGGTGTGGATGGTTTATGTCCTGTTGGAGTAGGGAACAAAACAATCGAGTCTCTTTCGAAGGTGGACTAGTTTCAGGCCTTGATCATTCACTTAGAAGAGGCATTCAACATCATTTGAATTTCATGACAAACCCAGTTGATAATCCAAATTCAAATCCAAATATGCCAGATCTAACTATAAATCAAAATAGAGAAAATCAACTTAATCCTTCTCTTGAGGATGAAAATGAAGTTCATAGGAATGTGTTAAACCAACCACGGACTTTACGTGAACATCTACACCCTGAGAGATCAACTTTACCATCTTGCATAGTGTTCCCTGCTCACACAGGGAACATTGATTTAAAACCAAGTGTGATTCAATTGATTCATAAATTTCATTGCTTAGATTCTGAAAGCCCCTACTTGCACATGAAGGACTTTAAGGAAGTAATTGCAACATTATAAGTAAACAATGGCAATAGGGATGTACTTAAGCTTAGGTTATTCTTGTTTTCTCTAAAGGATCGGGCCAAAACATGACTTAACTTTCTAAGACCTAATACCATCACTACATTACAAACCTTAAGTGGAGAGTTTTTAAAAAAGTTCTTTCCCAAGCACAAAACAAATGCATTAAAATAAGAAATCATATCATTATCCCAAAAGGGGAATAAACTGTTTTTTCAAGCTTGAGAGCGCTTCAAAGACCTTCTAATTACTTGTCCATATCATGGTTATGAACCATGACACGTGATTGATGCGTTCCGAAAGTGGCTTACCATGGATACCCGTCAGTTCATAGAAATGAGGTGTGGTGGAACCTTTCTTGACAAGGATCATAATGAGGCTTGGAATTTTCTAGATATGTTAGCAGAAAATACGTAGACATAGGATGTCTCTTCTAAACCAGACCAAACTAGACCCATTCCTAAAGAGAAAGCGGGAATGTATATCCTAAGACAGGAAGACGACCTTAATGTAAAATTTGCTGTATTATCTAGAAAGGTCGAAACCTTGAAAATTAGGAAGGTTAATATGGTTAAAGCAAATAATTTCTTAGATAATTTTTGTAGCATTTGTGGTGGTACAGACCATGACACAAAGGATTGTCCAGTAATCTTAGTTGTATAAAATATCACGCATGAGCATGAGCAAACAAATGCTATAAATAACTACCAAAGGTTAGTTATGTAACTAATGGGAAACACATAAATCCAAATTGGCATAACCATCCTAATCTTAGTTGAGGAATGAACCACAAATTAAAGCGCCCAATGCACCTCAAATGCCTCCACAAAATAACTTCTTTGGGGCACCTAACAATGCACCATATGTGTCCCCACCAAAGCGATCATCTGTGAAGGATTCATTGACCACATTTATGAACTCTTAAGCTCAAATGAATCAGTATTTAATCCAATCAAATCGGGAATTAAAGACGGCCGTGACTAGGATTGAGACTCAACTAAATGTTAGGGAAAAAAGCACCATTCCTTCTCAACCTGTGCCAAACCCTAGAAACACACATTTCATTGGAGACTCAAATCTAAGTGAGCTACATCATGAACAAGTTAAGACTATTATTACCTTGAGAAGTGGAAAAGAGGTTGATAACAAGATAATTTAATCGATAGAAATATTAGAGGATGAGCCATCGTCTCAAGAGAATGATGAACCGACAATAGTTCAAGAGCCGCAACAACAAAAGGATAAAGAGACTAAGTCATATGAGCCTCCAGTTCCATTTCCATCTAGACTTCAGAATCATATTGTCCCCATGAAATATCAAGAGGTGTTGGATGTACTCTAAAAGGTTATTGTTAATATTCCTCTACTTGATGCCATAAGACAAATTTCATCATATGGTAAATATCTCAAGCACTTGTGCACTGTAAAGAAGAAATTAAATGTGCACAAAAATGTCTTCCTTACTAAGAAAGTGAGCGCTATCATTCAACAAAGGGCCATACCCAAATACAAAGACCCGAGAAGTCCCACTATTCCTTGTATTATTGGAAATTTTCAAATTGAGCATGCTCTTCTACATTTGGGTGCAAGTGTCAACTTAGTACCTTATTCGGTTTACAAACAAATGGGGTTAGGTGAGCTTAAACCAACCATGATTACACTCTAACTCGCTGACCACTCTATTAAGGTACTAAGGAGAATTTTAGAGGACGTGCTAGTCCAAGTGGAGAAATTCTATTTCCCCGTAGATTTTATTGTACTGGACACTGAAACATATGTAAATGCTAGCGTTCAAGTTCCCATCATTTTAGGCCGCCCATCTTATCAACTTTAAACGCAATCATAAATTATAGGAATGAAATGATGAACTTGTCTTTTGGTAACATGACTCTAGAATTAAATATTTTCAATCTATGTAAGCAGCCCATTAATAATAATGAAATCCATGAGTTGAATTTCATGGACTGCTTGATAGAAGAAGAGGAATTGGAACCTAGTCTGACTAAGGAGTATAAGCCCTTTCATATGCACCCATCGGATCCACCTTGATGAGGATGCCAAATCAATTAGATAACCTTAAAAGCGTCTTAATTCAAACATGATGAAAGTTGTAAAAAATGAGGTGATCAAATTGCTAGATGTGGGAATCATCTACCCAATATCTGATAGTGTTTGGATGAGTCCAATTCAAGTAGTCCCAAAGAAATCTGAAATAACTATTGTGCAGAATTCTAATAATGAACTCATACCAACACGTGTTGTCATGCCCCAAACCCAAAAATTGGATTCATAGGAATCCTGATTGCCGAATCCAGTGCCGACAACCTCCGTAGTACCCCATTCTCGGCTCCTAGCTTTCATACGCCAGATTTGATCCCGGGATCCTATAAGGAGGATTTTTTTTGTTAGCTTATTAGTACACACCCATGTCAGTACGTGCACTCCATGTTAGCCATACCATGCTTCACGTCTAGCGTCCAGGGATGCTGGATGGCATAGATAAACACAACATCATGGTGGGTCCCACATGTATGTGGCCCACGTTTTATCAAGGTGGGTCCCACATGAACGTGGCCCACCTAATAGGTCTGATATTTGTGTTTTCTTATCATCCATAAGGTAGGGTCCACATGACTTGGACGGTTTGGATAAGACATACATCAATGTGGGGTCCATCCAAGTGGGCCACACATCATACAAAAATGAAAAAGAGAGAGAGAGAAGCACCTACCTCTAGATCTACTCCTTCATCAATCCCTCGGGTCCTTAAGCCTTATAGGATTCTTTTTAATGGTAGAGATGAGCTTCTAATGGCTGGATTGAAGGGGATCTAAGGTGAAAGAGGGCTAACCATGGAGATGGGTTGGGACGTCCATGACCTCTTAGTTGGTAGGGGAGATGAGAAAATGAAGAAGGAAAAAGAGAGGGAGAAGTTATGGTTTGTCATAATGATGTAAGGTCATCATAAATGCCTACGTAATAGGAGGTGTTGAGTTAAGAAGAGGATCCATTATTGCTTGTATAAGGGCATGACATCACCCACCTAGGGAATGATGCTATAGGGGTAGGTGAGTCCTACAATGTGCAGTCCACAACCATTATAATGCTCGGGCCACAACTTATGATCTAAGCGTCGCATTAGCGCACGAGACAAGACATTGGAACCACGACGACAATGCCGTCATGATGGTATATGTTTCGAGTTGAGCTGACTTAGATATACTGGATGCGACTCAAGAACGCGCGCAATTGCAGATAACAGAACGTAGGTCATCGAATTTCGACTGGAAGGACCGCGGAAGCCTAAGGAATGATACAGTATAGGATATGAGTCTTATAGTTCTCACCACCTAATAAAAATTTTATCCTTAAACTTTACTATCACACAAGATGTAAGCCCCATATCTTAGACCGTACCGTTCTGTAGACTTCCGCGATCTTTCCGGTCGAATTTCGGCAACCTTCGACCCTTAACTGACATTTACGTACAACCCTGTGTCACACACCGTCAACCTGAATCGACTTAAACCGAAACTTGTACCCTAGTGACCTCGTCGTCACCGTGACTTCCGCACCGAGGCGATACCTAAGTCAGGAGATGTGGGCCCACGTTCGGTGTGAGAAAAATGCGTCGCGTGCGAATTTCGAGAGAATCTCTACGACTTGTCACCTCAATTAATCAATTAATCAATTAATCAATCACATCATGTCAAGTACACATCACCTTTCACCCATTCCCAAGAAACCCTAAAGTTAAAAATTTCTTACACAAGCCTATACTTTTCTTACACCATTTACCACAAAAGTCAAAAAGGCTCTTACACCCATCACTCACCACATCCATCACTCCATCACTCATCACTCACTCTCTCTCTCCCTCTTTACTACCCTCTCTCTCCTTCATTTTCAAATCACATTCCAAGCAACCCAAAAATCTCCATACGTCCAAGCTCTTCCACTCCAAGAGAGCCACAAGTGTGGCCCACCTTTCCTACCCTTTCATCTCCCATCTCAACCATCCAAACCTCATCTCCTCCGTTGGAATCAAAGCTAAGGAGCTAAGGAAGCCTAGGGTGCAAGAAGAAGCTGGTGGATGATCTTGGATCTCTATTTCTTTATCTTTTTATGATGTAAGGGCCCACTTATGGTGGGACCCACCTTGATGTATGTTGTATACAAGAGGGGCCCATAGTGGCGGGGCCCCTCCATCGTCTCCGATCGTTCTTCCTCTCTTTCTACCTTCCTCTCTTCTCTCTCTATCTTTTTCCATGATCATGGCCCACTATGAGGGGTGTACTTTACCCATGCCATCCAAAATGGTGTGGCCCACCTTGATCATACCGCTTTAATCGACGTCGTCCATCTATTTCATCCAGGCCATCCAGTGGGCCTAGATGATGAGAAACACAAAAAAATCAGGTTGATCTATTTCAGTGGGCCATGTGGGACCCACCTTGACGAGGCATGCCACCTCGTCCGTTAGTGGAGGTGGCTAATAGTAAAGTATTAACTGACAGTGAGTATGGACTGACGTGTGTGACTAACAGTGTAGTGTGGCTGACAGTGGGAGTAGCTAACAGTGGAGTGTGTATGGAGAGTGGGCTCCATGGGACCCATCCATGCCCTCCACCCCATGTGTGGGGTCACACCAGGGTGTATGTGTTCTATCCAAACCGTCCACCCACCTGGGTGGTGGAACCCACGTCTGTGTGGGGCCCATTTTCCGCACCCACATCCATAGCTCAACTGGCAGACTGAGTGGAGGTACCTTATTTCAACGGTGGGCCCCCATAGCTCACGTGGTAGACTGGGTGAAAGATACCTCATTTCAACGCTGAGGTCTTGGCATCCATCCCTAGTGGTGGTGGCAGTAGAGAAGTGTTAACTGATGGTGGGGTCCATGGGACCCACCCACGTGATCCGTCCGTCCATTTGGTGTGGCCACGCCACCATGTATATGTTGTGTCCACCATACAAGGACGGTGGGACCCACCCCCACGTGTGGGGCCCTCCCTGATGTATGAGACCGTCCAAGCCCTGGACGGCCTGGACTTCAGATATATCATATATATATGTTATATTATATTATATATATTATATATTATATCTAATGTATATCTCCTGATGGTGGGCCCTACGTGGGACCCACCTCTGGTCGTTGTAATGAATAAAGCTGCTAAGCAGCAGTTATATATATGATATATATTATATTATATATTTTATATACAATACTGTGGTGGGCCCTACGTGGAACCCACCTCTTTTTAAGGGCAGTAGTGCTGCTCGTACAACAGCTCTCTTTCTCTCTCTCTCTCCCCCTCTTTGAACGTCAGCAATTTGTAGGTCCCACATGGCGTGTGTGTTACACAAGCCGTCCATCCTTTCTTACGGTGGGCCATGCATGATGAATGTGTTTTACACGATGTTATACATCTGTTTTGATGGTGGGACCCACTGCCATATGATGACAGCTAGTTCTGTGGGTCCCACTACTAAGGAGGTTTGATATATTATATATGTATATATATTATATATTATATATTATATTATATAATATATATATATTATCTATTATATATACGTAATGGTGGGCCCTACATGGGACCCACCTTTGCCCTCCTAGTGCAACCAGCTGCCTGTACAGCAATTATCTGGCTACCCCTTTGTTGGCAACAAGCCCGCAGGCCCCGCATTGATGTATGTGTCTTATCGACATCATCCACTGTTTGAACGGTGGGGCCCACCCTGATGCATGTGTTGTATCAATGCCATCCAACCATTTGTGAGATCATTTTACGACATAGGGAAAATAATGGTGAGCCAAATCTAAAGATCAAGTGGACCCCACCATTTAACTAGTGGACCATGACATCCACCGTTCAACTTCTAAGGGCAGCAGTAGTTTCCAATTTAGTTGATATTTATTTTCATTTCATCTGCCTCTATGCTAATTATGAATAGGTTGAATCTCAAAATATATGAGGGTGGGCCCGATTTAATATACCTGAGGCCCATTTGACTCGGCCCAATTGATTCGGCCTATTCGACTCAGACCATTTGATCGGCACATATGATTAGGCTCATCTTGATATAGTTATGGCTCATCTGTTGAGGCCCACCTTGATATATATGAAGCCCATGTTATGAGGCCCATTTGATGTAACTAAGGCTCATGAGTTGAGGCCCAATTGGATGTATACAAGTCCATTACAATGTGTGAATTTACCATGGTTTGTGTGATGATGTTTGTAACGACCGTCCCTTGAGAGCAATGTTGGTTTGACATTCACATTGTAAGAATAATGTTGGTTAAATGTCTGCATTATAATTTTTCCTAGGGCTCATTGTTAGGCCCATACTTGTAGACTGTTTAGGCCTATCTTCGTTATGAACAACATCCATCACTATATAATATGTTTAGTATAGTTTCATGAGTCATGATCATACGCATCATATGTATGCTTGATATGAGAAGTGACTGATCATAGCATATGCCTTCGGGCAGATTGTTTAGGAGCTCCCGGATAGGCGATGTTGCCCTACATGAGCGCACGCTACGCGCAGGATTGTTGCATGACTGGATAGTGTGATTCATGCATTCGCATTATTTGATATGGTTATTGTACGCCCTATCAACATAAGGGCCATAGCCGCCATAAGCATATCATGGTTGGCAGGATTGGATACCGAAAATCTTGTTCTACATGGGATGCTATAGATATCCCTGGGTGAAAGTCCCTAAACCCTTATGGTATCAGGAGGTTGCTCAAACGTATAGACCAAGTAGGTGCATGAGCGCCGAGTGTTGATTACCAGAAGGCCACGCTTTCCGCTATGTCGTGGTTGGTTGGAAGGGGGTGCACCTTACCCACCCTAGTGGAGGGGGCAAAGCTAGGCTGAGTTTGACTAGCTCGAAGAATGGGTCTGCTATTGATGAGCTGAGCCCGATATTGGCAGGAAGATAGTGAGGTCTCTTCCACTTACCTTATTGCGTGAGATGGGGCGACAATCTAGTTGGAGTGTACTAGACCCCGGTAATATTCCAGAGTTGAGCAATATTGATATGTGGACTTAGATGAGGATTTATATGCTTGAGTTGCATCTTGCATCGCATATCCTTGGTATGGTCGACATCATTCTTGCCTTGCATTGCATGACCTTGGTACGACCAATAGTATTCATGGATCCATTAGCTTATTCCGCATTACTCTGATATTGGATGATCATATTACTATCTTGTGCACACACTTTTACCACCCTCTAAGCTTTCCATAAGCTTATGCACGACCGTTGCGTGCAAGTGACGTTGGAGCACAGTAGCGCTGAGGCAGGGGCGCTTTGCAGATCATCTTGGAATTTTTTATCCATTATCATTGTATTTCCCTTTATGCTCATTGTACTTGTAAAGTTTTTGATCATAGTGAAAATGTAATAGAGTTTTTGGTTATTGTTTGTGGGTTATGCTTATTACGAATCAAATTACTGTTGAAAATCCTCCTCGTAGCATCCCATGATTGGAACTTAGCGAATGGGCGCTGGGAGCCAAGAATGGGGTTCTATGGACGCTGTTGGAGCCAGATTCGGTGATCGAAAATTTTGTGAGCCCGATTTTCGAGTTTGGGGCATGACACAGGATGAGGCAAGGGGAGAGGAAGCATCGATATAAACATATACAAGGTATAATCAATCTACAAAAAGATGAAGATAATGCTCTTTATTCTCAGCCTTGTGCTCGCAAGATGCCTCCTTAATAGAATGGCGAACCATACTAATCTTCGGATCCTGGATCAGAAACGATCGAAACGGAAATACTATGCAGCCTCATAAATCTCAACGATTGGGAGCTTTAAGTTATTCGAACTCGGGGATCTAACCATTCTAAGTTCTCAATAATCATAGAGTGAAGGGTAGCTATTAGTAGATATGTGATGTTATCTTCAGGTATTCCCAAGTAATGCTCTGATACCAACTTCTGTTATGCCTTAAACTCAAAAATCGGATTCACAGGAATTTCGATCGCTGAATCCAGTGCCGACAACATCCATAGTACCCCATTCTCAGCTCGTAGCATCCATACGCAAAATTCTGATCCTGAGATCCTATAAGGAGGATTTTTTTTTTTTTGTTAGCTTGTTAGTACACACCCATGTCAGTACACGCACTCCATGTTAGCCATACCTTGCTTCACGTCTAATGTCCAGGGACGCTACACAGCATGGATAAACACAACATTATGGTGGGTCCCACATGTATGTGGCCCACGTTTTATCAAGGTGGGTCCCACATGAACGTGGCCCACCTAATGGGTCTGATATTTGTGTTTTCTCATCATCCATAAGGTAGGGTCCACATGACTTAGATAGTTTGGATAAGACATACATCAAGGTGGGGTCTATTTAAGTGGGCCACACATCATACAAAAATGAAAGAGAGAGAGAGAGAGAGAAGCACCCACCTCTAGATCTACTCCATCAATCCCTTGGGTCCTCAAGCCTTCTAGGATCCTTTTTAATGGTGGAGATGGACTTTTAATGGCTAGATTGAAGGGGATCTAAGGTGAAAGAGGGCTGGTCATGGAGATGGGTTAGGACGTCCATGACTTCTTAGTTGGTAGGGGAGATGAGAAAATGAAGAAGGAAAAAGAGGGAGAAGTTATGGCTTGTCATAATGATGTACGACCATCATAAATGGCTAGGTAAGGGGAGGTATTGACTTAAGAAAAGGAGTCATTATTACTTGTGTAAGGGCATAACATCACCCACCTAGGGAATGGTGTCATAGGGGTAGGTGGGTCCCTCAATGTGCCGTCCGTAACCATTATAATGCGCGGGCTACAACTTATGATCTAAGCATCACATTGGTGCACGAGACGCGACATTGGAACCACGACGACAATGCGTCATGATCGTATAAGTTTCGAGTCGAGCTGACTCAGATATACTGGACGCGACTCAAGATGGGGTGTAATTGTCGATAACAGATCGCGGCTCACCGGATTTCGACCGGGAGGACCGCGGAAGCCTATGGAACGATACAATATAGGATACGGGTTTCACAGCCAACTTCTGTCACACCCCAAATCTGAAAATCAGATTCAGAGGAATTTCGATCGCCGAATACAGTGCCGACAACCTTCGTAGTACCCCTTTCTCGGATGTAGATACGGTATGTATTATGAGATCATTCCCACGAGGACTGGTTATCACGATTCAAAATTTACGATTCTTCTTAACTAATCCAGCAAATAGTTTTGCTAACAATTACGTAAACTAACAAAAATCTATGAAAAGTAACTAAGGACAATGAAGAAAATTCAATCAAGGAGAATACTAGGACTTTTGAATCCACCCTAATTATCCTGACCCCTGTTTTACCTGTTAATTCACCCTAATTTAGATAAATATAAATTTGATAAATAAAGTACACTCTATGTCCTTGGTCGGGCACACAGAATGTATAATCCCTTAAAGCATATGGATCACATCTTTCCATTCATGGTCAGGCATGGAGAGATGTAGATTTCTATTTTTTTCTCTATAGGAAACCTATTCATGGTCAGACACAAGCACCTAAAATAAGATTCCAAACCACATCCACATCTAGACTTTGGTTAAGCTCATAGAATGGAGAAGCACATAAATTTCAGTTAAGTACACTAGAGAAAGAAATAAATCAATCAAATCAAATGAAATCAACACATACAAGAGTCATTCAAATTAGGAGTTTCATTTCAGCCCTAGCTAAGAAGTTTAGCAATCCATAAATTTAACTAGAAAGAAAGAAAAATAAAATTTAAAAAATAAAAACATCTCCCTTCTTCCTTCCTCTCTTTCTCTCTCTCTTTCTTCTCTCCCAAGCTCTGGATTTGCTCTCCCTTTCAGCCCAAGCTCTTAGGATCTGGCCCCCTCTGACGTCCCAAGGACTGCCCTTTTATAGGCAGGGAGGTCGGTGGAAGGTGTTGAAGTCGGTGGAAATTGGACGTAACAGCCACGTGTAACAACTTTTCACAGCAAAATTTGGGGCTTCATAAGTCCCTTGTTCTTTGCACTTTATTCGTAAAATTGACGTCTCTTGGGACTTTTTCAACTGATCTTTATGATGGACGGATCAGATCTTCCATCTGATCAAATATGGTGTGCCGCAACCGCCTGAAAAAGTTACTTTTCACGGACATGCATAAGCCTACGTAAGTCTAGCGCTCTTGTGATCGGTGGGCCCCACAGATGTGTTTTTAGAGAAATCCACCCCGTTCATTAGATCGCCCTCAAAATTTTGGTCACAAACGGATGGTTTTGAATGTCCATTGACTCGGACCAAAGAATAAATCATGCTAAAATCAATTTGAACGTTGCAGGGTAGTCTACTTGTGGCCTCTGTATCTCACACGTGTGCTTGCATGGATGAAAACAGTCAGCATGGGTTTGAAGTTTGTGAACCCATCTACAAGATGGACGGCTTGGATTAGTCGTACACGCAATGGGTGGGGCCCACTACTGTCCGCAAAATGGGCTGTCGGTTGGTTATGCAATAGCGCTAAAAATGGAAACTTCCATTTTTAGAAGATGCGGTTAGAGGTCGGTTTGACCAAGGTGACGGTACGGTGCACAGTGCGAGCGTGTGTACTCTATGTACACACGCTGTACATGTGGGGTCCACGGCGATGTTTCTAAGAAATCCAATCCAACCATTCATTTTGTCTCCTTAATTACAACATTGAATCCGAAGATGAGACATATCCAGATAGCAGGTGGGCCCCACTTAGGGAATTAAGGGGATGATTTATCCGTTGGGGCACTTCCATAGTGATCTGAGGGTTAAAATTTGATATGTACGATTAATTTATGACCCTCATCCCATGTATGAAGTTTCGAGCCAATCAGATGGCGGGAACCATGTGATCTTGCATTCTAGATCAATTTCTGGCTAACGACTCGATTTTCTCGGATCCTTGGAATGTAAATTTGTTGATCTTGGTCCTCTAGAATCCGTCCCCTACTCTGATGACTTTGGAGCGTCAAATTCAAGCTTGTAATACTCTTTTTCAGTCAACGCTCTTAATTACACCTTGTAACAAAAATACGATTAAATTATTCCATTAAGCATTATCATGTACGTAAAATCATGCAATAACTGGGGTTTAATATGTAATATTTGACCCTCATCAATATGCTAGATTCCGATCCTAGGATCCCACAAGGAATATTTCTTTTTCAATGTATATTTAACTCGTAATAAGCATAATCATAAGTATACCCAAATCACAAAGGCAACATCATTATCACATATCCACTAATATAAATATTTGGATACAATGCTGAAAGGGAAATACATATGTAAAAATTAAAGCACCAGAAGTCAGATACATGCTTCAAACTCCACGCTATTGCAACCTAACATCACCTGCACGCATCTATCATGCATAAGCTCATAAAAAGCTTAGAGGGTGGTGTAAGTATGTGTATAAGGTAAGTGTCAAGTATTCAATATAATGCCATAATCATATAATACCGAAAATACTAGTAATCCATAAATCGTATAATATCGGAATAAGTAGAAATATTGACAAGATCAGAAATTATCAGATGAAATAAAAATATTGACAAGATCATAAATTATCAAAGTAGAAATACTAACAAGTCCATGAGTCGTACAATATCAGAGTACACAATATAGATCAGCTAGGCAAATAAGGAGTCATAGAGAGTCAAATATCAGATGCTGAGAATGCAATGCAATGTGTAAATCCTGCTAAGTCTGTCTAGACCATATAAGTGCATAAATATAGTAACCCGAAATGTCATATATCGTGGATGTAATGTAATATGTGGTGTGAATGTAATGACCATTCTAGAGTGTGAAGTCGGGATGATAGTTCGTAGTATCGTAGGCTATACGGTCCATCACAAGCGGCTTCTATCCAAACCAATCCCATACCTAAATTTGGATAGTCTGACTCAATGTGGTAGACTCATGATCTCTGGTTAGTTACGTGCTCTAACCGAAATCCTAACCATTGCGAAGGCACATGTAATAAATAGTTACGCACCACCAGCCCGAGTGGATTGTGAATGAATGAATGAATGAGTATGCAACTCCTGCTCGATAAGTCCATATATTAGTATGGTTCCTCTTTGGGATCATCACTGGGGTCTATTACACTCTACACCAGTTTGCCGTCCCTATCTAATCACACAATTGGATAAGTGGAAGAGACCTCACTATCCGCCTGCCAATATCGGGCCTGACTCGTCTATAGCAGACTCATTTCTCAAGCTGGTCAAACTCAACCTAGACATTGCCCCCTCACTCAGGCAAGTAAGGTTACACCCTCTCCCAACCAACCATGGCACAGTGGGAGACATGACCTTCTGATATTCGGCACTCGGATGCTCATGTATTTACTCGGTCTCGACGTTGGGGCGTCCTCTGGTACCAAGAGGGTTTAGGAATTTTTACCCAGGGCCATCTATGACAGCCCGATGCTAGAACAAATTTTCGGTGTTCCCTCTGGCCATTCACGATATGCCTGTGGAGGCTACGACCCTGATGTCGCTAGGGCATACAGTAATCACAACATAATGTAAGATGTATGAGTCATACAATCCAGTTATGCATCAATCCTGCGCATGTCGTGCGCTCATGTGAGATAGTCTCCGCCTATCAGGGAGTCTCATATCATCCTGCCCAATGACATATGCAAGAGTCAATCACATCTCATAACAAACATGCAGATGATGCATATGGGCATGTATCATGATACTATGTTATTACATACTCATAATCGGTATCAACGATCGATCTTGACAATGTGGACATTTAACCAACATTGCCCTCAAGGAATGGCCCACATAGAGCCAAACATATAATGGACTCATGGCCTCATCAAGGACCTAATATACAACATCATGGGCCTTACTTAAGGGCAACATATACACAATAGGTGGGCCTTGTTCATGAGCCTCAAATACATGACATATGGGCCCTACACATGGGTCTCGAATACATCAAATGGGTCATGCATCATGGGCCTAATACATATCACAACGAACCTTGCCCATAGGCTACGAATACATCACAATGGGCCTTGCCCATGGGGCATGAATCCATCACAAAAGGCCTTACTCATGGGCCTTAAATACATTACAATGGGCCTCAACTACGGGTCATATATACATCATATAAATCTTGACAATTGGCCTTGACAATCGAAATTAGTCTCAACAATCGAAATTGACACTCGAAATAAGCCTCAAAACTTGGCCTCGACAATCGGAATTGGCCTCGATAATTGGTACCAATAATCAACATCGATACTCAGCACTGACGATCTGCATTGATAATCGGCATTGACAACCAGTATATATAAACAAGGCGGGGTCCATAGATGGACAACCAATCAACCATATTGTAAGGATCGACTTTCGGCTGTGGTTATATCAAATTCGATAGCACAAAGGCATCCGTCTATGGCGAATGGGGCCCACTTATTTGGGTTAACCCATGAAGAGAATGGGCCTAACAAGGCCTAAGGTAAGGTCACACATGTCACCACTGGTTGGCGTGTTTGCATCGACTATAGAAAATTTAACCAGGCACAAAGAAGGACCATTTCCCTATACCATTCATTGATCAAGTTTTAGAGAGAGTAGAAGGTCACTCCTTCTATAATTTTCTTGATGGATATTCTAGATATAACCAAATAGAGATAGCCCTGGAATACCAAGAGAAAACCACGTTCACTTGTCCATTTGATACATTTACTTTCAAACGGATGTCATTTGGATTGTGTAACGCTCCAGCAACTTTTCAATAGTGTATGTTAAGTATTTTTTCAAATATAGTTGGAAAGTTTCTTGAGATTTTCATGGACGACTTTTCTGTATTTGGGAGTAGTTTTGAGGAATGTCTCAACAATTTATCTCTTGTCTTGTCTAGGTGTGAAGAGAAACACCTTGTCTTAAATTGGGAGAAATGTCATTTCATGGTTCAAAAGGGAATTATTTTAGATTATGTTGTCTCCAAAAATGAAATTGAGGTATATCGCTCAAAACTCGACATTATTGTTAATCTACCTATCCCCCGAACTGTTAGAGATATTAGATCACTTATAGGGCATGCTGGTTTTTATAGAAGATTCATCAAGGACTTTAGTGTCATTATTAGACCCTTGACTAATCTTCTTCAAAAGGATGTTCCATTTAAGTGGACAGATGAGTGTGTAATTGCCTTTAATAAAATTAAATCATCCCTTACCACTACACCTATCATGCGTCCACCAGATTGAACACTTCCTTTTGAACTAATGTGTGATGCAAGTGATTATGCCATAGGGGCTGTTTTGGGCCAAAGGAAAGATAAACGGTCTTACGTTATTCGCTATGCGAGTAGAACTCTAAACTCGGCTTAAGTGAACTAAAAAAGAGTTACTTGTAGTAGTTTTTGCTTTGAATAAGTTTAGGTCCTACTTGCTGGGATCCAAAGTTGTCATTTTCATAGACTACTCAGATTTGAAATATTTGTTATCTAAGAAGGATGTAAAGCCGAGACTTTTGAAATAGATCCTCTTACTCTAAGAATTTAACTTAGAGATAAAAGATAAGAAAGGAGTATAAAACGTAGTGGCTGATCACCTTTTTAGATTGGTGTTAAATGATTCCATTGAGAAGATGCATATCCAGGACACTTTTCCTGATGAACAATTATTTACGATCTCCAAATTTCCTTGGTATGCGGATATAGTGAACTATCTTGTAACGGGAAAAATGTCATATCATTGGAAGTCATAAGATAGGAAGCATTTTGAAACCGAAGTTAGGAATTTCTTCTGGGATGACTCGTATTTATATAAATATGGGACTGATCAGATTTTTAGATGTTGTGTTCCAGAGGATGAAGTTCAGAGTATTATTTCTTTTTGCCACATGGAAGCATGTGGTGGCCATTTTTCTGCTAAGAAAATCACTGCAAAAATCTTGCAGTGTAGTTTTTACTGGCCTACCATGTTTAAAGACACCCATGCTTTTTGTGTTGCTTGTGATAGATGTCAAAGGTTGGGAAGAGTGTCCCGGTGTAACATGATACATTTATCCCCAATTTTACCATTGTAGATTTTTTATTGTTGGGGTATTGATTTTATGGGCTCATTTCCATCTTCTTTTAGATTTCTTTATATATTGGTTGGTGTGGACTATGTTTCAAAGTGGATTGAGGCAGTTCCAAGTAGGAATAGTGACAACAAAGTGGTTATACGATTCCTCAAGGAAAATATTTTTTTCTAGATTTGAAACCCTAAAGGCCATCATTAGTGATGGCAGGTCTCACTTTTATAATAGGACATTTGAGGCTTTGATGAAGAAATATGACATAAAGCATAAAGTGGCACCCCATACCACCCATAAATGAGTGGGCAAGTTGAGATTTCTAATCGAGAAATCAAACACATTTCAGAGAAAACTATAAGGCCAGATAGGAAGGATTGGTCCCTCAGACTATCCGATGCTTTATGAGCTTATAGGACTGCTTATAAAACCCCAATTGGAATGTCTCCATACAAATTGGTGTATGGAAAGACTTATCACTTGCATGTGGAATTAGAACATATATCCTACTGGGTAATAAAGAAATTAAACTTTGATATGGACCAAGCAAGTGGATAAAGGAAATTAGAGTTAAATGAATTAGAGGAGCTGATGAGAGACTCTTATGAAAATGTTAAAATCTATAAAGAAATTGGACCAAACCTTTTCGTGATAAAAATATCCTGAGAAAGAATTTTAAATCTCAGCAAAAGGTTCTATCATACAATTCATGTCTCCAGTTCTTTATAGGAAAGTTAAGATTAAGATGGATAGGCCCCTTCATTGTGACGAATGTTTATACTCATAGGGCTGTTAAAATTGAGAATCTACTTAATGACAATGTGTACAAGGTTAATGGTTAGAGACTGAAGCTTTATGTGGAAAACTTCCATTTGCGAGAGAAGTCCGTCCCTCTTCTCCTAGTCTGACAGAGCATTTGTGTAGGATTTTTATCATATTCAATTTTTAGTGTCACTTAGCAGGTGAGTTCTTCATGGTAGGTACTATCAACCATTTCTTTTATTTTTATTGTTTTCTGCATTACATTTTCATTATATTGGGGACAATGTAGATTTTAGGTTGGGGGTGTGGATAGTCATCCATGTGAGTTTATTTTATTTTATTTTTTGTAGGTTTAGGTTTATGAAAATTTTTTTCAATATTTTCAAAATAATATTTTTTTATATAAGAATGTGAATTTGATATTATGCGAATTCCAAAGGCAAAGTCAATATTTATTGTAGGTCGATAATAGTCAAAATTCTGATAACTGAAAATTATAGACTTGAGTTTAATTATCTAATCATTAGTTTAAAGTGAGTTATAATTTGATGCACTGAATTCACAATACACCCTAGCTAACTAAATGAGGAATATGGTATGCGAACTAGAATAACAACTTTTAATTCAAACAAAGTTGAATGAACTAGTACCATTGATATATGCTTTAAAGAGAGAATATTGATGGAAAAGAAAAAATTTATTATAGAACGTGAATGTAATGACCATAATAATCGTGTCAGTAATCCGGAGTAAGGATACCTAAGTATCCATTACTGTTACCATTACAAGTATGATACCTTAGGTTATGAAGAAAACCAGATGGGAATCTTCATCTAAGGGTGGTATATAATAATAAGGATATGGTAAAAGAAAAAATGTAATGAAGAAAATGAGATAACTAGAGATTTTATATTCTTGGAATGATTGAAAGGAGTTAGGATAAGGAACATGCATATTTCTCAAAGTTAGACTAGTGTTACGAACACCTAAGTATATTGGATTATAATTATTTTAAATTTGATTAGGTCTTTGAACTCAAGGATGTAATGGATTAAGAAATTGAAATTCTAACTAACTTCAGATTTAGGGTAAATATTGTTTTGTTTTGGAATCTATATGATGAATGGATGTATAATTGTATACATTTCTGAGTGTTGAACAATTTTTCATGTTTTCAATGTTTATAGGTAACATTTCTGAAAACCCTCACGAGATTATAAATCGTTCACTAGGGGAAACCTAGAGATTTAAAAGCTTGTTACATATACTAAATGCAATCGAGATTACTTAGCGAAAGTTGTGTAGTTAGAATTTTTTTCATTTTAATTTTGTTTCTAGAGTTAATTTTTATTCTTATTTTTATTTTTCTTTGCTTGTTTTGCTCGAGACTAACAAAATCCTGGTTGGGGGGTGTGTTGAGACTTAAATATTGCATAATATTTCCCATTTATATCTTGGTTTTATGAACATGAATCAGCTTAATATTCAATTTTATTCACATATTTGTTACAAGGTGAATTTAAGTGCTTTGATTGAAAAAGGGTGTTAAAAGTATGAATTTGATGCTCAAGAATCACCAATGCAAGGGATGGATCTTAAGAGACCAAGATTGAAGAATTCATATGCCAATGATCCAAGAAAACCGAGTGAGGAATGAAGAGAATCGAAGATTTGAAGTGAAGAATCCTGAAAAAGTGTATTCTGAAGCTTTGAAGTCTATTTTTGAGAAATTGCACAGATTTTAAATAAACTATGCAGCGAGAAGTCTATTTTAAAAAACTGCGTATATTTGAGGCAGTTTTTAGAGTTTTCCAACTTTGTACTAAAATTGGAGTTCCCTACTTATAAATAGAGCTTCCTAGGGCATTCCTAAGCATCATTAAAAGCATTCAAGATCAATATTTAGGGTTTTTAAAAGGGTTTTGAATTTTATAAGTTACTTTTTTTTTTTCGTTTTAGATATTTTCTATTTGCATTTATTTCTTTCTTGTTGCTTTCTTTTTCTATTCTAGTTATGCTTTTTTAAGTTCCCTTTATCCCAAGCTAGAAGGGAAGCACATAGGTTTAATAATTCTTTAAGTTGTGATGATTGATTTTTTTAATGATGAGAAGAATGGTGTATACATGTTATCTATTGTTTAGGTTTTATTTTTTATCCTCTTGTGAGATACATATATTTCCATCATATGAGATCCATATTGATAAATAGGCTTACCCTAGATCAATCAGATTTCCTATATAGGAGAGATTCTCAACTTGTTATAATATTAAATTCTTAAAATCACTGGCGCTTGAGAATATATATCAATGGTGCAAATTCATAATTTTTTAATATTTTATATCATTTATTAAAATATTTAAATTATTTTATTTTCTAATTAGGCTGACCATAGTGCTCAGATCCTAATTGTATTATCCAAGTCATTATGATTTTTGAATATTAACGTATGTGTGGAACTTTGAAGCTTGGGTGTTATTTTAATTCAGTTGAATTACATGCATTCAAAAATTCCAAAATCAAATCATCAGTTTAGTTTTTATTATTTAGTTTGTTTTGCATTTGATTTTTTTCCTTCTCGCAATTCATCTCCCTATGGGATCGACCCTATATTCACAGGATATTACTTACGAACCTCTGCACTTAGAGGCAAGCAATCATTGAGTTAATACTGAGTTGGATTTCGGGTCGAGTCGAGTCCAGTTACTGGGTGACTCGAACTCGACTCGATTTGAGTTCGAATTGGACGAAGTCAACTTGATTTGTATCGACTCACTCACTTAGTTCAGATTGAGTCAGATCTAACTCAATCTAAAGCAGTCGGACGAGTCGAGTCATCCCATGCCCAGCTCTACCCCTTAAGAACCATGCCATTCTGAAACTTGGGGAGGACCAACAAATCAATGGTGCGCGCCCTTGCAACTCCTGCTTGTGTGGCCCACCTGAAGCGAAGATTAGCTTGATTTTTGTGTACACAAACAAATAAAAGACAGGTGTGCATTATGGTTAGAGTGGATGTCATGAACACATCAGATTGGGGTCCACACAACTCATTTGTAGAGCAAACTTTTCACTAGATCATGGCCATGCATGTATGGATATTGTCGGGTCCTTACTCTTGCCCGGGTGGTAGACTCTCGGGGGTTTCAACTCCCGGTCAAGGGTTCGAGTACCCATAGGTGGTGAAATTCCACCAGCGTGAGTGTGTGGGGTGTGTGTGCGTGGGTTAAAAAAATAAAAATAAAAAAATGTATGGATATTGTCATTCAAATCGAAGGGAACTGATATGTACACTCCCTTTGATATAGAAATTCTTTTTTGCCCGATTTTTGTAATACAATAGTGTATCTCTGGCACTGTTCTAATACCAAACAATAGTGTATCTCTGGCACTGTTCTAATACCAAAAGTAAAAGATGGGTGCACGAATGACAAAACATTTCCACACGCGAACACATACAGCCTTTTACGTGAACTTTCACATAAACAACCCTTCTATGCATGCCTGCTATATGTAGAAAATCTGAAACATTCAAGAGGTGGGGCACACCATGATGACCAGCTAATTCAAAAATCAGACCGATCCACTTGTCGTGGGACACGACGTAAAAATCAATGGACTGGCCCCACAAAATGTACTACCAATATTAAAGGTGGGGCCCACATGATGGATGCTTCATGTAAGAGGTGGGCTCACCAAAATGGGCAACGGACAATGAAGGTAGCCCCCACATAATGGAAAATTAACGAGCCCAAATGATGAATGACCTACATCAAGGCGGGACCTAAATAATAGATGGTCTGCATCAAAAGTCCGCTCTAATGATAAAGAGCTCACATCTAAGATGGGCATCACATGATGGATGGAAAATTTTGAAGTTGGACCTCACGTGATGGACGATCTACGTCAAAAATTTGACATGTTGGACAACCCACATCCAAGGTGGGCCTCAAAAGGTTGATAGTCCACATCGAAAGTAGGCCCCACACAATGGACGGTTCACATGTAGATAGGGATAAGGTGGGGTCCATATCATGAACAATTAATCCACATCAAAGGTACGTAGGCCCCACATGATGGATAGTGAATATTAAAGGTGGGAACCATATGAATAAGTAAAAGTTGGAAGTGACTTTTTCAAAATTTAAAAAGAAATATTTGTACCATGAGAGAGAGATTAGTTGAAAAATTTTTAAAATCACTTATGTGATATTAGAAACCAAACATAATTTTCTACTTTTTTTTTTTTGCCATACTTTTGTTAAATGAGCATAAACCAAACATTGTGTCCTTAATAATGCCTTCCCGAGAGCGTGGGGAGTGAGTACGTGTGAGTGACTGTACCACTTTTAGATAGTAGCAAGAACCATGAGATTCATAGGTGCACATGTCTAAAATATTTAGCACTTGCTAATATAGTGAGTTTGTATAAGATCTAATCCATCCATTGGATCATCCCCACCATCTATGCACCATGGCCTAAAGTTTAGGTTGTTAGACATGTTTAGCACTTGCTAATGTAGCAAGTTTTTACTAAGTACGTCCTACTATCTCATAGGAGTGCAACTGTTACTTTTCCATGCTACATTATCCTGTTTGTCCATTTTTAACAAAAATATTCACAAATAACTTTTTGTGTTTTTTTCAAATTTCTATACACCTGTGACTTTTATTATCATTATTTTCTGTCAAATTCTTTGAGAAAAACTCTTGCGTCACAGTGGACCTGCTCATAATATTCAACTGGTGGACCGCACCATCAACAACTAAAATTCAACAGGCCCCATGCTTTTGCAGCCAAAGTACTGCAATTTGCTATAACTAATACTAACAAACATTTAAAAATAATTTATTTATAAATAAATGTGAAATGAAAAACACTAAAAATTTAAATTTATAATCTCTTAAAAGACCTATTTACATGATGTATGTATATGAAAAAATAAAATAAAATATATTCAATTCAATGAAAACAGATTTCCCAAAGGGTATTTTAATCCATACAATACTCCACAGTGGTCAGGCACATACAGCTGAAAACCTCTAACCTTGAGCCTTGTAAAAACATGCAATGTTAGCAGGCTATCTGATGCAGCTTGGTGGCATTTCCCAACAGCCCTGTCCACCCCCAATTCATTGGCCACACGTTCCAACCCTCCATATAAGTTGTGACAGAACCTCATGAGATATTTTATGTCATAAACCTTGTACCCAAATATATCTTTCATCAATTTGAGAAACCCGCTAATGTCATCCGGTAGCTGCCTCTGAATCACCACCTTTATCAGATAGCCAAAGTCGTAAGCACTGTGGAAGGTGATCCAACTAAAACAATTGTTCCCAACAAGTCCGTATAGCTTCATGAGGAACCCGAAACGGGCCTCATCAATCCCGTAGAATCGATTGCGCTCGAAGTCAATGTCGTTCTTACGCAATAGCTCGATCGATTTGGGTGCGTGGAGGTCACAACATGGATCGAAGTTGAAATTAAATTGCCAGACGTAACAGTAGTTGGTCCCCAAATCAGGAAGGTTGCTGGCTGAGTCTGAGAAAGTGAGTCCGACTTGGATGAGCTTGAGGGCGTTTATATTCGCCCGAAGGAGTGCGTATCGATCCCTGGCTACAGAGTCGGGTGTATCGGGCACGTTATGGTAGACGACACCAGGGAACTTGTTAGTATATGTAGTTCTTTGTACACAACGGATGATAGAAGAAAATGATAACGAAACGATCAGATTTATCGGGTTCAAGGCTTGACTTGAATAGTCAATTTCTCAAGACAGATTTGCTGCCCTTTTTCTGGAATTTCCAGCAAGTGCAAATGAAGGAAATCTGCAAATTGTCTTCGGGATACAATGAACTCTCAATCCGATTTTCAACACGAAATTTTACACATTTAAGTGTTGAACAGATCTTTAGTTTAAACACTGATATGCCGTAAGACGTTCAGAAAAAATTCAGTAAGAGATTAGATCGAGAGTAATTGCTCAGAAGAGGATATAATCTTAAGGATAAGAATTACTTCAACTGGATTATAGCATCTAAGATTTATATCAATTGAAGGGTTATGGATTTCTTCTTGAAGAGGTGCTAAAGAGACTCTTCAAGAAATCCACACCCATTCACAGCAAATAATTGCCTTCCATGAAAGGACATGACTTTTTGTCCTATGACAGTTATTTCTGTACTCATTCAGACAGAAGTAGTTATCCAACAGGAAAAACTGTATCCACATAAGCGACACATGGCATAGGTGCCACATGTACAATCATGTCATAATTACTCTTAATCAACAAAAGGTAATAAATCATCAGGGTTCAATTCCATGACCCAAAAAATTTGAACCATGTGCCAAAAAGACTAAGTTCTTTTAGCTCCTTACGACGATGCGAACGTGCGAAGTGCTAAGTGCGCCTAATAAAGCGCCAAAAAGCGCCCAAGAAGCCCTACAGCCCATGCCACGCGCGCGCACGCGGACGGTGCGAAGCACCGTCCTCGAGGAGATTTGAACCCTGGTTGCATAAGCAAAAACCCCCCCTCTCTTACCGACAGGCTATTCATACTATTTATGGAAAGTTTTAAATAATTAATATATTTATTTACTTTCTAAAAATAATTTTATTTTTGAAATTTATTTTTATTCTAAAAAACACAACAGAACTCAGTGTCCATAAAGATGAAAGGGTAGTCTTTGAGGAAGCTGCTGATTATGCATAACTCAGACTCCACATTTCTGATACGAATTGGTTTTCTGTAGACACAACTAGGTCTTGATGGTAGCATCTCTCCTTTTCGCTCGCTCGAAGAAATTTGAAACAGAGGAGAGAAGAAGTGGGTAGCTTTCGAAGAAATTTGAAATAGAAAAGAGAAGAAGTGGGTAGCTTTCGAAGTAATTTTAAAGAAATTTGAAACAGGAAAGAAGAAGTAGGTAGCTTTCGAAGAAATTTGAAAGCTAGGAGAGAAGTGGAGTTTTTATAAGTAACGCGTCTCTCTCACGCGCATTCGGAACTCTTTCGCAGGAACTTCCTGTGCTGGGAACTATGTGGGGCCTATCATAAATTTTTTGATAAATCCACCACGTCCATCAGCTTTTTGAGCTCATTATTGGTCAAGATACCAAAAATAACCCGGATCTAATATTCAAGTGGGCCGAAAAGGTGAGAATTGAACATCCACAGTTGAAATATTCGTGGGCCATAGAAGTTTTGACTCAAGTTAGTATTTGTTTTTCAGTTTATCCTAGTATTAGTGACGTTATGAATGGTATGGATTTCACATAAGAATCAGTTTCGACTCAGGGAGGTTTCAACCGTAGAAATTTCCCTACAAACCTTTTCCTTTGCTGAGGCCCACTTGAATCATGGATTGGGCTTATTTTTATACAATTATCCTAAAATGAGTTCAAAAAACGGATGGACGTAGTGGATCTGTCAAAAACATGATGGTGACCCCACATAGATTCCCAGCGCACGAAGTTACTGCGAAAGCTTTAGCAGGGCACCCACCACCATAAATTCCCAGCGCAGGAAGTTACTGCGAAAGCTTTACCAGGACATCCGCGTCCCTGTCAATCCGTCCCGAGTTACTCAGTACGCTCTTATCTTACTGAGTAAACCCAGTTGAGCCCACCTTGAATGTATGTGGTCTATCCACACCGTCCATCCATTTTTCCATCTAATTTAAGGGGTTGATCCCCAAATTGAAGAATATCCAAAGATCAAGTGGATCATACCACTGGAAACAGTGGGGATAATGATTTCCACTGTTGAAACCTTTTTAGGCCCAATAGTGATTTTTATTTGTCATCCAGCCTCTTCGTAAGATCAAATAGACATGGATGAAGGTAAAACACAAATATAAGCTTGATCCAAAACTTCCATGTTCCCCTAGAATTTTTTAAAAGTACAAGTTCAATTCGACTGTTTCCTAGGGTGTGGTCCATTTGAATATTGAATATGCTTCATTTTTTAGCTCAAGCCATAAAATTATCTTGTAAAATATATGGACGGAGCGGATAAAATACATAAATCATGGTGGAACTCACGGAGTTTACTCAATACCCTAAGCGTAGTGAGTTACTACTAGAGCCGAGCAAAAACCAAACCGATTCAATGGATCTGACCTGATCCGATCCGAATTGAAGGTTAGGATTGGGTCGGATCGTGTTGGCCCAGTTAGATCCGACCATACATCAGATCGAGTTCAGATCAATGGTCAATCTGGACTAATCCGATTCGATTGGATCCGATCCAGACTGATCCAATCCGATCTGGATTGGGTATACACACACACACACACACACACACACACACACACTTTTTACATTCGGGCCGCACCCATCTCAATCCCTAAGCCGAGAGATAAAGACAACACATCCACCCCATCATGTATGGCATCATCGAAAGCTTTGAGTACACATCAGCGGAAGTAGTGCAGTAAGAGTAAGGACTCTTACAGGCCTTGTACGTTGCCAGTCGAGCCTCAGGTGCACCACCTCTGGCAATCCCTTTACCGAGCCCTTTGAGCTTACATTCTCTACAAAGGAACCAGCTACGGTGGCTGATGTGTGGGTACCGTGGCCAAATCCATCCCTTAGGGAAAAGTAGTCAACTCCGGTAAAATTGAGTTTCTTTTCCAATTCCGCCTGCAATCCTTTAATGTACCAACGGGCTCCGATTAGCATCCTATTGCAGTTGGTGGAATTGAAATGTTCGCCTCTCTCATAGACACCCTTCCAATGAGATGGCACTGGTCCCAGTGCTTTATCGTTGAAACTTTTCGACTCTGGCTAGGTCAGCCTTAATTTCTTTATATATATATATATAAATTTTTAGAATTTTTTAATTTTTTTTAATTTTTCCAAAAAAAAAACATCAGTATTGATTCGAATCGTACCCAGTCCGATTCGACTTGGTTTCCCTGACCGAGTCGAACTCGAATTGGATCAAGCCAGCAGGGCACTGAATCAAATAGAGTCAGATGACCTGAACTCGGTCCCGGATCGGATTGAGTTCGGGCCAAGCCATGGAAATTTCGGACTGAGTCGAGTTGGACCCAATCTGGTCCGACTTGACTCAATGCCCAGCTCTAGTTACTATGCAATTAGCTTCCCAACTTAGTAAGTAAATGTAATAAAAAATAAGGTGGATGAAAAACTTAAGTGGGCCACACAAGAAAGAAATGCCTACTGTTCAGGTCTCCAAGTGATATTTATATACCATCCAAACCATTTATAAGGTCATTCTCTCTGGGATTAAGTTTAAAGGGTAAAAAAAACGTTATCCCGATCATAAAAAAGCTTTTATGGCCATAAGAATGTTTCAACAGTGGGTGGTCGTTGAATCCTCACTATTTCTTTTCATGTGGCTCATTTGAATTTTGGATCTAGATGAATTTCGATCGCATGTTGGAGAATGAGCTCTAACAACGGATGGATGGAGTAGATTTCTCACCAAAATCACAGTGGACCTTACCTAACATCCCAGTGGAGAAATGGAAAGAAATGCATTTCTATTTTGTACACGTTACACAAATGTGACAACGTGGCATATGGTTGAGAATCCAATCCATCCATCTCTGGCTGCTTCAAATTTTTACTAATTTTCCCATATAGAAATATGGTCTAAACAACATGTAATATTGAATATTGGAAACGAATGAATGTGCTCTGACTTCAGCCCAATTTTTTAAAGATGTAGATTTATTTTAAAGTTAGTGCCTCAAATGAATATTAGATAAAACTAGTTTTTAATATTTATAATTAATGTAGTGATTCATTTCATATGTACTAAGAAAAAAACTATACCATACTTATGTGTAACTGCATTGTACCATATAAAACCCCATTTGAAATTAAAATAGAAAGCTGCTAAGAGAAAAATGGTACGCAGATTTTTCAACTGGGTATTAATTGATTATTTGATACCTGGCTGCACATGATGTTTAATAGGAAAAGTTTAGTTAAAGCCCACTGTACTTCCTATGTGTAATTCACTTTAGCTGTCGAACTTATGATTAACCAAAATTTTGATAAATTTGCTAGCTAACATATATCAAAGATTTCATCAGTATAAAAAATATCGAAGGTGTATGATCTTTGAACTTTCTAATTAAAAGTTGTCATTGTCTCTACTTTAACTAAAGTCAAACATGTCAGTGGTTGTTTAGACACTATTTCAACCACTATAACATCATAATTAGGGTCACAATAATGTCCCTTCTAATGAATTCTTTTACCTCATTGACTCTTGAAGAAGGGCCTCATATCTAGACACATTCCTGGTAAAATTGTAAAGATTTGTGAATTTTTTTCTGATAAATTTCTTTCAAATCTTGAATTCCAGCTCATCTTAAGCCAACTAGACAAATTCTTCATTGGTCGTAATTACCTTGCATCAGCTTTTTTATCTTTTAAATTGAGCAATTTAATTGTCCACCAATTCTCACGCTAGTTGTCAAAAATGAGCAATATTGGCCATAAAAATTTCTCTGTCCTTATAAAAGAATTGAGTGTGAATTTTTTTTATATTTCTTGTCAATTTTATATAGAATTTGGTAGCAAGTTAGAATACCAAGGCTACCCCAATGAGTGAATGGAAAAATAAATGTAATTTATAATACTCATTATTGGTCAATTCTCCACATCATATGGTAAATCAATTTATGTATTTTACGATTGATTAACCCATATCACCTGTAAACAATGTACAATCAGGTTAATTGTTCCTCGGCAATGGATATTACTTTTCAATCCAATCAAGATATGGCTTATGATAAATTATAATAGTAATTCGATCAAGAACTTGGCCCGTTGCTTCTTGAACCAGTTGAATAATTTCGTTATGCTCTCAGTATTGTTGTACAACAACTGGAGGTACTTTAAGGCCATCATGATATTGTTCTGCATTATATAGTTGATTTCCAGCAAGCATCCTTTGATTCATAGCTTCATGAACTACGTTCTTATTTTCATGTTCAGGACATTTGAAATCTACAGGAGGCAATGAATTTTGCATGTCCTAGATAGGAATATGTTCTATACATATAAAATAGGAGCATGTTCTGAATGTCTGAAATCTACCAATATTGGTGAATTTTGCATACTGAGGGTAGGAATAGGTGGTATATTTCATTGTACTAGAAGTGTATGTGGCATTGGCTAAACTGGTGGTATAAGTGCCCAATTTCCAACAAAACTTACATCAGCCTATTGTTGAGGTGCAACAAATGCTCTATCAACGAAAAAAAGCTACTAACCAATTCATGCTCTCAGTGTGGCAGACCATCCACCTATTAAAAGCCTTGGCATGAAATTATGAGTTTCCTGCCTAAACTCACGATAGTTCTATGATGTGTTAATCTCCCAATGCATATCAACCATCCCGGATGACATAATCTCAAAAGGTTCATGTCGAAATGTGAATGGTCTATATGAATTTTAAGGAATAGGCACCATATATTTTTTTTCTCGTTTGTTTACATGTAGATACATTCATGAAGGTAACATTCACAAAAATAAAATCAATTGTATTGATTATATATCATCAAAGTAAAAGGAATAATCAAGGCCTCATAATGAGAGGTTTTATTACAACATCAGAGTTCATAGCGGAAGTATAAAACTAAATAATGAAACTGTCTTCTTTGTCTTTCAAGATAATCTTCTATAGGGAAGTAGTCCTCTAAGTCTTCAATCTGTACGTTGCCTGCATCAACTGTACGGTTGGGAGAGGGTCAATGCCCTGCTCATAGTGAAGGTTATCCTCTAGGATTAACAATAATTCAAGCGATGTATAAAAATAAAGTAAGGGTACTGATACGTCTCGTACTCCACTAATACATGAGATATTAGTATGCGCAAATAACCTACATGAGATGCTTGCCTAGCATAGTGTGTGCGGCTCATCATACGTAGTGATCGTCATAATGTTCAATATAATTCATAGGAAACCCGGCTCGACCTGCATCCCATAACTATGGATATTCACGGCATGGTCAACGCTAACGTGGATTTATGTGAACATCTCAAAGCAACACAACACGCGATTGGAGGATTTACGTAACACGATGTGTTCATGGAGCAACTAATTGCGACATTCAATCCTGAAAAGTTGATGTAACACGTGTGTCGATTTACATATATCGATTGTGCACCACGCCAACCAACCCACGGAATTATGTGCCGACCAAGAGGGCCGCTACCCGTAACGCATTACGTCCATGATAAAATAATCGATTCACTAGTTGTGATACCTCATAACACATCACTTGCACTTATAAAGAATATAACTGAATCATGAAGAGTAAAATCTGAATCATGAAAAATATAAACTAAATCATGAAGAATATAAACTGAATCATGGAAGTTCTGGAATAACAAAACACATGCTCATACCTTTAAAGATAAACGGCATGAGGCCAACATAATAAAGAGAAGAGTGACAATGGTCAACTCAGCAAAAGTGGCAATGGCCAACATAACAAGTGAAGAGTGACAATGGTCAACTCAACAAAAGGAGAGTGGTAGAGCCAACTCAAATATAAAGACGAGTGGCAGAGCTAACTCAAATATAAAGACGAGTGGTAGTGCCAACTCAATAATGGATAAGGCAGGGGCAAGGCTTGTACCCATGGCCTCATATAAATTCAGAGAAATTTTCTTGTGTTTGACATCACGTCATAGTCCCAAAAGGGCAAATAAATCAATTGATAGGATAATTCTCACAGAATATGTAAACATGAAATACAAGATAATTCATATCGTAAACGGCACGAAAGAGCCCAGATGAAATAATAAGAATACAGTAAAAGGTAAGATAATTCACCCCGTAAAAGGCACAAAGGAGGCCATAATTGACGGTGAAACATATAACAGCATAGAAGATTCTAAGTTTGATATAAAAGGTCAGATAAAATACATGTACGACAAGACTAAATTCATGAAGACATGAAAAGACAGGATGCAATTATCAACTTAAATTATGTAAGCTTAAAGGATAAAACCTCACCTTTGAATTCAATTACACTTTAATATTTCTAGATGCGTTGTCGTTCCCCAACTCTAGCACAATTAATATGATTCATTTAGTCAGATTACATGGGTGCATGGTTAAGAACACTCTTTAGATCGTGAAGCTATGTTTAGAGTTATAATCTGAGATAGTTTAAATCTTATCAGAGCAAGGATCTGCTAACCTTATGAATTGATAAATTTGTGGTCTAATGAATTCATGCTCTGAGTCGACCCAGTTTATCTTGTCGGATAGTATCCATACTAACCCTTGAATTTTACTATTAATTCAATGTAAGAGAGTGAGAATAGGGAAGGATTGCATATCTGTCTTACCTGTTGGGATGGTCGACCTAGATTTCCCAACTTAGACCTGACTCAGTCCAGGACTCAATGAGTCAACTCGGACCTAACTCTTTCTTCCCCTTCCTTCTTCCTCTTTTCTTTTCTTTTCTTTCCTTTCTTCTCTTTCTTTCTTCTTCTCTTTTCCTTCTTTTCTTCCTCCCCTGTTAGATGGCAGCAAGCCTACCAGACCAAAACTGTTGCTCGACTGCACATCTCCTCTCTCTCTCTCTCTCTCTCTCTCTCTCTCTCTCTCTCTCTCTTCCTGATTCTTCTCCTTCTTCCTTAATTGCTACTTCGGTCGAGAGCTCTCTCTATCTCTCTCCTGTGTTTTCTTCTTCCTTCAAGATTTTCTTTTTATTTTTTTATTTTTATTCCTCCTCCCGGAAGTCATTTTTATAGAGCATGAGCTCACGGACACCTAGTGCATAAACCTTACGCAGATCTGGAAGTTTCTTGCGAAACTTCCTATGCAGCAATGAGTTTGGAGACGCCCCTTGCAACGCCTTTGTTTACGTAGTAGAGGCCCGATCGAATACGCTTAGCATCCTTGAAGGGATTCAAACTCTCCTATGGACCTATTTGGACGGTCCTGATCGTGCCCGAGGATGGGCTGTTGATCACAGAACGATTGAGATCTTGCTGGTTTCAACAAGCACTGGCCTCCTTTGCGACGGTGGCTGCGCACGCTATGGCTTTCATGGACCATTCAGACTTTGTGCTTTTGGCTAAAAGGATGTGTTTAATCCGATGAACGGTTTGGATCGTTCACGTGAATCGAAATGGTGGCCTAAATCTGGACCGATCGCAACTCACGCGATCGCAGTACAGTTGTTGCGTTTAAAGCTAGGATCTCCTGATGGTTTGAAACCTTGCGGATTGGACTGGGGTTTTGGACAAACAGGGTTTCCGAACAGGATGGATGGTTAGGATTGATAGTGGTGTTTGCGCAAGGGAATACAAGCGAAAAGACTGGAATTCTTTCCGTTTTGGGGAAAGAAGAAGCCACACATGGCTTGTTCTTGCTCTGCTCATGTGCGCACACGTGCATGGATACGTGAGGGGACCCCATAAGTTTAGTCGAGCCCTCGCCCCGAACCGACTGGACGGTTCAGATCATCTAGACGGATGATCAGGGTGGCCCACAACTTTCCTCAAACAGACGCGATCCTCCAGTTGCGTGCGAACGGAAAACAGGGGGAGAGAGTGGAGGGAGTCGAGATGTCCGTGTTTGACTGGGTCTCCCAATCTGGTGTGCGGCGGTTGTTGCACACCACATGTTTGCTCGCCCACGTGTGGGGCCCATAGTGCTTGTATGAGAAATCTACCCTAACCATTCGTCTATCTATCTAATTAAGGGGTTGTCTTCGAAATTGAAGCATATCCAAAGCTCAGGTGGCCCCTAAAATCGATGGTCCATGGCTGATCTACTCATCGAGTCACTTATATTATGATCTAAGGGTTGATATTTGATGTGTATGGTTAATTTAGGCTAATTAAGCATGGTATAAAGTTTTATGCTAAACGGATTGTGGGAACTGAGTGAACTAAAATTTAAAGGTTTAGGTTGGTGGCATTATCGTAATTATTGGTAATCTAAATTTTTTGTGAAATCTAACGGTTCCAGGCGGTTACAGGCATGCTTCTAAGTATTCCTTATACATGAACTTAAATAAAAATCATTATGAATGATGAATTATTCACCAATTCCTTTAAGGGAAGCCACCTGCGTCAAATCGTATGAAACATAGCCTTGTTTCAGAATCGACAGTCAGATTGCTGGGTCTATGAACGAGAATTTGTTCTCAACAGTTAAGTTTGTGTCATGGCAAGGATGTGAAACTAAAATAGTTGGATTTATATCATACCCATGTAAATTTCTCGGTAATACTCGAGAACTTTCAATACTCGAGTATTGAAATGTTCGGGGCGTTACATTCATGTCGAGATGTGAATGGTCTATTTGAATTTTAAGGAATAAGCACCATATTAGGTAATGGAACTCCTTAGGCACTTGTTAGACTTATACCTCTTCCTCATGAGTAGGAAGCTCTTTAGCCACAATAGCGGTTGTTGAAGTATCACACCACTTCTTCAACTCATGATTCTACATGATTATTTAACCGACAAATATACTTAAGTCAACCAAATGTTATGATAACTAAGTAGTTTGTGGTCCATTGGGCATGCTAAAAAAATGTTGGTTACTCGATTTATTTTCAATTATGTGGGCATTCTAGAATTGATACAGTGGCTCGATCTAAACTGATCAAATTTGACCCCAAGCACCAAATTAAGCAAATATGTCCAATATGAACGTATATGATCAGATTTTAAGAAGATCAGTCACTTACTTAACCACGTCAAATTTTCAATAATTAGAGGGTGGGGTTCTTCTTCCAAAGATGGGTTACTTTATGCCTTTTATAAGAAAGGAATTTCAAAATAAATGAGAAAAAAATAAAATGAAAAACTCACAAATAGTCACTGGGAGTAACTGCAAGAATGTCTCTTGAAAGAATTGCTTGATATTGGATAAATAATGAATCCAGCGTATGAGCAAAGATTTGGATTACAACTAAAGTTTACTCCTATGTTAAGCTAAGATAAAGTATAAATTGATAAGACACTACGCCAAAATCGCAAATTTGTGACAGACCAAATCCGTCGTAAAACCAAATAAATGATCACTTGGTCCATGGATGTTTACTGGGTCTTTTTTTTTGCGACAGATAAAATCCATAGTTAATATATGACGGATAAGGTCCGTCGCAAATTACCCATGGATAAGATCCGCCGCAAAAATTTTAAAAAATCTGTCCTTAAAATTCAAAAACAACCCACCCAAATTGGACATCATTAAAAATATTAGCAATGGATAAGGTCCATCGCTAATATGAGGAGCAACGAACCTCAAATTCATTGTTGATTTTCAAACTTGTTTAGAAATTAGAGATGGATTTGGTCTGTCAAGCGATCGCAACTTCTCGGAGGAATTTAGCATCTGAAAATTCAGAATTCTCTTTCGTCTCTTTCGTCAATTGTAATTTGACCGGGTCCGGGATCATTTACTTGGGAAGACCCTGGGGCAGATATGCAAGGGTAGTCTATTCCTTCTATGATTTGGAAGGCATCATAATCCCCCAAGGGTGGAGTGACTGGGGAGATCCATCAAGAAGAGGCTCTCTCTCTCTCTCTCTCTCTCTCTCTCTAAGAAGAAAATGAACTAAATTGATTAGTCCATGGAGTATACCACTCGCTGAGGCAATGGGCCCACTTTTTTTTTTTTAATTAGGGATTCACAAATAAGCATGTGGGTCCTGTTAGGGTTGATGCGAAAAAATAGAAAAACTAATCAATTAAAGATAGGCTTACCCATCATTTCAAGTGGTGTTGTGAACACTAATTGGAACACGATCAACTATTAGGGTTCCAGTTCTAGGATCGTGAAATGCATACAACATGCAACACTTGAGGATGCTCAGTCTTCAAGATGAACGGCCTTGATCTATGGTCCACATACATTCTAGAGTGTAGATTCCTCTCCTAGCTCACTTTCTTGTTATTTCTATTATAAGTTTGTGGTAAAGATAAGAAACCTCATACAAGTCTTCTATTTATTCGTGTTTAGTTTTTCTATTCCATCATAGATTTTCCTTTTAAGAATAGCCATTATTAGGATTTCCTAATTGATTTGAGTACAGCTACTTGTCCAAATTTTCTTAGAATATAAGAAAAACTAACACGCATACATGTATATGTACACATGTATTGTATGTGCTTTAAAAAAAAAAAAAGAAAAAAAACACGCACACGCACCACCACACACTCACGCGTTAGTGGGATTTCAGTCCACCTATGGGTGCTCGAACCCTTGACCAGGTGTCGAAGCTCCTAAGAGTCTACCACCGGAGCAAGAGTGCTTGTGGGCCACTCAAAATAATATATGGTTTTGACAAGTGGTCTCACTCCCTGTGCTTCAGCTGATGACGACACCATGGATTGTCTGCCATACTTTTTTTTTTACCACAACTCCACTTGGGCACTCCAACCCATGACTCAAACCATGTATTTTACAAAGAGAAATAGTCACATAGAGCCCATGTATGTGAACTTTGGTATATATGCTTTGCTTCCCCTCCAACTAGTCACCTCTAGTGAATCTGATCCTTGCGAAAGGTGGGCACCACCATGAATATCACTTCGCTCCATTCACAGCTGGTTGGTCCATACCTGTATGTTTGAGTCATAATATCAAACGTCACTACACCAAAATCGTCATTTAGGAACGGTTTTAAACCGTTCCTAAATGCTTCAGGAACGGTTTAATACCGTTCCTAAATGAGGCGTCGCAGAAATCAGGAACGGTTCAGAACCGTTTAGGGTACCGTTTGAAAACGGAATTTTAGGAATGGTTTTAAACCGTTCTGGTGCCAACGGTCATATTTGAGAATGGTATTTTTTTCTTATTTCGGAATGATTTTTAACAAAAAAACCTACTGTATAAAATAAAATAAAATATATTTAAATCATATTCATTTAAGAATCAAAAGATAGTAAAAACAACCACGATGTAATTTGAAACATTATTTATCTGACTTGCAAACCTGACAGTAAAAACTAAAATCTACAATGGAAGACTTCAAAATAAAGAGAGAATTCAATGAAAGTCCGTCAAACAGATGAAGAGCTCCACAATGTGATGGCCTTTTATGTACCTAACTACAAGCAACAAGTAAAAAATAAGAACATAAACATGTGAATAGATTGAAAGAACAATCAACTATCAAAACAGTGTGAAAAAAATTGTGACAATTGAACGTACATATGGGGGATTGTTGCTAGTTGACTCACCTGGTTTTTGGATATGCTCGATGTACTCCTGACCCAGGGGAGCTCGTTCTAGACCAAGAGGGGCTACGAATGGTAAGGGAGACGTAATCAGCTCGTTCTAAACCAAGAAGGGCTACAATGTTTAGAAATGAGTTACACGGAGTTACATAGACAACAAACCTTCTGGTGATCCAAACCGTTTAGAAATAGGAAACTGTTTTGAAATAATTAACATCTAAAACAGGGAGGACAATTCGGTTCCCACTTGCAAGGGAATTAGTTACCAATGAAGAATATTGGGAAAGAAGAATATTCTTATTTGAATTAATGTCTTCCTGGAAAGTCTAAAGTGAAATTTCTGAAGGACAAAACAAGGACATGAAAAGCACAATAGAAGAAAATAATATATAATGGAAGAAGCAAGAGAATAGAACTTACAATAATGAGCTTTCCAACCTTTTCTGGCCTCTTTGCAATCTTAATTACAGTAGCATCTGCTGCTCCAGATGATATTCTGACTTGTATGTTCACTCTCAATCATTGTAGGGAGGTAAAAGAGAAAAACTGAATATTTTGAGTTTCATAATAAATATTTGTAGATTATAGCTATTTCTGGGACTACATGAAGATAACTGTTTTCCAGACACAAAAGAACAAATCGAAGTTCTAAAGACTCATTTGGCCTCACCTTTGAAACCCAAGGCAGGGCGTCACATGGATGGACCTTAAAAACCCATTTGGGCTACCCATCCAGTTGCATCCCCACCTATACTCATAGCCAAGGTTTTAAAAAATCATGACTCCGACCTTCTTCTTCTTCTTCTTCTTCTTCTTCTTTTTTCCTGAGTTATTGAACTGGGACTTAACGCCTTACTTTCTCAATCAAGCACTATCTAATAGTCTATTGATGTAGGCTGATTACAATCAACAAGTTAGATATATAAAGAATACATAATATCAAAATTAGGACAATCAAATTCTGAAGTAAAGAAATTAAGCGCAAATGTTTTGTTTATTTCATCAAAACTACTAATGAGCAACAACATGGTATAACACATAAGCAACAAGGTGAACTTAAAAAAATTGTTAGATACTTATATCTGCTACCCGTTCACTTCATACCTAAAAATAGAAATTGCCACTAGATTAACCTATATGGTGAGTCCTATAGATGCAACGTCAACAACTGCTCCAAATTAAAGCTCAAAACTCATAGACATCGCTCACAACTGACCAAATCAACTAGGATCAGGAGACCAAAAGAAAACTCTGAAAGAACTCATCAACAACTAGTATCACTCGTATTGACTCAAAAGTAATAGGTTGGCGGTGACTTTTCTGAGAAAACTGAACCTAAACCAGGCATCTCTTAAAATTTTAACTTCTTTCAGTTTTTCCAGAAGGCATAGCTAATAACATTAGTTAACTTGTAGAAAATAACAGTCATATCAAACATATCTAACACATAAAAAACTTTTATAGAATGAAAAAAAAAAAACCATTTACAACAATAACCTAATACCCACCTAGAATGCAGAGCACCACACATCTTTTCGGGAGCTTTTGGATTGTAGAAGCTATATGAGTAATGATCTCTATAACCTGTTGTTGAACCTGCATTCATTCACGAGAATTTGACTGCACTGCTATACATAAAATATTAAAAATAAAGGACAAAATGAAAGGATGAAGTACCTGAACATTTTTCTCACCCCATCCAGGAACAGCACAGAGAAAATGGATCAAGATTTCTGTAGACTAGTCAAGGTTGTCAAGACTTACTGCCTATTTTAACGAGATAATTGCTGCCAACAGAATAAAGCTTACTAAGTACATCTTTTTTTTTTAGAGAGATGACAAGAATTAATATTTTTATTAAACCACTACCAAGAGATCAAGGCTTGCAACAAAAGAATACAAGGTAGCCGCAACTATGAAAAACAGGCAAAAAGGGAGGCAGATATCGGCTCCAAGCAATCTCTAACTAATTCAAGCCAAATCAAAGAATCAAGCTAAAGTGACAAACTCAGGGAATTCATATATAAGCCGGAGCCCCTCATGAGAAAATCATGCCCCCAAGCACACTCCCTTTGATTTGCGGTAATATTACAAGTGATTAATTAAACACGGGACTCTTTGTCATAGCCCATACTTCTACTGGAGCATTACGAAACAAAATAAGGAGGTACCTGTAAACCAATTAAGTCATCTGACAGACAGTAAGGCAACTAGTTCAGAAAGAACAAAAAACTCTCATATAACTCCAGACCGTGCTTTCCACAAAATAAATCAAGAAATGGAAGAAATAAAAAAAAAATATAGCAGAATGGAAACTAGTAGTCCAGCTTAAACCAAAAAAAAATTTTAAAAAAAAATCTCCCAATTTTACCGATGTGTGAAAAGGTGTGAGTACGGCATCTGATAGTCAAGGCTTTCCCATCATTGACACACCCAGGCATGCATGAATTAAAAGTATAATCATTGAAGACCACCAACAACCTGGTTAAGTCTTAAGAGACTGAATGCATAGCAACAGCAGCAGCAAAAAAAAAAAAAAAGTTCACGTACCCTGAGAGTATCCAATTCAGGCCCTTCTAAGGTATCATAGTAGCGATCTATTGGTGACATTTTTCTTATAATTAATTTAATTTGACTTATTTCTAGAAAACTTGAGGCATTGCAAACATATATCTCTCTCATGAAACTCATATTTTCCTATCACTCTTTTTCTGTGTGCAGCATTTCCTACTGATACAAAACCACCAACTTGCCATTGGCCCTCAAATAAGAAACTAAGGCCATCATTCAATGCATGACATTAGAAAAGCTTATCATATTAGGCAAATGTGAACCAATCGAAACAAGAAGACCTGCTGCTGCCCTTTGCCAATTAGCATCGAGTTCCTACAAAAGAGAATATTTAGAAGATGTGAGAAGTCCAAATTGCGTCCATTTACCATGTATTACAAATAGCTCCAGTGCAAGTGAATTAACCACAAATTCAGATATATTCTTATGAGAAAGACTCAAAAACAAGTAAACATATTTAGTTACAAACTCCAAAGCTGACATTAGTGTGAGTCCATCCAAGCTGCCCAACTCTCATGAGCGCCATTGAATATGGCTATGATGGAGACTACATTATCCATCTAATTCTGTCATTGTTCATGGACAGCTGGTCATTTTATTTCAACTGGAAACGAATTGGATGGTTTGGAATATGTTACAAGTGGGGAATTCCTAGATTGATGTGCAGTCGTACCATGTGTACATTCCATGATTCCATCTACAGCATAACCTGCATTGCGAGAAAAACATGAAAGAACAACACCAAGAAATCCCTTGAGAAAGAAAACACACGCACACATGCAACTAGCTCAGGAAAGTAGTTAGTATATGACAAACCATTCCTTCCATCTACAACATAAGTTGGCCACCCCATTGTTGCTTCAGCTTAGTTAAAAGGCTTTGTTAAGGTCAACATTCGTGCTCCTGTCAAACAACAAAAGATAATCCAGAAACCTTCCTTGACTAAGGAAATCATTTACTATAATCTGACAACCTTTTGCATTTTAACAGTTAAAAAGTTCAAACGTTCAGATTTCACAATTCTCCGCTTATTCTTTAGTAATTCATATGCCTGAAACAGATTTAGTAAACCATATTATCTTTGATTTTTTACCTTCATTTCAGTTTCTTCCTCAACTCCTAAATGCATGAAATAGGAGAGTCTAGTAGCTCAATTGACAACTTTGAACATGAAGTTAGCACTAGAAACCAATCGGTAAGCTAAAAAAAACATCACAAATGCATTAATTCAATAAAAATTTAAAATTTTTTTTTAAAAAATCATTAGGATGCATAAAACTAGGGAACTTCAGTGATTTGACGAACAACCATGAACATGAAATTCACTTCAAAACAAACTCGTCAGGTAAAGAACATAAAATGGAAAACCCAAATCATATAGTACATCAATATAATTAAAAAGAAAAAAAACCATCAAATTGCATAGAATTAGGGATTTATAGCAATCCAAAATATGACTGAGAACATGAAATTACCATTGAGAATAGACCGTGAGCTAAAAAACCAAGTACAAAATGCATTAATAGAGGAAAAAACCATCAAGATGCATATAGTTAGGGATTTAAGTCGGTCCAACAGACAACCGTGAGTAAGAATATTAGCTTCGAAAACAAAACAATGAGCTAAAAACTATTTTAAAAAAATATATACAAAAAAAACAAAATACCAAATCAGAAAATGCATCAATAGTAAAAAGGTTGTATGGTGAAAATTAACGGAAGTGAAATTCACATGAATCTATCAAAATAATGGAAAAAATCTATTTTTTCTAAATGAAACGAGATGGTTCGAAGCAAAACAAGCAGATGGTAATAGCAGATCTGGAAAATCAAATACAGAGCAGAATTATTTATTTATTTTTTAAAAAGAACTTAACTATTATGCCAAGGTTGAATGGCTAGAACCTTTGAGCACCACAGCTACAGCAACATCATTGTGTTGGAAACATCCACATTGGTTGTAAATATCAAAATTATGCTACTTGACAGAGAACATCACAATCACACCTACACATAAACTCTTTTACAATCCAAATAGTGTAAACAAAAAACAGCATTAGTTTTCTGCAAAAAGAATTCTTTTCCACAGATTCCTCATATCCAAACAGGGCCTAGGTTTACTTCGATGGATAAATAACTCTAGCATTTTTAATTCCTATTGAATTTAATATAAAAGATGAGATTAGTTTCTCTTCTTCCATTAACTCAATCTTGCAACGTTTCCTTTTCCCATTTTGCAAGTTAGATCCATTTACAATCAGTAAGTTGTGGATCTCAACTAGCAAAATATCATGTAGCATAAAGAACAAATGTTAGAGTTGCATGCAAAATTTTACAAAATGTGCAGCCCATTGGCTCAAACCAAGAGCTGAGAAGAAAGGGAATGGTGGTCATCTTTAAAATTCAAGGGCATTGGTGTCTTATGGTACTCATGAGCATAGGCAAAATCACAGAACTAGGGATATAATAGCAGTTGAGTATTGACCATCTACTAGACCAGAACAAAACTGTAGCAGTTTGTGCTCTATGAAATCAGCCTAATTTTTCACCTTGAAGTTTGGTTAGCTGCAAAATCAAGGGTAATTGGATTGTTTGTAAAACTCAGGAACAACATGTTTTGGACCTTTGGTACAACCCAAACCAGGCTTTTACAGGTAGAAATATTGTCAATGCAATGTAAAACTCAGGAACAACATGTTTTGGACCTTTATTTTATCTTTTATTCTTACATTTGGCTCTATTTATATAATTTTACATATTTATGTAGACATGAATTTGGAGTAGTGAGTAGAAGTTTGCAGGTTACAGGAGACTGTAAAAGCCACATGGTATTTTATTACCCGGTCCCAGCCCAGAGGAGTAAGGTGCACATCAAAAAGTGAGTGTAATAAGTAGGCATCATGATTCTTTTCGCCTTCTACATTGTGAATCCCATTTAAATTGCAGATGGTCAAAACCATAAGCTGGTAAAGTAAAAAATAAATTATCACTACAAATAAAGGGTATACATTATTTCAATACAAGGCAACCAAAGCAGGTTCAGTACAAGGTTACGGTCCAAGCATCAAACATAAAGCGCATTAAGCACAAAAGGATTAAAAAATACAACATGATGAGACGAAGGGAAGCGTCTTTACCGAAAAATCTGTTCAACCACATGAAGGATTTGACACCAAGATAAATTTTCTAGAGAACCTTTGATTTGTCTGCAGTGATATTACCAGCCAGGTCAAAGGATTTTATGATCCGTTGTGGAAATCATTTTCCTACAAAAGATGTTGATTTGTTACGAGAATTTAGAGTAAAAAATGTCATATGTAATTCCATCTGCTAAAATTGAGTGGAAATAAAGAAGAAAAGCTGGAATAAAGATTAATATATGGTGCAATGATAATCTTAAACCAAACAAGAAGAGTATTGCCTGTTGAAATGTCCTCACACTGTATTGAAATAACCATGACAAAGTAGTGCAAGAAAACATCAATTCACTGAAAACATATGATAGAGAATCCCTCCTGAATGGGGATTCAAATTGGTAGGTATGACTGATTGATGAGTCCATAGCCTTCCAAAAATAAAAATAAAAATTGAACAGCTCCATAGTCTTCAAAATGATAGCTTCTTATATAGTACCCATTTCGGAATGAGATCCTACAAAATTAGGGAGGCCCCATAACCTCCACATCGGATTCTATCACACAAAGGTAGTTTCCCTGCATAATCACAATTATTTTAAGTTGGAAAAAGAAACTAAATGATTGAAAATTGTGATTGAAAGGAGAAAAGAGCTGCTAGCACCTTCAAACCTGACATGGAGGGCATGGGTTGTCAAAATTGTGATTAGAGCTTAATCCTGATTTTGCAGGATCCCTGTCCAAATGATAGAAGCATGATTTCACATGAGCCAAAACCATGTCATATAATATTCTTAGAATAAGAAGCACCAAAGTCACAAGGGTGGGTATTTGGACTATTAGAACTTACATTAGACCCATTTTTTTGGCAAATGTGATGCTTGATGGTTGCCCCAATTGCTTGTTGTGGAATCTTCACAGAAGAAATAAAGGGAGTATATGAGCAAAGTTTTTTTCAGCATAGCATATCCAACCTGGATGCATAGAATGATTATCAAATTGAACAACTGTTCATGAAATGACTATAGTATAACCACAATGAAATGATAATCATGAAGCAAGTAACAATGTGTAGAACTTTTTTTTTCAGAAAACCCATCTCAAATTCAATCGGACTTGCCATAGAAATCCTATAAGCCAAAAATCTAGGAGATACTTTGTATTCTCAATATTTCTACAAACATCCAAATGAAACATAACAAAATTGAAACAAAAGAGAAATGGTAAAGATGATAGACCTATAAGTTGCTTCCATTGATGTTGCATTGTGAATGCTATCATGATAGTCCTGAACATTGACCTGAAAAGTATGCAGTATTAAAGTTCAAAGATCAAACTAAAAGAGAGAATCTTGGTACAAAAAATAAAATAAAATGTTCATTTCATGAGGAACTCCTGCAACAAAAATAAGAAGCATGAGAAAAAATTCCAAGTAAATCCAGTAGATTTTCAGGTGAAAGAGGAAAACAGAAGCATAGCTATTCATAGTTTTACCTCATTTAACTTTTCCCACACCAGACCAGGCTGATTTGCATAACCTTCGTCAATAATTAAGATGTAGAGTTCACCATTGAACTACAAAACAGGGTAGGAAACAGTTTGAATACATTGGCTCATTGAATTGCAATATCACAATAAAGAGGAAGTAATCATGATATTATAGTTTCTTAGCACAAATTGCAATTACATTACTTTCAAATTCTACTTGAAAGGAACAAGACTGCAAGTTGAGTTTGAGTAAAACTGAATATTCACAATTCAATACATCCAAACATAGCCTAAATCTTAGAGAAACTGAAAGTGTTTCCATTACCTGATTGCTAACAATTGGAATCCCATTTTCTAGGATTATCTGTAGCCTTTTGGTATCCATTATGTGTACAAAGCCCCAATCACAAAATGAGCTAGATTCAGATAGGCATGCTATGGCTACAAACAGATGCATGAAACTCTTTTGATAAACTTGACCTTTTCTCTTCAGTTCTTTGGGGATCTTCCCATACTTTCCTACGAAATTTGATGGAGTAAACACATTCACTATAACTAGGAATTGTCTGGATGTTTCACTTAAAACTCGATGATGAATATTAAAGATGCTTTCTGTGGGAGATTCTGTGGCACGTTTTAATGGATTGAAGGTCACTGGATCTACATGGCTCGAGAAATAAGGCATCAAACTGATTTTTTCTTTTCTTTTCTTTTCTTGGAAAGACAATGCAATTTTGTTGAAGGCACAGCGGAGGCAAGGAATCAATGCCAAAAATTAGACTACAGAGAGCCAAAAACATTTTTTTTTAAAAAAGGGGCTTAAGCTCCATTTGGTTTGAGAAAAAAATTATATTCATAAAGATTGGTATGATGACCAAATGGAGCCTAAGACTTATAACACTAAAAGGTATGATAGAAACTCTTACACTAAAAATATGATGACCAAGTGACCACCTGTAAAAAGAAAAGAAATAGAATGATTTTACAAAGTGTGTTGGTGCGAAAAGGATGGAGAACATAGATAAATACTCACCAATCACATTCCATTCCAGCTTCAGATGGAATACTGAATATGCACAAAAATCATCTAAGCAGAAGCCAAGATCATCCACAAATGAAGGTTAGCAAGATATTGAAAATTAAATTAGAGAATGATTGAGTGGGTTAGCAAAATTCAGCCAAGTTTTTCAGAGCCATACATTTGTTTTGTTAACTGTGGCCTACCTGAACGGATCAACATGACTCTTGGGTGAGGGCATCAATATAGTGTTGCCATTCTAATGAGTGGATTGGATCTTGGGCCTATTGTGCTATGCTGGCACATGTTGGGCTTGTACATGAGCTTTTATTGCACACTCATGTGGGCCTGGCAAAGCTCATGATAGAGATATCTATCAATGAACAAAGACTGCACGCCTATTTCCATTATAGGCTATATACACAGCTGTATGGATCTACAAGACATTAAGGTTTTGTTTTATCTTCCCAAATATACCAACAGCTGTTGCTCTTGTCCCTTATAGGATTTTGTTTTATCTTCCCAAATACATTGACGACAGCATCTGCCATTTCCCTGTGATACAGTATCATACCTTTATGAAAATGGAGTTCAAAACTAGGTGGAGGGAAAGAGGAAGGATAAAAACTAGGGGGAAAATATTGCAATTGAATTGGCTACCAAAAAGTAATTACACAAGTATTCCTACAACAAATATATGTCCACTTTATTTTGATCATTTTTCCATGAGCCTAATGCATTATTTAGGAACTCGGTGAGTCAACTCAGAACACGACTATGACAACTTGGATCAGCATGAAAGTGTTCCAAGTTCCTATATGACTCGGGTTGTTACAAGAATCATTGGGTTTTCCCTAAACTTGCCAGAGTTTCGGACTGTGGACCTGGAGAGTTTTCTATTACTTGATGGAGTTTAATAAAGTGAAAAGGTTTGATAAAAAAAATGTAAAGGTTTGAACCCACCAACTCTAACATAAACAAAGACCTTGCCTGAATTTTGTTACAAGCCTCACCAGGTTCTCTCTATACTTGTTTGTGTTTTGCACTAACTTGTTAGACTGACCTAGTTTTATGTTACTTGGGCGCATTCTGCAGAGTGAAAAGCTACTGTGGTTATTTATTTATTTATTTTATTTTAAAGAACTTATGAAGAAAGAAACTTGATTATAATGTTACTTCATAGCCCACCTAATGTGCCTGAGTTGCAGTGCAAACATACATTTTTAATACGGCTGGTGTTCATCCATATGTTAAATTGTATGGTGTTTATTTAGTATCTTCATCATAGATGGTGTTATAACACTATTTTGCCTGGGGAAAATAATGGTTTCTAATACCAAATTGTTACAAGTGTCTGACCTAAGTTTTGAATCTCTCTTATAAAGATGTGAGCTTTTCAAGGTGGGTTGGGTTGCATTGTGAAGAAAAGCTTTTCAAACAGTCAAGCTAGCATTCTCCCTACACAAGTACAGTCAAACACCAACATGCTAAATGTGCCACTTCAGCATGACAGAGAGATCAAATGTGTGCAAGTAGAGAGCAGATGGTTTATACACTTGATTTTTGGTGGTAGTCGATACACATGATCATGGTTCTATGTCCACTTAAATCTGAAAATCATGGGTAGCAAGCTTAACAGAAACATCAATATGATCAAATACATGAACTTAGCGACAGTGCAACTAAAATAGAATCGACTGAATAAGATGTCAAAGCCAAACCATGAAATATAGTTACATCATGTTTAGGCATGTACCCACATCGCTTGGTCCCCTTGATTCGTAGGAACCATTCCCACATTCTGAGAACCACAATAGTTTTAGGTAATTGATATGGGCCAGAGAAAGGTCAGTAAAATGAAAAGCATCCGGCCGTAGCACCATCAATACTCACCTTCTTCCAGGCTCAGACGCCCCCAATCGGCTCTCAAGAACGGCGGTAGCCAGAAGATCGCTGACAGCAAAATGGCGACACCGAGGATGAGCGCGGCCACACACCGGAACCTGACGAATCTCCTGATCCGACACCGTGACGGACCAGCATTTCCTTCGGAGAGTGAGAAGGAGATCGAGGGAGAGGGAGATTGAGAGAGAGAGGGTCGAGATCGGAAGAGGGAGAGAGAAATCGAGGGAGATCGAGGGAGAGGGAGATCGAGAGAGAGAGAGAGAGAGAGAGAGAGAGAGAGAGAGAGAGAGAGAGAGAGAGGGTCGAGATCGGAAAAGGGAGGGAAATCGAGGGAGAGGGAGATCGAGAGAGGGTTGAGATCGGGAGAGAGAGAGGAGATTGAGAGAGGGAGACGGCGGTTTGTGAAATGAAGTTTCAGGGCTTTTGGTGTAAGAAAATAGCCTAAATCAATTGGTAGTATGTGGTACATATAGATCATCGTACCTCTTGGGCCTTGTGGGATCCACTGAGAGGTACCTAACTGAATCCATTCCATCCATATGTTTTAAAATAAAATAATAAAACAAAATAATAAAAACTAATAAAATCTAATACTCAATTGGGACACACCAATGAAACAGTAGAAATAACAAAATAAGTAACCTTGAATTGAGTACGGTAGAGAACCGTTTCCAACCAAAAACAGCTCAAAACCGTTTCTGAACCAAAGTTTCTGCCGTACCAGAACGACATTTTTGGTGTAGTGCCACCTTAGTATGGACCACATGGACAGATGAGGTGGAAGACAAGAGAGAGAGAGGGAGGTAAAAAAGTAAAATTACGTGTGGCCATAAGAAAATTCAAGTTCACAAGTTATTTTTAAGAAGGTAACTATTCAGCTAACTTTTGTTAAATAAATACTTTATTCTATTCAAATAGGCCTGAAGTGGATAAGGTGTTGTCCTGCCTCATGTGCGGCCTTGTTGTGGTACCCACCTTTTTGCATGTACTATATGCATGCTATCCATCCGTTTTTTATAACATTGTAGGCCATGAGCCTAAAAATAACGCAGTTCCAAATTTCAGGTGGACCGTACTAACGGTGGCGATTTTTCTTTTTCTCTTTACTCACACACACACACACCCCCACACACTTACGCTGGTGGAATTTCACCACCTATGGGTCCTCGACCCCTTGACCGTGAGTTGAAACTCCTGAGAGTCTACCACCCGGGCAAGAGTAAGGACCCACAATTAAAACCTTCCTAAGGCCCACTGTAATGTTTTCATAATATTTATTATAAAAACTTGGTGTGTGTGTGTGTGTGTGTGTATATATATATATATATATATATATATATATATATATATATATATATATATATATATATATATATATATAGGGAAAAGGTACGATGTGCTCGAGCTCACGGCTCCATCCCATGCGGTTGAGCTGTGTGGGCCCCACCGTGATGCCTTTTGAACATCTACCCCATCAGTCAGATGCGCCATTCCACCGTGGACATAGGTCTCAAAAATCAAGTCAATCCGTGACTTTTGTGGGCCACACCACATGCAGAAGTGGAGAGGGGCCGTGCAACCATTAAAACATTCATAATCATTTTTGGGGCCAACAAAAGATGTGGTTGCAAATCCAGCTCATCCATTATGTGTCTCCCACTTGTATGAGGGTTGAAACCAAGTTTCAGTAGCATTCAAAACTCGGGGAGGGGGGGGCCCACCAAGTGCTTTTATATGTTTTAACGGTGTCTTCCCATGATTTTAGATGGTATGGCCCACCTGAGTTCCGTATATGGCTGATTTTTGGGATATCCCATTATTTACAGGGGAACCATCAAATGCACGGTGTTGATGGTCGATATACATCACGGTGGCGCCCACATAGCTCGACCTCACAGTAAGCTTACCGTGAGCTCGAGCGCATAGTACCCTTATATATATATATATATGGGAAATGACTATACGGTCGAGCTCATGCCAGCTTAATATAAGATTGAGACGTGTCTTGTCTTCCAACCGTTAAATGGCAAATTTAAAAACTAAACCATGGAGATGCTATTGCTTTAGGAAAAGTCAAAACCCATAAAACTGGCGCTGCATAATTGTCATGCAGATAGGGATGCAATTAGATTGCATGCTAGGAACAGGTCGTCGTCATCAAATTTTGTGCGCCCACCATGATATATGCTATATCAACAACGTCTATTCTTTTGGAGAAATCATTTCAAGTCATGAGCCCAATTAAAAAAGGGCATATCCAAGTTAAAATGAACTATATCACAGATAATGATGCCCACCGTTGAAACCTTACTAAGGCCCACCATGATATTTATTTATTGTCCAACTTATTCATAATGTCACACGGATCAGGATGAAGGGTCAAAGCAAGTATAAGCTTGATCCAAAAGTTTAGGGGCCCTAAGAGGTTCTCCATGCTAGGCATTCTATCCCCGCTGATTTTTATATTATGGTCCACTTGAACTTTAGATTTGCCTCATTTTTGGGATAATGCCCCAAACTAATCTCTCCAAATGGGTGGACAGTGTGGATATAACACTAACATAATGGTAGGGCCCACATAACCTGGTGATTGCAACACAACAGAGGAGATTTCCTTCTAACTTGAAGTTCTTTGCGTTGGAAGCTTAGGTGGGGTTCAGCATGATGTTATGATAAATCCATCCCGTTCATCCGTTTTATGATATCATTTTAGGATATAAGACTAAAAATGAACCGGATTCAAGACTCAAATGGGCCACACTAGAGAAAACAATGGGGATTGAACAACCACCCCTAAACATTCCTATGATCACAAAAATTTTGTATCAGGCCAAGTTTTTAGTTCATCTAAGTGGTTACCTTGCAAACAGTTTGGATATCATATAAACATCAAAATGGAGCTGATGAAAGTCACGGTAGGCATTTCTTTCTAGCGCATTGTTGTCAAAGCCTTTGGCAGGAAATCCGCTTTGCTCGTGTCAATAGCGAATTACGTGCAGCCCCACCCAAGTCAGTGTAGCTTTATCATGGGCCCACCTTGATGTATGTATTCTATATCCACACCGTCCATCCGTTTTTATATATCATTTTAGGATATGAATCTGAAACTGAAGCACATCCAATTCTCAGGTGGACCATATCATAAGAAATTGTAGTGATTGACAAATAATGGGGCACAAAAGTTTTGATCAAGATGATATTCTTTTTTTTTCACTTCATCTAAGTTTATATGAACTTATTTTATTGACAAAATAAGCATTATGTAAACATTATTGTAGGCCTAAGAAGTTTTTAATGGCAAAGCATTTAATCACCACTGTTTCCGATAGTATGGTCCACCTGAGCTTTAGATCTTCTTCATTTTTGGGTTCATGTCCTAAAATGATCTTCCAAAATGGATGGACGACATCGATATAGAATACAAAAATCAAGTTGAGCCTCACTTATAACGACCATACTGTCTCGAGTGAGGTAATCCACTTCCGTCTGCGTCGAAAGCGGAATGGTTGGTGTGTGACAAGCCACCGGCCTTGGTAGTATGTTACCCTTAACAAATTCCATGGGCCATACCATGATGTAAGTGTTAAATCCATACTGTCCATTCATTTAGCGAGATCATTTTAGGGCAATAGACGTAAAATAAGATAGATTCAAATTTAAAGTTGACCACAACATAAAAAGTAGTGGGGATTGAATGCTTATCAATGAGAACTTTTTGGGGCCCACAAAAGTTTTGGATCAGGCTGATATTTGTTTTTCCGCTTCACACATATCTGTGTGACATTATGAACTGGTTAAATGGAAAATTAACATCATGATGGGCCTTAAATGTTTCAATGGTGGCATCATTGCCCCCACTATCTTCTCTGGTGTGGTTCATTTAAGCAGTGGATCTGCCTAAGGTTTTGGGCACATGTTCTAAAATGAACTTTCCAAGCATATAGACTGTATAGATACAATATATCTTTGGTGGGGCTCATAGAACTTGGAAAACATCATCATCCATTTTACCTTTTTCTAAAGTGCTCGAACGGTTGGAATATAAGACACGTCTTGACTTATATTAAGCTTGCATGCGCTCGACCGAATAGTACCATTTCCACACACACACACACACACACACACACACACACACACACATATATATATATATATATATATATATATATATATATATATATATATATATATATATATATATATATATAGGAAAAGGTACTATGCGCTCGAGCTGATGGGAACATCCCATGAGGTCGAGCTGTGTGGGTCCCATCGTGATGCGTTTGGAACATCTACCCCATCAGTTAGGTGCACCATTCCATCGTGGCCTAGGTCTTAAAAATCAAGTCAATCCGTTAATTGTGTGGGCCACACCATATACAAAAGTTGACAGGGCCGTCCACCATTAAAACATTCATAATCATTTTTTGGGCCCACCGAGATGTGGTTTGCAAATCCAGCCCATCCAGTATGTGTGTCCCACTTGGATGAGAGTTAAGACCAAGTTTCAGACACATGCAAATTTCAGGTGGGCCCCACCAAGTGCTTTTATATGTTTTGGCATGTCTTCACATGATTTTAGATGGTATGACCCACCTGAGTTCCGTATACGGCTGATTTTTGGGATATCCCATAATTTAAAGGGGACCCATCAAATGCACGGTGTTGATGGTCAACACACATCACGGTGGGGCCCACACAGCTCGACCTCATGGGAGCTTATCATGAGCTCGAGCGCATAGTACCTTTTCCCTATATATATATATATATATATATATATATATATATATATATATATATATATATATAGAGAGAGAGAGAGAGAGAGAGAGAGAGAGAGAGAGAATCTCGGTCTCCTGCGCACCGTGCCGCATGGAGCTTAAATACGAACTCTTATAAGAGCCGTTAGATCCCCGTATACGGCTAGGATGCAGCATTCCAGCACAGGAGAGAGTTTCCGTATACATAACTCGCGCACTAGTATTTTCGGATGCACGCGAGCTCGTCCTGAAGTGACCTCTCCAAGTTCTCTGGGCCACACCGTGATGTGTGTTTTGTATCTACACCGTCCATCCATTTGGAGAGACCATATTAGTGCATGATCTAAAAAATGAATCAGCTCCAAAGCTCAAGAGGACCCCACCACAAAAAATAGAGGGGAGAGTGACGCCCACCATTAAAAAGTTCTGAGGGCCACGACAATTTTCGTTCAGGCAAATATTTAACATTTAAGTTTATCTTAGTAGGAATGACATTATGAACGGTATGGATGGGATATAAACATTATGGTGGAACCAGGGAAGTTTCAATGGTAAGAATTTACCTACACATGTTTTACTAATGTACGACACACTTAAGCTCATGATTTATATCATTTTTTAGCCCATCATCTAAAATGATTTTTCAAAATAGATGAATGTGGTGGATCTTCCCTAAACATCACGGTGGACCCCACCTAACTTACCATGTCAGGAAGTTCCTTTGGACTCCCTGTCGACAAGTTCATCTGGTATTATTGGTAACGGGACGCGGATTGTGTCCTACCCCCTCCCGGATGATAATCCGTCCGGGTAAGGCTCTCTGGGACCACCGTGATGTAATAATTTTATCCACACCGTTGAGATTTCTCTCAAATCATTTTAAGCTATGACATAAAAAAATAGCCACGCAAAAGGCTTAAATGGACCACAAATTGGGGATTAAACGTTCACCATTAAAAACTTCTTAGGATCTGGAGAAGTTTCGGATCAAGCAGATATTTATGTTTTTGCTTCATCCACGTCTACGTGACCTTATGAATAGGTTGTATAGTAAAAAACATCACGGTGGCCCTTAGAAATGTTTCAACAGTGAGAGTCATATCATTGCAGCTTCCTTTGGTGTGGTCCACTGGAGCTGTGAACCTACTTCATTTTTTTTCATACCTTAAAATGATCCGAGAGAAAAGATTAACGGCGTGGATAAAAAACTTACATCATAGTGAGTCCCAGAGATCCCTACCTGGACGGATTATCGTCTGGGCGGGGGTAGGACGTAATCCGCCCATTGGTAACGTGGCCAGACTGTCACCTAACAGAGGAACTAACGTTTCATGACACAAAAGGCTGTCTTCTCCAAAGCGGATTAGGTGAGGACCTGCCCCACACAACACGGTGCAATCTTGACCGTAGGACCCACATTGATTATGTATTATATATTTACGCAATTCATTTTTTTTTGTCAGATAATTTTTGTGGTGATTGGCCATTAAAAACTTCATGTGGATGAAAAAAGTTTTGAATCAACATAATATTTATTTTTTATGGTCCACTTTAACGTATCAACGGCTTGGATGACAAATAAACATTATAGTGTTGACTTAGAAGTTGTTAATGGTAAGAGTTCAATCACTATTGTTTTCTATGGAATGGTTAGCCTGATATTTGGATTTGATTCAACTTTGAGATCAAGCCCTAGAATGAGCTGAAAAACAGATTGGGCAGTGTCGATATATAATTCACATATTAAGGTGGGCCCCACAATTAGGCCTGCACCTTGTTTAAATATGGTCATGGCCGCACCTAATCTGATGCCTATTCTTTTCTAACGTGGGATGCTGTAATCCGAACCCATGTTAATTCGTACAATCCAAAAAATTAAGCATATCTAAGTCTCATGTGGACCACACTATAGGAAGTAAGCAAATCTATAATGTTCATTTACTATCAAGCCCATTGACCAGGTTAAGAAGAGCAGGATGAAGGGAAAAAATATCAATTGATTCAAAAAATAACATTTGCGGCTTAAAAAAGACTTGTAATGATCATTCACCACATTTTCCAATGGTGTGGTCCACCAGACATTTGGATATGCTAAATTTTAAAAATAAACTCTTAGAATAACAGTGTGTGTGAGGTGTGTGTGCGTGTGTAAACAAAAAAAAAACCCTCTTAAAATTAACTTAAAAAACGGATGAGAGGTGAGGATATACACAACGTATACACCATATTAATCCATGGGACCCTCATATTTTGAGGTTAACACCCACTGATGGGTTACCGAATGCTTTAAGGCATAATTGAAAAAAAATAAAAATAAATAATAATAATAATAATAATAAAAGGCCGATCCAAATCTTAGGTGTATCTCACCACTGGAAGAAATAGTGGTAATTGAATACCCATCATTAAAAGTTTCTTGAGGGCCACTCTAATATTCATTTTCTATCGAATCTGATGATAAGGTCACGAAAGCATTGATGAAAGGACCATGCAAATATGTAATCCACGGAGAGCTTTAATGCGAGCTTATATATAGATCTTCCTGCAATAAGATTTCAACTGCGACAAGTACTACTTACAAGGGCTAACAGACTAAAAATCTTGGGACAAAGCCCTTCAACATCATGAATAACTATTATTCTTTCATTCAAATAATCATCGACTACTCTTGTGTTTCATATGCATGGTTTTTTGTAGTCATAATTACATAATTACCAAGTAAATGGGTAAATTAAAAAATTGCTATTGATTACATTATTAAGATAGTGGTGTCTCATGACCTAATGTCTCCACCTCATCATCTAATGTTTCATCATGCATATCAACCTCATCATCCAATGGTTCTTCATGCATATCAACCTCGTCATTTGATGGTTCTTCACGCATATCAACTTCATTCATTGATGGTTCTTGGCACGTGGGAGATCTTATTCTGCAAGTAAATCATTTTAAAGAATGAATAAAATAAGGATATAATAATTTAACAAACAAAATTAAAGAATCAATCAAATATAAATGAATAAAACGAATTGAGCACTTACAGTTTTTTCCATATTGGACAATTACGTTTGTCATGGCCAGGACCCCACTTCCAACATCCATTGCATCTTCTTTTATCTTTCTTACGAGCAACTTTTTTCCTTTCAGAAATTAATCTTTTTCCACTTCCTTTAGTTTTAGCATGCACCGGGTCTTTAATGATTACTTTAGTAATTTTCTTTATTTGTTTCTTATTTTTTGGCACCAATGTCTCACCAGCAACCAACTTCTGATCTTGAACTCGTTTGAGAATATCTTGTAGCCATTCTTTACGCATATGATGTCTCCTTAAAATTAGCACTTTCTTTGGCAAGATTTCTAGGAATGTCTAACAAATTGCTATATCGAAGAGCATACGATTCATGTTTCTCTCTATTTAACTCCACACCACTTGTATTGTAAACAAAATCCAGTTTAACATCCCTTATCCATCTTTTTAACATATAGTGGTCGGGCAAATTGGGTATCCGAGATTGTCGTAGTATGCATAATATGAGCTTACATGGTATGCCCTCAAATTCAAATTTCAAGCAATTACATTTTGCTTGTTTAGATTCCATCTCGAATTCAACTAGCCGTTTGGGAGATGTTTCTTCACATACTCCAACATTGTAAATGTAAAGGCCTTCCATCTTTTCTAAAAGAATTGCAGTATAAATGGTGCTTTCATACAACTCTTCTTAAAATTTATAAAAAATAGACCGAGTATAAGTCTCTCCAAGCTCTCTCCATGGTGAATAAAGTTTTCAACTTCGGCTTGCTACTAATCGTTTCATGATCGGAACTCATTGTGTCTCTATCGTGCTACTCAACGATCAAAATGAATTATGAAATCCATTAACGAGTTATTCTTCAACTCATATTTATGAAAAAATGCATTCGTGCTTTCACTTCGTTGGCTACTTGACATACCCGCAAAAAAAAACATCTTAGATATACTGGTACCCATTTGTGACGAATGTTGAATAAAGAGACAAGCCAATCATCATGATCCAACTCATTTTCTTCAATAAATTTGCTCCATTTTACTTCAAAATCTTCGGACTTTTCAAAATTCCATATGCTATCATAAAAAGGTACTTTAAATTCATCTTTGAAAGCTATGTGACATAATTTTTGAGGGACCTTCTGCAAAATATGCCAAATATAATAACGATGGAAAACATTCGGAAATAAAATAGCAATGACTTTTGTCATGGATGGATCTTGATATGTTATGATCGCTTTCGATGGGTCCCCTGACATTGCTTTACACCATCTCTCAAACAACCAGATAAAAGATTCAGTAGTCTTATTATGGATAAAACCACAACCCAGTATAATTGATTGTCCATGGTGATTAACTCCTGTAAAGGGTACAAATATTAACTCATAGTGGTTTGTATTGTACGTGGTGTCAAATACTATAACATCACCAAAGTGATGATAAGCCTTATGTGAAATTGGGTCAGCCCAAAAACAATGTGTTAATCTACCCTCCACATCAACCTTCACATTATATGCGAACAATGAATCCAATTCCTTTATTTCAGAAAAATGTTCATACAATAGTTGAGCATCATGGTCCTTCGTTTCTTTTCTTTCATCTCTTTCATAATTTCTCACGTCTTATTCAATGCATCTAATATTTTCGTAACCACCTGATTCAATTGCTAAAACATTCATAGTTTACGAAATGCCTATGCCTGATTGAGTGAATCTATTTTCCAAATTCTTCTGCGCATTACAAACCTCACAATGTGATCGAATAAGATGTTTCTTTTGAAGAGTTGCTAACTCATGACTGTGCTCCTCAACAAACTTTTTCACTATATAGTTTGGTCCACCATCCTCTTTTTAAGTTGTCATGCGAGCTTTACAACTTTCTTGAATAATACTATGTCGCCTCTTTACTACACCATTCTTCATCTGTACTTTGTTATCTGTCGTCCCCTCCTTCGAACATACAAACATCTTCCAGATCTCTTCTTGATTCTTATTGTATTTATTTGATCCTCTACGAACACTGAATCCTGCCTTCTTTGCATAATGGTTGTAGAAGTTAAATGCCGCATCAACTGAAGAGAAAGTAGTCTTCTCAATTATTGGTTTCAAACTCTCTTCTACTTCTGGAATCCAACGATGAATAGAAGTTGTGCCAACTTGTGTCATTAAATTCTCGTGCATTTCTATAAGTACCCGAGCCTCTTTGGCTATAACATATTTTTTATTCTACAAAAAAAAAAGTTTTAATATAGTTTATCGTGAAATTGTATAAAAGTTAGTAAATGAACACAACTCATAACAAAAATCAATATCTCTATTTCAGATTTAAGAAAAAATTAAACGGTCCAAAGTCAACCATAACAAGACAATTATAAACTAATAATTTCCAGATTAATATGCCCAATTAGGAACTCGGGATGCCTAGTTAATAAGTTTTTGACTACCACATACGCAAATCAAAAGCTTGAAACAAAAGGGAGGAAGTAGATAATCAGGAAGCTGATTGAAAGCAAGGGAAGACATGAATTACGAAAAAACAAATGAGAAAGTGTCATTTTTTTTTTTTAATGAAGAAGTGAAATGGTCTACCAATCTAACAGGTAAAAGAAATACATGGAACGCATGTTGGCTTCCATCAATTGTTCCTAAAAAGGCGAAGGGCATGCAAATCCTAGTAATGGGTAGGTACTAACAATCAACTCAAGAAGTGCAAGTTTTGTTGGGAGCTGCAGGGAATTGATGCATCTAGTTTTCACAGCATCATCAGGTTTGCCCAAATGATCCCATAAGCTGATCCATTGAAAATAATCAGGCCATTGGCTGGCATATCAAGCCCATCAACGAGTCACAAACAGAGTGCTGCAAGTTCCAAATGTCTATAACTGATATTTAGACAATTCAACCCTTGACCATCAAGGGTACAATCAAGATGGAAGATTGGGATCATCCAATGGTTTAAATGTATACTTCTTAGAGTTTCAACTAAGATGATGATGGAGACAGAGTAACAGGATTCATGTTACCGATAGGCCTGATTTGTTTACAATTGCAAGCTTTCACCCTTGTACCACTTGTCCTAAAAATGTTCCTCATCCAATGAGATTGTCATTCATAGCCCAATTTCTCCTATTTATTCAAATTTTCTGTACCCATCAAAAAATATTTTACCCTTAAACCCACATCCTCCATTGCATTCCTAGAAATTTACAAACCATTCTTACAGAATAAACAAAAAAAAATGCCAGTAATCCCTTCAACTTTTTTCACAGCCACATATATCAGGAAGATTCAGAAGCATGAAGTGTTCACAGAGTAGAACCTTATTTCCAGGGTAGACCTTCGTTTTGTACCAATCAAGCCTATTTTATAGATCAATAGCAACCAATTTTATTTTATCCTGCAATCCCTACTCACTCACAAAAAAAGAAAAGTGCAAATAAGTCTTATTGAGAAATGAATGATACAATTACAAAGACATTCAGAATGATAGAGCAGGAAATCACATAAAGATGGGAAAAAAAAACCGTATAATTTTTAGTGATCCATGTGCGTTGTGCATATGGGCATGTATAAGATACATACAAACTTCACAAAACAGAATGAGGAGAAAACACAAATTGTCAATAATGGAAATGGAAAAAAAAATAAAAATAAAAAAAGAAGAAGAAGATCATTCTAACTGGTGTGTTGCACTTCAGTTCAACATAGACCGCAATAACCCATTATCCAGACCGTTTAATAGGTGGTCCCATAGTGGAGAGACCAGGACTAGGGGAAGAACCTCCTGTAAATTTCTAAACAGAGAGAGAGAGAGAGAGAGAGAGAGAGAGAGAGAGAGAGAGAGAGAGAGAGAGAGAGAGAGAGAGAGAGAGAGAGAGAGAGAGAGAGAGAGAGAGAGAGAGAGAGTCAGAATTAGTCCAACTTAATAAAACTAGAAATTCAATATATCAAACAAATATAAAGAGAGAAGCATGAATTAGAGAAAACCGAGAAAGCAAAATCCAAGAAAATTAAGTTTGGAAGTTCCTCTGTTAGGTGACAATCTGGACACGCTACCAATAATAGTAGATGACCTTACCGACAGGGATTTCAAAGGAACTTCCTGACATGGTAAGTTAGGTGGGGTCCACCATGATGTTTAGGGAAGATCCACCACATTCATCGGTTTTGAAAGATCATTTTAGATGATGGGCCAAAAAATGATATAAATCATGCGCTTAAGTATGCCGTACATTAGTAAAACATGTGTAGGTAAATTCTTACCATTGAAACTTCCCTGGTTCCACCATAATGTTTATATCCCATCCATACCATTCATAATGTCATTCCTACTAAGATAAACTTAAATGTTAAATATTTGCCTGAACGAAAACTGTCGTGGCCCTCAGAACTTTTTAACAGTGGGCGTCACTCTCCCCTCTGTTTTTTGTGGTTGGGTCCTCTTGAGCTTTGGATCTGATTCATTTTTTGGATCATGCACTAATATGGTCTCTCCAAATGGATGGATGGTGTAGATACAAAACACACATCATGGTGTGGCCCACAGACCTTGGAGATGTCACTTCAGGAGGAGCTCACGTGCGTCTCTCCTGTGCTGAAATGCTGCATCCCAATCGTAGACGGGGATCTAACGGCTCTTATAAGAGCTCATATTTAAGCTCCATGCAGCACGGTGTGCAGGAGACCGGGACTCTCTCTCTCTCTCTCTCTCTCTCTCTCTCTCTCTATATATATATATATATATATCAGATTGATCCAACAACCTTTTGGGCATGAGGACTAAGTGAAGAGATTTTAGTCCATTTGGCTTACCTTTTTTCGTTTAAGATAAAAGAAAAAAAGCAATAAACACAAACAATTACAGTTGGCCTCATAGCACATAGGAAATTAAAATGTATATAATTTTTTTGGAGGGGTTAGTTTTACTTGTTTTCTTTTTCAAGTAAAAGCTCAGAAGAGGAAATTGATTCTCCTCATTTTCTTTTGTTTCTCAAACGGAGTAAACTGTCACATCTATTCCTTTCCATAATTTTTTCTCACAACAAGCATGCCCTTCCATTTTATAGATTTTTTTTTTTTTTTTTTTTTTTTTATATATATATTTAATACAATGTACGATCCTTGTCAGGAGGATTTGCATAAAATCTCTTGGTTGAGGCGCATCAAGCATGCAATCGTTGACCTTTCTGCTGTTGAATGTGGACCGTTGTTGCATTTTATTTTCTCATCTTCTATTTACAGGCTCACAGTTAGATAGTTAGATTGTACAATCAAGGACATTTTGTAGCATGGTCCATCCATTGTGGGCCCATCATATCAATAATCCTGATCACTTGACCACAAGAACATTAAAAAAAAGAACACTTTTACAAGGCAATGGATGAGGAACTCGAGCTATGTTCAGGAGGATTTTAATTGAGGAGAAGGTGATGGGATCGAGTAGTAGCGAGGATGCAGTTGCATTGTCGTCTTCTTTGGATGGAGTCTACAAAGCGCGATTTAAGGGAGCTAGGGTTCTCCATTCTTCCTATCTTGGTGGATCCTCCGATTTTTCTGATGATGAAGATCAGGTGAATTCCTTCAATGTCATATTTCATTTTCAGTTTTGGTGTTGCATTTTAACTTTTTGAGGTTGTGGGATTTCAAATTGGGGTCTATGCTATTTGATTTATTTTAGTTGGCTTTTTTCCTTTTCAACCAAAATTATCAATTCCTATTTTCAGGATTTACTTTATATTTAGATGTAGGATGGTGAGATTGATCTTGTTGATTCACCTCCCACTTGTTAGATGACCTGATATAGATAGTGTAGTATGTATTGGGATTTGTGCTACGGAATCACACAGATCTAGATCTAGGATATCACTCCAAGAGCTCCAAACAATCACAAGAGAAACACAAAGATTTAACGTGGAAAATCTTTGTGGGAAAAAATCATGGCACAAAGCGACAGAAATCCACAATGATAATAGAAATTACAAAGAGAAAGGACTTACCCGATTCGAACAACCTCGAATCTCACCCTTACTACACCCTTTAATAACCCTAGAACCCTTTTAGAAACTATTGAAATACCTTTAGGAAACCTTAGAATTACTTAGAAAGGCCTTAGGGACCCATATTTATAGTTTAGGAAAATCCACTTACGCACTTCTCTGAAACAGCCTTAGATTTACACAGTCGTGTAGAATCCACGCAGCATCTGTGTAACCTTCGACTGGTAGAGTCTGGGCTTCGACTGGTCGAAGACCTTAGGATTTTCAGAAACATTATCGCTGGACTTTGAGTCGAGCCAGCCCCTCGACTAGTCGAGCAGGGCGGTGAAACCAGATTTAAGACATCTGTTTTACAACAATCTCCATCATGTCTTTAATCTTTAACTGTGTAGCTTCTTAACCTCTTCTTTTATCTCTGCATCACATCATGACTTCTCGTGCACACTCTGTCCTTCTTCTTCGCCATTGCCAAGCCTAGAGAAGTTGCACAGAACTTGAACTCCTCTGTAGGAATGATCTTGGTGAGTATGTCTGCCAGATTTGAATCCACATGCCTAACCATCTTTGCTCAGGTCTTCTCAAAAGTAAGACATAGTCTTTTGTACCATCTCACCGCTATCCAATATTGCTTTCCGGAGTATTTGCTCATAACATCGATAGCCTGTGAAATAACCGGTCTAATATAAACCATGACATACACTGCCAACTACATTCAAATAAGGCTCATGAGATATATCCTTCTTTTTCTTAACTATTTTGGGACATCCTAAGGAAAACTTTAGGAGAGACGCGTACGGAATGCTTTCTGGCTTTGCCTATTCCATCACATACTTGATCAATACCTACCGAAGGTATTATGCCTGAAATAACCAAAGCTTACTCCTCTTTCAATCTCAATGCCGAGAACTATCTTTGCAGCCCCCCGATCCTTCATCCTGAATGTCCTACTTAACCGAGTCTTCAGTACATTGATTTCAGAAATGTCATAATTGGCGATATACATGTCATCAGCATACAATTCGTAACTCATCATGAAGAAATCAAACCACTGCCTGGGTGACAGGTCATACCATGACCTCCTGCAAACTCTTTTTCTCGGCCCCTTTAACTTTGAACCACTTTGGATGCTCTATGAAGAACTGCTCTTCCAATTTCCCATGCAGAAGTGTAGTCTCCCCATCCATCCTTCCAGCTCAAGATTGCATTGGCCAACCATCGGCAATCACAAATCTAAAATACACCTACTATATCGTCGGCGCGAATATCTTTGAGAAGTCGATCGCTTCTCTTTGAGCATTCCCCTTCAATACCAACCTCACTCTGTATCTATGTTGTATCCTCGTGAAGATGCACCTGCATTCAACCGCCTTCCGACCCACTAGAAGCTCCACTAACTCCTATGTGTCGGTCTGGTACAACGAGTCCATCATATCACCCATAGTCACCTTCAACTTCTCAGCACTAGGCTCACCTAGAGCCATTTGTATAGAAGATGGATCCCCTGCGATATTGGAGTCGTCTATGTACCTTACCGATCACCTATGATTATGCGGTGTGATTCTTCTCACAGGTGGCTGCTCCACCTGCTTTGTGTCTTTGACCGCGCGCGTCACATCCTTCCTGCCTTGCCCGATCATGTGGCCATGCCCAGCATGCGACACACATGTAGAGGTGGAATCCACTATAGCAATTGAAGCTCCACCTTTTGAAGTGCTCCCTATAAACTTGTAGCGATTACCGAGTCATTGCACTTTCATGATCACCTATGCCCCTTTAGATACTTTAAGGACACCATCAATACTTGTGAACCCGCACTCTATAACCTAGAGTGCGCCAAGAGAAATCAGGTTCTTCTTCATGTCAGGAACGCGCCTCACCCCAGTTAGGGTACCCTCTATCCCATCAAACATCTTGACACACACCGTACCAACAACCACAACATTATAGGTATTGTCATTGTCCATAAACACCTGTCCACCATCGCACTCTCTATAATTGGTGAAACAACTCCGATGAGGAGCCATGCGAAAGGATGCCCTTGTGTCTAGAATCCACTCATCCCCACAATCATCGTATGGGCATCTGATAGTAAACACAAACAAAATATCACCATCACATGCACTCAATCTATCTGACGTGGAAACATTGGCCTCATTGTACAAAGCCTCAGATTCTTCTCTATTAGATTTATGATTTGTGCAATCCTTCTTCACTTGTCTTTCTATCCCACAGTTCTAACACTTTACCTTTCCTTTGCCCTTGCCCTTATATTTGGATCTATAACCTAAAGAACCCGTACCTTGTTCAGAATTCCTACCCCTTGTAAATAGTGCATCAAAAGATATCCCCATTTCGATGTAACACTTTCTCATAGCCTTCCTTTGAAGGGCTGAGATAACGGTGTCGACACTCAGAATTTTATTCATGGTGCACATTGTGTCCTTAAATGACTCATATGATGCCGGAAGAGAATTTAACAATATACATGCCTGTTCTTCATCTTTCATTACTTCCTCCATATTCAGCAATTTGCAAACCAATTTATTAAAGTTGCTGATATAAGCCTCCGGATCTCCACCCTCTGCCATCTTGAAGTTATACCACTGTCGCTTCAAGTATAGGCAATTTTCAGAGAATTTTTTCGCACAAACATCCTCTAACTTCGCCCATAACTTAGCCGTAATTTTTTCCCTCATGATGTTGTAGAGAATCTCATCTGTGAGACATGAATGAATTGAGGATAAGGCCTTTTTATCAAAAGTATTCCAATCATCATCAGTCATAGTAGACTTTCGCTGCTCAATAGCTTCATCTTCACCTTGCTTGATTAAGGAATTGATCATCTTGATCTTTCATAACTCAAAATTATTTTTCCCCGAGTACTTCTCAATATCATACCTAATATTAACCATTATTGCTTATCCCTCAGATTCAGATTTGTGCCCCAACGATTGCTCTAATACTACTTGTTGTGATTCCGTAGAACAAATCCCAACAGTGTGTATGAGCGATCCAGGGTTCAATCCTTAGTAGACCTTTCAGGAAAAGAAAAAATAAGGTTTAGATATAGATATAAGAAGATTTGATTATGTTTATTTGCTATTTTTAGTGTCCTAACTTCTTATAAATAAGAAGGGTTGGGGAATAAGAATGACTTATTGAAGCATCATGTTTATGAAGGATTGCTCCCTCAAAGTAGTTGTTTATCGAAAAATGTTCTATTTTTATTTTGAATTCTCATCTCATTGTTTATTTTCCTTTGGAAGATTTGAATTATGGCTATCTTCTAGTGCATGTAGTTCTTTGATCCATTTCCCATTGTATTGAAACTCTGTTATGTGATGAGATTGTTATCCAAATAGGAAGATTTTGTAAGATTTTGTCTATCAGAACACTTTAAATTGGATGATTCTATACATCAATTTTTGGCCTCATTTTTGAACCATACCATTATTTTTTATATTAAGTTATCCATTTGTGGCTCACTAAAAGGGCTAGAAACCTCTAATCTGGGAATTTTTTGATAAGTTCCCCACTGAAAGTATGAACCACAAGATTGACTGTCTGGATGTAGAAACTATGTTCCATTTGTACCTAATGGTCCATCATGTAGGTTCTAATGCAACATAACTTTCTAATTCCTCCCTTTTAAGAGATTGAATTTTAGTGTTTATTAGTGGCCATGTGAGTGTATTTTGGACTTGTAGCATTATCGTTCTAGGTTTTTGTTGACATAAATGTAGACATATTCATTTCTGAATTGCATTGATTAGAAACATGACTCGCTGGAGTATTTAACATGTATTGCAAAAAATCATGTGGATGCCCAATTCCACTTATATCTGCATGGTTTGTTAGTGTTAATTACATAGTTGCTATTTTGTTAGTAATTTGTCCATTATTTGAAATTATTATGATTTATTTCCCAGTGTTTGTTCTCTTGACATTTTATCTGGCAATCCCAAATGTATCCCTTGACATGCCCAAACAATAATTTCACCATCACTCACTTGAGTTCCTGTGAAAATTCTAGGCCCCGCTTGGAAGTTTTCTAAGGACATTGTACAACCCAACCATAATTGGGTTCTTAATAATGTGAGGATTAGTTTCTTAGAAAAGGCGCAAGTGATTGCATTTTCGTTAGACTTCCAAACAAGCCCTTAGGCATCTATTGTATTGGTTTGACTATTTTATAAAATTTGTTGATGATCATGTCTCACGTATTACACTATGATGTGCAAATACACGAATTTGGAGAATGTTTTCCATATTTCTTCAACCCAAAGGTAGGTTTAAATAACCACATTACAAAGCTATACAAGGAAAGTTATTTAAGAGATTTTCTATACATGGTATTTTACACCTAACAACTCATATATACAATATTCTATTCACGGGTAGGATAATGAACCAACATCAGTTTGCCACAAAAAATCCTATGACGAGAAGATGTCATAGTTTTGGTAAAAAAATCAGCAAGTTGTAGCTCTGAAGTCACATGAGGAAGAGAAATGATTTCAGCTGTGTATTTTTCTCTCACAAAGTGGCAGTCAACTTCAATGTGTTTAGTGCGCTCGTGAAATATCAGATTCGAAGCCAACTGAATCGCACTAAGATTGTCAGTATATAATGGAGTCGCCATAGACAAAAGGATCCCAAGTTCTGTCAACAATCTCCAGAACCAAGTAATTTCACCACATGCATCTGCCATTGCACGGTATTCTGCTTCTGTGATGGATCTAGATAACGTGGTTTGCTTTTCACACTTTTAACTAACCAATGATTGTCCTAAGAAAACACAATAACTCGTGGTGGACCATCGTGAAATGGGACATCCTGCCCAATCTGCATCAGAGTAAGCAGATAATTGTAAATTAGGCTGTGATGGAAAGAGAAGCGCTTAGTTGAGGATACCTCTAAGGTAACGAATAATGCGATGAACTGCCGTCATATGGAATGTGCAAGGAGCCTCAACAAATTGGCTAACAATGTGAACTGCATATGAAATATCGAGACGAGACATAGTGAGATAGACTAGTCTTCCCACCAGCTACCTATAAGATGTAACATCGGGGAGAAGGTCGCCATCATCTTTCCCATACTTGACATTCAATTTTAGATGAGTCTCATGAGTCTTGTTATCTGTAAGGTTTGTAAGTTTGATCAAATCACAGGTATACTTCCGTTGACTCAAGAGATAACCTTGAGTATTACGAGAAACTTCAAGACCCAAAAAATATGTTAACGACCCCATATCCTTCATATGAGATGAGGAGTGAAGTAATAATTTGAGATCAGCAATTTCTTGAGCATCACTTCCTCTGATGAGAATATCATCAACATATACCAATGAAGCAACTAGACCTGAATCAGTCTTGAGAATATATAATGAAGAATCATATTGGCTTTGAGAATAGCCCGTCGTGGTTAACACCCCATAAAAATTTTCAAACCATGCTCTTGGTGCTTGTTTGAGTCCATATAAAGCTTTAGATAGCTTGCAAACTAAGCGTGGATCCTTGGATTTGTAACTAGGAGGTTACTTCAAGTAAACTTCTTCTTTGAGATTTTCATGGAGGAAAGCATTCTTGACTTCGAGTTAACTGAGTTGCCAACCTTTAGAAGCACTTATAACGATCAAGGAACGGACCGTTTTCATTTTTTCCACTGGAGCGAACGTCTCATCATAATCAACTCCATATTCTTGTTTATAACCCTGGGCCACGAGCTGAGCTTTGTATCGATCTAAGCTCCCATCATATTTTAATTTCACAATATGTACCCATTTGCTTCCTATCACTTGCTTCCCCTCAGGTAATGGAACCAGTGTCCAAGTAGCATTCTCCTCGAATGCCTGAATCTCATGATCCATGGCTTTGACCCAATACGGTTGTGTAGATGCCTGAGAATAAGAAGCAGGAACAACCAAAGAATCTAATCTAAAAAACAAGACATGATGAAAGGCAAAAAGATTTAATCGACGGGGAGGAACAGACGAACGACTGGAACGTCATAATTGAATCTCAATGCAAGATGGGATAGTTACCTACGCAATAGGAGAAGAAGACAACTGATTGGAAGTGAGAGCAGCTGAGGGAGAGGACCCAAGAGAGATAGGCTTCACACGGTATTGGTAGACCTGCAAAGGAGGAGTGAGAGAAGGAAGCATAAAATGATTGTCTTCAAAAGAAGACATATGAGAAATGGAAGATAGAACAATGGTAACTGAAGGAGATACATAGACAACTCGATAATAAAGTAAATTTTCAAAGAATGTAACATGGCAAGACATACGAATATAATGAGAAGATGGATCATAACAACGATACCCTTTCTGATGCTCCCCATATCTAAGAAATACATATTTAGCTGCCCTGAGACTAAGTTTATCTCATTCTCACTCTAGAAGATGAACAAAAGCAATGCATCCAAACACTTGTAACTGACTATAATCGGGATCTTTATTATGAAGGAAGAACGTGGGAGTTTTCTGGTTTGCCAAAACACTGGAAGGTAATCGATTGATCAGATACACAGTTGTTGATTTTGCTTCCGCCCAAAGAAATTTTGGAACACTGGCATACTCCATAGTGGTTGCGCTACCTCAGTAATGTGTCGATTCTTTCATTCTGCTACTCCATTTTGCTTCGGTGTGTGAGGAAACGTTCGCTGATGTATAGTTCCATTTGAACTTAGAAAAGTCTCAAAGTTAGAGAACATATATTCTCCTCCAAAGTCAGACCGTAGAATTTTAATTTTCTTTATAAATTGAGTCTCCACATATGATCAAAATTGTTTGTAACATGAAAATGCTTCAGACTTGTACTTCATGAAATAAATCCAAGTGTATTTAGAAAAGTCATGCACAAAGATGATGTAATACAATGAACCACCAGGAGTCATGATGGGAGATGGACCCCAAGCATCAATATGAACGAGATCAAACATATTCTGAGTATGAGCGTTACTTAATGAAAAACGCAATGCAGTAGATTTACACACTTTGCAACTAACATAGTTCGTATCAATGGAAATAGGACTAATATTAATTTCTTTATTCAAAAGACTAGATCAAAATAAGAAAAACATGTTTTTAGAATTTGGATGCCCTAAATGATTATGCTAAAATTTTCAACATTTATTAGTAACAGAAATATCATTAGAAGATGAAAGAAAAAAATAACGCAATGAGACAACTCCAGGATTAAACGCCAAAGTAAATAACCGTCCTAACTTATGACCCTTCCCAATTAGCTTCCCTGTTTTCAAATCCTGCATGAAACAACCAGATGAAGAAAACAAAACCAAACAGTTATTCTTTATTAGTTGAGCAACCGAAATCAAGTTGAAAGATAATTTAGGAACATAAAACACTCTGCGAAGGAAGAAATTGTGAGATGAAGAAGGTGAGACTTTCAAGGACCCGATATGAGAAATAGGTAAATGGTTCTCATTCGGAGTGTAGATGGGACCCACACCACTATATGGAACACAATCAGTTAGACAAGAAAGATCCCCAGTCATATAATTAGCTGCCTCTAAGTCAATTTACCAAAGATTTCTAAGATCAATATTACCTATCGAACCTAAAGAACCCATCGCTTGAAGGATTTGCTGAATTTGTTCTGGGAAAAGGAGATTAGGCTGCACCGATGAGGCCACAGATGAATCTGAGTCAGGCTTCGTAGGAGAGGAAGTCAGAAATGCACGTCCACATCGCTGGTACTAAGGAGGTAGAGGAGGGCGAGTCGGGCAATTGGCTATCTTATGTCCTTCTTGTTTGCAATACCGACAAAACAGAATGCTTGGTTCGAAGGTTTCATATTTCCTTTCTTATTAGGACAACGAGCAGTCACATGACCAAAACCATTACACTCAAAATATTTAACTTTCAACATGCCTCGTGACTTTCCTGAAAAATTACGGGTAATGAAGGCTGCATCAGGAACAACCTCTCTCATGAAAGCAAGAGTTTTTAAACGTGTTTCTTCTGCCATCAAATCAGATAGAGCTGCTTCAAGAGATGGAAGTTGAGGCCGGTTCAATAAAGCGGCTCGGGTTGGTTCAAACTCCGGATGGAGTTTATACAGAAATTGCATCAATTTACTTGTGTCACGAAGTATTTTTACTGTCTCGACTGCCGTAGCAGGAATAACTTGATTCATAAGTTGAATCTCATGTCAAAGAGAAGTAAGTTTAGAATAGAAATCTTGTATACTCAGAGCTAAGGTATCCCGTATCGGTATCAGTTGGCGTAACGGTGCCCTCCGAAACCGATACGGATAAGGGGGCGTAACGGCGCAAAATTTTTTTGCCAAAAAAATATTAAAAAATATGGATTAAATATAGAATATTCTAAGCATTCCAAATATGCATTCATTTATAAATTGAAACATGTTTATGGTGGTGTAATGGTCCACTCTTTGGTGAGAAGTTGTATTGGACTGTCTGATGAATTTATGAACCAGATAACCTGAATTTGACTACAAAATTCATATATTTAATTTTCTAACTATCTACTATCAATGATAAATATATTAGAATGAATGTAATATGAAATTATCATACATTAGGTGTTTGCAATTATTTTTTGCAATTATTTTTAAAAAATTTCTCGAACATACTTGTGGATGTGATAGTGATACCTATCTATGACCTGTCATCCTCAAGTCAAGAATATTTTTTTTAAAAAAATTAATAGTGTCTGATGTACTCCCCTGCAACTTGATTAAGGATTGCTTGATTGGTTGTCAGGGGAGCTATTTTAAATACAAGTTCGGTAGTGTCAAGTGTGTGCTTGGCTTCTTGTAATAACACTGTTGTGGCCCGTGAGCTGTTTACTACTAATACTTACCTTAATACAAATATATACTCACAATCACAAGTCACCACCAAAATGAAAATTTATTTTTTTTTGTGGTTGCTCGACCTCCACATCATCATCATCGTCGTCATCCGGCTGAGGCTGTCCAATAGGTGTAGGTGTTGCATCTGCATATCCATAATATCCAGTGCCAAAAGAAAATACTAGATCAACGAAAACCAGAGGATGACTGATCCTGACTAGGCAACAACTCTGACCCCAAGTAAGCATATCTACTAGTGCCTGTCGAATAGGCATACTAGTGCCCATACTCAGGCCGTTGAGAATCTTGAGATTGAGAGTACGTCTACTGTGATGAGTAACTTGGATTTGGATCTGGATATCTATGATCATGGATCTGGATATCTATAATCATATGGATATTAATTGGTAGGACTACTTTAACATGAATGTGATGGAACAACCTCAATATAATCACCATAATCAGTCCAATTGACCATAAGAATATACATCAAAATAAACAGGACTATGAGCCTGCTGATGTTCCGGACCTCCCGGACCTGGTGCACCACTAGATGTACCCTCCTCCTGCTAGCTGTATCGTGACTCAGTACACTCATAAGTCTGACCTCGTGTACTATCTCGTCGATGTTCATAGGCATCATGATCTGTAGACAGATGTATATGGCGTTAAGCAACACCAGGGGTAAGAGGGTCATCATCACCATCATCCGACAAGGTCATGCTACCACTGCTCGTAATCTTTTGTTGATCTTGAGTCGTAACTGTACTTGGCATAAACGATGCCCCTCTTACTAAGTGCAACACATCTGCACGGCTCTCTTGTTGCGCTCTACGTATTTCTGGGTCATCAATTTTTAATTTTTCACTATCCTCTTCAATTTGCTTTTTCCTTGTTTCCAACCAAGGTAGAAGTGGGTCATCCTCATCATAAATATTTTTCAAGTTTATTGGATAATAGTCTCCATCATCGGTAGTTGTAATGCTCATATGATGTCGTCACATTCTTAGTTTTATATTGTAGTGCATGAAAACAAGTCTATCTAATATTCTAGTCTGCAATCTATTTCTATTCTTTGAATGAATAAGTGCAAAACAACTCCAATTCCTTTCACAGCTAGAGGAAGATGTTGTCTGACTCAAAACTTTTACTGTCATTTTTTGGAGAGCCGAACTTCGTACTCTCTCCGAAATTAATCCACCATTCGGCCGGTTGCAACCTAGATATTGCATGTTGTGCAAGAGGATCTCTAAAGCTACCAAGGTGATTTTCAAATGTATCTAATTCATTCAACGACTTTATTTGCATATCTAAGTTAGGATCTAATCTCTTTATCACATTTTTCAACCAGACACGAATTTCATCATCCGCAACAAATGATTGGGCATATCTATACCTAAGATTTAAGTAGTAACCTGCTACATGAAGATCGTGATAGAGTTGTCTTGTCTATCTCTTGTCGATCATCCTCCAATAAGACTCCGAGCTTTTACAATCACATTAAATTGCCAACTTTGCCTTATCCATGACATCGTTTAGGAAGCACGTGGTAGGTGCTTCGTCAGTTTAAACAAAACGGAGTATCCTCATTAGTGGCTCAATTACCTTTAGGATCGACTTGACCCTCTTCTAATATTTATTGTCCCGTATGGTGTTCGCAACTTCAACCAGTGTCCCTGATGTCTTCTTTTCATGTTTTGTGTTGAGCTATTATCGAGAAGCGAACATCTCACTCAACTCTCACCTATGCTGGAATAAACTCTCTAATGCTATAAAGTTTATTGCGAATCTAGTCGCCACAGACCTCAACAACTCGTCTTTTCGTGAACTTTCTTATTATTACGACTACTTGATTATGGTTATAAATAACGTCGTCACTTTTCTTGCCCTTTCGACCATTTCCTTAACATTTTTCTTCTTCTCAATATCTGCCAATATAAGATCAATATAATGAGTAGTACATGGTGACAAAAAAAGATGTTTTCTCTTATTCATCAACATCTGTCCTGCAAGTTTATATAATGTTTCATTATCTGTCACAATCTATACTACATTTTTCTCTCCAATTTCTTCCATAACTTTATCCATTAGTTCAGTAATATAATTAGAATCTTTTGTTGCATCTGAGGCATCAATTGACTTGTGGTATATAGTTTCTAAGTGGCAGTACACCATGAAGTTAATCATGTTGCGTCTGGTTGGGCCTGTCCAACCATTAAACATGATCATGCAACTCTAGCTTGTCATATAGGTTTAAAGGTAGCCATGTATGCTTTCACATTCACATACTTTGCATTTGTTCATTTCCCCCTAATCTCCTTAGCTGTGGGAGCTTTTATTCCTTCACCTGCTTCTGCTACTGGATCAATTACCACTTGCCAATATGAAGAATTGGCCGCGTTAGGAAGTATGTTGGCATGTATAAATAACTTTGCTGCTGATCTACTTAATTTCTTGTCACGCTCCAAACCCGAAAATCAAATTCATAGGAATCCCGATTGCCGAATCTGGTGCCGACAGCCTCCGTAGTACCCCATTCTCAGCTCTTAGTATTCATATGCTAGATTCCGATCCCGGATCCTACAAGGAGGATTTTTTTTTTTGTACATTTAACTAGTAATAAGCATAACCACAAGATTACCCATTTCACAAAGGCAACATCATCATCACATATCCACTAATATATTCATTTGGGTACAATACTGAAAGGGAAATACATAAATAGAAAATCAAGCTTCAGAAGACCACTGCACGCTCCAAGATCAACATTGCTGCAATCTAACATCACTTGCATGCATCTATCATGCATAAGCTTATAGAAAGCTTAGAGGGTGGTGTAAGTGTGTGCACAAGGTAAGTGTCAAGTATTCAATACAATGTCATAATCATACAATACCAAAAATACTAGTAATTCATAATTCGTACATCATCGGAATAAACAGAAATACTGACAAGTCCATAAGTCAATAAATATCAGGATACGCAATATAGAGCAGTTATGCAATAAAGAATCATAAAGAGCTAAATATCAAATGCTAAGGATACAATGCAATATACAAATCCTACTAAGTCTATCTAAGCCATATAAGTGCAGAAGCATAACAACTTAAAATGTCATATGCCTGCGGATGTAATGTAATATGCGATGCGAATGAAATGACCATGCTTGGAGTGTGAAGTCGGGATGATAGTACGTAGTATCGCAGGCTACGGGGTCTACCACCATGGACTTCTATCCAAACCAGTCTCATACCTAAATTTGGATAGTCAGACTCAATGTGGTAAACTCCTGATCTCAGGTTGGTCGCGCGCCCAACCGAAATCCTTGCCATAACGAAGGTACACAATAAGTAGTTGCGCACCACCAGCCCGAGTAAATAGTGAATGAATGAATGAATGAATGAGCATACAACTCTTACTCGATAAGTCCACATATCAGTATGGTTTCTCTCTAGAAAATCACCGGGGTCTATTACACTCCATACCAGATTGTCGCCCCATCGCGCGCAACAAGATGAGTGGAAGAGACCTCACTATCCGCCTGCCAATATCGGCCCCGGCTCGTTAATAACGGACCCATTCCTCGAGCTGGTCAGACTCAGCCTAGTATTTCCCCCTCCTCTCAGGTAGGTAAGGCCGCACCCCCTTCCAACCGATCACGACACAGTGGAAAGCGCAGCCATCTAGTAATCGGCACTCGGCGCTCATCTACCCACTCGGTCTACACGTTGGAGCAACCTCTGGAACCAAGAGGGTTCTGGGACTTTCACCCAAGGATATCTATAGCACCCCATGTAGAACAGATTTTCGGTATCACATCTGACCATCCACGATATGCCTGTGGAGGCTACAGCCCTGATGTCGCTAGGGCGTACGGTGGTCATGTCACACAAATACGAGTTGTATGAGTGACACAGTGCAATCATGCATCAATCCTGCGCATACCGTGCGCTCATGTGAGAAAATCTCCGCCTATCAGGGAGTCTCATAACAACCAGCACTATGACATATGCAATGGTCAATCATATCTCATAACAGACATGCAGATGATGCATATGGGCATGTATCATGGTACTATGCAGTCCCATACTCATAATCGGTATCAACCATCGGCCTCGGCAATGTGAACATTTAACTAACATTGCCCCAAGGAATGGCCCACATAGATTCAAACATATAATGGGCCCACGGCCTCACACAAGGGCCTAATATATAACACAATGGGCCTTACTTAAGGGTTACATGTACACAACAGGTGGGCCCTGCTCATGGGCCTAACATACATCATAATGGGCTCTTTCACCTGACCCTCAAATATATCACAATGAGTCTCATCACCTAGGCCTCAATATACATCACATTGGGCCTTAGACATGGGCTGAATACACATCACGTCAGGCCTCAAATATAGGTCATATGTACATCACATTGGGCCCCGACAATCGGAATTGGCAATTGGCCACGACGAATCAAAGTCAGTAATCGGCCCTAGTCGATAATCAGCTTCGATCGATAATCGGCAATCGGCCATCAGAATCGGTACTCGGCCTCGATTGATAATTAACAATCGGCCATGACAAATCAGAATCGATAATCGACCTCGATCGATAATCGGTAATCGGCCACGACAAATCAAAATCGGTAATCGGCCTCGATTGATAAGCAGCCTCGATCGATAAATGGCAATCGGCCACGACAAATCAGAATCGGTAATCGGCCTCGACCGATAAATGGCAATCGACCACGACAAATCAGAATTGGTAATTGGCCTCGATCGATAATCAGCCTCGATCGATAAATGGCAATCGACCACGACAAATCAGAATCGGTAATCGGCCACGTCAATCGACAATCGGCCACGATCGATAATCGATCAATCGGCCATGACAATCATAATCGGCAATCGGCCACGTCAATCGACAATCTGCCACGATCGGTAATCAGTTTCGACAATCGGCCTCGATTGGTAATCGGTTAATCGGCCATGACAATCATAATCGGCAATCGGCCACGTCAATCGACAATCGGCCATGATCGGTAATCAGTTTCGACAATCGGCCTCGATCGATAATCGGTTAATCGGCCGCGACACGCAGAGTCGGCAATCGGCCGCGTCAATCGATAATCGGCCACGAATGGTAATCGGTCACGATAATCGGCCACGATCGGTAATTGGTCAATCGGCCACGACAAACAGAATCGGCAATCGGCCACGTCAATCGACAATCGGCCACGATCGATAATCGATCAATCGGTCATGACAATCATAATCGATAATCGGTCACGACAATCAGAATTGACAAGGATATGCCTAACGAGGCTTAATGGAAGGTCACAATGTGGACATCTAACCATCATTGCCCATCATGTGGACATTTAACCAACATTGATCCCAAGGAGTGGCCCACATAAACATCATTACATGCATTATGACAAAATCACATATCTTAATGGGCCTCGAATATATAACGGGTGGGCCCTTCACCTGTGCCTCATATACATCAAATGGGCCGCATCAGGTGGGTCGCTCCAATGCGTCAATCATGCATCAAATGGGCTGAGTCAAATAGGCCGAATCAAATGAGCCAATTCAAATGGGCCGATCGAATGGACCGAGTCGAATAGGCCGAGTCAAATGATCGAGTCGAATGGGTCGATACAAATGGGTATATCACAATGGGCCTCTACCCATGGGCTCCAAATATATCACGATGGCCCTTAACCCATGGGCCTCATGTACATCAAATCAGGTTGCACCAATGGGCCTCATGTATATCAAATTGGGCCGCACCCATGGGCCTCATGTATATTAAATTGGGGTACATCAATGGGCCACACTAATGGGCCTTATACACATCAAGTGAGGTACATCTATGGGCCGCACTAATGGGCCTTATAAGGGAGTTTGGATTACATCTAAGATCATTTCAATAGTTGCTGACGCCACATGTGTGTCACTATACACAATCATTTGATGGGACATAAGGCTCACTAATGATGATCAGCACCGTCCAAACATTGGACAGTACCATCCAAACACTGTCCAGCACCATGGTGTGGATGAAATAAATACCTCATGGTGGTGTCCACGTGGTGGCCCACCAAAGATTTGAATTTGCTCAATTTTAGTCTTAAACCTTAGAACGAGCTTGCCAAATGGTTGGACGGTTCAGATACAACATTTACCTCGAGATGGGACCCCACAGGCTTCCTGACATTATCACAGCAGGTGGGTCCCATCGTATTCGACGGTATAAATGAAGCACATACATCGTGAGGGACCCATAGGACTTACTGGAGTCACGACAACAGCTTATAGCTGTGTGTGGTTAACCAGCCAACCTGCTCTGCTCATCAGGTGGGTCCCACGTGGGGCCACCACATAAATAATATATCATATATTATTATTATAATATTATTATTTGTGTATATTTATTTTTATGGGAGGAAAAACGTCCAGCGTCCAAACTTGGATGCAAGCGTGTGTAAAACACACACATTAAGTGGAGTGGGAGGGGTCCACCGCCCTGGACTCTTAGGTGGAGTGGATATAGATTAGATACCTCCAGGTGGGTCCCACAGGACCGTCCGAGGCATGAATGGCCTGGATATAAAACACATACATCATGGTGGTTCCCACTGCCACACGTGTCACACGTGTGGTGGGCCCACCCTCTTAAACAGATGGACGGCGTGATAATACACATACCACGAGGTGGGGATCCAACCTTGCTGACATGCTCCCAGCAGTTACATTGCTGGTATGGTATTCCAGCAAATGTACATCCACCGTCCAGCAGATCTGAACGGTGTAGATACAACACATCACACAAGGTGGGCCCCACACGAGCTGAAGTGGATGAACGGCATGCATAAGCATATACACCAGATGAGGACCCCACCATCCCATGCAAGGACGGGTGATATTCAACACACATTGCAATAACAGTCCACCGTCCAGCAGCTGCTGGACGGTGCAAAATCAGGCCATACATCAAGTAGCCCCACACGGCACATACCGCATGGTGGATTCCACACGTGTATGGGACCCACGCTGTAAGGCAGCATGAAAGAAACACAAATATCATAGTGGCGTCCCATACCAACTGTCCAGATGGACTGTGTGGATAAAATAGACACATCAAGGCCTAGGCCCCACCGCCCAGCCATCTGGACGGTGTGGATGAGAACCATACAGCAACGCTGGGCCCCGCAGAGTTCTTTGCTCACGTCAACAGGTGGACCTACAGAACTGTCGTCAGGACAACAGTAGTGTCTCCTGGGATCCATCGTCCCTCCAATGGGCAGCGTGGATACAGAATGCGTACATCAATGTGAGCCCCACATCCACACGTGCAGTACGTGTGGAGTGGGGCCCACAGCTGCCAAAAACGGATGAATAATATAGATATAACATATGCATCATGGTAGGGGCCACACATGTGGCCCACATACTAATGGACGGTGTGGACTTACACCGTCAGGAGGGACAGTTAGCGTGGATGAATCCCACACATCTGATGGATCCCATGGAATTTACTGACGCCATTGCATCAGCTATAGCTAGTGTGATGTACACCCGCCCGTCCTCTTCTCATCAGGGTAGGTTCCACGTATGGGTGGTGTTCCCACAGTCCAAGCAATGGACGATGAGTATGCAACCATCCAGGTGGGTCCCACGTCTCACCATCTGGACCGTGGGTCAAATACATCCATCATGGAGGGCTGCAACAATGGAAGAGAGATATAGGCATAGAGAGAGAGAGAGAGAGAGAGAGAGAGAGAGAGAGAGAGAGAGAGAGAGAGAGAGAGAGAGAGATTGGTGAGGTAGAGGGAGGGACCCGCCACTATGGGCCCTCCCCATACAATGCATGCACCAAGATGAGTTCCACCACAAGTGGGCCCTTAAACCATTATAATCACACAACTCAAACCTTAGAAAAACACCCACCTTTGATCGCCTATTCTTTCTTCCGTATATGCACTCTAGAGCTCCAAGAAGTCATTTTCAACGGTTGAGATGATGATCCAAGGGTTGGATTTGATGGTAGGAAGGTGGGTCACACCTAGCTTCTCCATGGAAGCCATGGATGGTTTCTTGTTTGGAGGATGAAAGAGAGAGAATGAGAGAGAGAGAGAGAGAGAGAGAGAGAGAGAGAGAGAGAGGGATGGGTGTGAGTGATGGGTGATGTGTACTTGACATGTAAGGGATGAGTTTGTAAGAGAGAGTTGACTTTAGGGGAGGGGTGGTTGTGCTTGACATAATGTGGTAATTGATGGGATTGATGAGATTGATTTGACATGTTCTCTCTAGAATTTTGTAACTACGCGGTATTTTTCTCGAACCGAACGTGGGCCCACATCTCCTGGCCTGGGTATCGCCTCGGCACGTGAGACACGGCATCAGAACCACGGCGACGACGCGGTCGTTAGGGTATAAGTCTCGGGTTGAGTCGACTCGGGTTAACGGCATGTGAATCAGGGTCGTGCGTAAATGCCAGTTAAGGGTCAAGGTTGATGGGATTCGACCGGGAAGACCGCGAAAGTTTACCGAGCGATACAGTCTAAGATACGGGTCTTACATTTCTCAACGGAAGTTCTACTCCACATTTGTTTTATCTTCTTTTGTTTAGTTGATTCTTTTCTAAATAAGATTGGATCAATAGAGGGTCTCCTAAGCTCATTTACTTCTTCATTCAAACGTATAGAGGCATTATGTAAAGTCTGTCGTCGGCTCTCAAACACACATCGTAACCAACCAAACCTACCCTCACCCCCACCTACAAAAGCAGTTGCACTTCCAGTTCACTCCTGCTCCCACTCCCACTGCCCCCCCTGTATCACGCACTGACCCATGCGTGTCAAACATGCGGCGATGTTTATTCTCTTTACGAGCTAGACGCATACTCTCTCTCCTAGTTATAATTAATTTTCGATCTGAATCTTCGTTAGAATCAATAATATCTTCATCATGAACGCCCATATATTAAGGACCAAATACCTCCTGTCGAGCTGCATCTAAAACATCATCTTTCTTCTTTTGTATAACAACACGCTTAATATTCGACTCATCCAGACTAGCTTGCATTAAAAGCATTATCTTTTTCAGTACTCTAATACATGCCACAACTTGACCCTTTCGATGTGACAAATGTTGTTTGAGATGAGTAATTCCACCAGTCACTATTCTGTCACAATACTTGTACTTCATTTGGTGCCTACTACCACCAACCCTCTCACAATGTTGTCATTCAATATCCTCACTCACTTGTTGTTGGCTAGACCTAGACATTTCTTTAAGTTTAGGTAGATACTAGATAATTAGATATATATTAGATATGACTATGAGTGTATGACCTATGTCAATAAAGATGATTTTGTGTTCTAACTAAACCCTAAGAAGCTCCAAAACCTGTTCAATATAAGCAAATAAAAACATAAAGCCACTAATTCGAAAATATAAAAAAATTATACGATGACACCACAAATCTGTAAAATGCATATTGACATATTCTACTATAATTAACACATCATATTTTATGATTAAAACAGCAAACCATACATTCAAAAATAATTTTTTGAATTTTTTAAAAAAGGGCTAAAATTAGTGTGTAAATAGAAAAAAATATAAAATGACACTACAAATCTGTAAAATACACATTAACATGTTCTACTATGATTAACACATCATATTCTATGATTAAAATAACAAAAAATTCATTAAAATGTGATTTTTTGAATTTTTTTTTAAAAAGGTCAAAATTAGTACGTAAATAGAAAAAATAGAAAAAATATATAAAATGACACTAAAAATCTATAAAATGTACATTAACATGTTCTATTATGATTAATAATCATATTCTATAATTAAAACAACAAAACATTCATTAAAAAATAATTTTTTTAATTTTAAAAAATGTCAAAATTAATGCGTAAATAGAAAAAAAATTGAATATGACACCACAAATCTGTAAAATACATATTAACATATTTTACTATGATTAACATATCATATTTTATGATTAAAATAGTAAACTATTTATTAAAAAATGATTTTTTGAATTTTAAAAAAAGGACCAAAATTAGTGCGTAAATAGAAAAAAAAATTGACACCACAAATATGTAAAATACATATTAACATATTTTACTATGATTAACACATTATATTTTATGATTAAAATAGCTAAAAATTCATTAAAAAAATGATTTTTTGAATATTTTTTTAAAAATGGCCAAAATTAATGCGTAAATAGAAAAAAAAATAGAAAAAATAGAAATTGACACCACAAATTTGTAAAATATATATTAACATGTTCTACTATGATTAACATATGATATTCTATGATTAAAACAGTAAACCCTTCATTAAAAAATAATTTTTTGAATTAAAAAAATGCCAAAATTAGTGCGTAAATAGAAAAAAATATAAAAAATATAAAATGACAACAAAAATCTTTAAAATGTACAACACATAATATTCTATGATTAAAACAGCAAATCATTCATTAAAAATAAATTTTTAATTTTTTTTAAAAAGAGCCAAAATTAGTGAGTAAATAGAAAAAAATATAAAATGACTCCACAAATCTATAAAATGCACATTAACATATTCTACTATAATTAACACATCATATTTTATAATTAAAACAGTTGAATTTTCAGTAAAAAAGGCCAAAATTAATGCTTAAATAGAACAAAAATATAAAATGACACCACAAATTTGTAAAATGCATATTAACATATTCTACTATGATTAACACATCATATTCTATGATTAAAATAATAAAACATATAAAAAAAGTATAAATACCTAATTTTGACGAATTTCTGAAAAATGGCCCACCAAGCTTCGATTCAAGAAAATCCGTAATATAATATGTTTTTATCTCAAATACTAAGCCAAGATTAGTCGAAAATAGCAGTAGAAGGATTGAGTGAGAGTTTGAAAGTAAGTGGTTTCAAAAAAAATGAAAAAACAGAGCTTAAAAAGGCCAAAAACATATGACCGTTATTCGACCGTTACGGGCTAGCCGTTATGGGTCAGTAACAGCCGTTACACCCATAACGGCCGTTATGGTAGCAAAATAGGGGCATCGCCCGTTACGCCCCCGTATTACGTAACAGACCCCACCATTACAGTTACGTATCGGCCGTTACGACCGATACGAAACCGATATGGGACACCTTTCTTAGAGCTCATTTTTCTAATTTTGACAGCTCATACTCTACTTGATAGTGACGGGCATGATTCGATTGTTGATAACACATTTTAAAGTAAGCCCATATTTCAGATGCAGTCTTGAATGACGTGAGGTTAATTGTAATGTTGCTCTTAACAATGTTAAGGATCCATGTGACCACTTTCGAATTATTTGGGGTCCAAGATAGGAGTTCTCTTTCATCCTTTAGGTTGCCTATCGAACCATCCACATAGCCATATAGAGGCTCTTTCCTGCTAAAAACTGTTTGAATTGAAACTGCCACAGGAAAAAAATTTTCCCATCCAACTTAACATGGATAGTTTTGATCTTATCGAAGGGATTCATGGATGCCATAAGGAAGAAAAACCATGGAGAAGAAATGTACCACGGATTTCTGGGTGAGCCGGACCGGATCTGACAAGCACGACGAAATCATTAATGGAGAGTAGGACCAAATCTGATGTGCACCTGGAGGTTTTTGTGGTCGTGCAGCAGGTATGGGCCACCGGATCTGGAGATGGAAGAGACTGGTTGTAACTACAGCGGGATCTGAATATGGTTTTTGACTGCGAGCAGGCTGATGGAGCACGATGGAGATGATGACAGGTTGCAAAGAAGATGACAGAGCCACCGGAATCAAAGGAGGAGCGCCGGTTTAGAAACCTAGCTCTGATACCATGTAAACACACGAATTTGGAGAATGTTTTCTATATTTCTTCAACCTAAAGGTGGGTTTAAATAACCACATTATAAGGGTATACAAGGAAGGTTATTTAAGAGCTTTTCTATACATGGTATTTTACACCTAACAACCCATATGTACAATATTCTATTCACAGGATGATCATGTGCAGTGGGTTTGAAGATGTGAATTCCCCATGTGATTATGTTTTACGGTATTGGGCCTTCTCTTGGATTTATGTGACAGGTGATTTTTGGTGATTGTGCTTGCTGGTCTTTATGTTTCTTATTCTTTTCATTTTATTGTTGCATTGTATTAATACACTGTTCGATTCTGCAGTACACTTCAATTAATCCACTGGGAGATAGAGTACATGTTAAAATCAAAACCGTTGAGGAGAAAACTACTGGTGGTATTTTGCTTCCGACAACTGCCCAGACCAAGCCCCACGGATGTGAGGTCGTTGTTGTTGGAGAGAGTAAGACACCATTGGCAATAAAAAATTCTTTTATTTTGTTAGGTGATGCATATCACATAACATAGCTAAATTTTGTTGGGGCTTAGGTTGTTGCTTTGGGTAAGTGCTCATTTTGTCATATTTATCCCCTTTGATATCTGTCCTAGTACTAGGGATATGATTCGATTCGATCATGTACAGCCGCCATGGCTCACAAATTCTCATTTCCACATTTTTTTTTAGGTTGCTTAGGTTATGAAATCTGGATATACTGATTTGGATGTCCATATTTCCATCAGTCCCTCAAGTGAAATAGTGATGCATCCCTATTATTCAAAGTAGACAAGGGGGCAGCGTGACTTGCCTTTGAAACTTAACCAGTGGTGCATTGTTGTTCGGTTGGAATTCGGCCTTCGAAACTTACCTCATTTTGTCACATTATTCAAATTGAATGCATTTTCTTTGACCTGTTTATCTAGTTTCAATTTATAGGTCACCGATCAAATGGTTCAGATTGTTTTCATCAGTGATATCCATTTTAATCTTTTGTGCATCTCTCTGTGAAAAGCTTTCAGTCCATTTCTGCCCCCATCTATCCATAAGACACCAGTCACCTGGCACTTGATCTTGCATATCCTCAAGATACTGGCATGGCAACAACTCTCCTAAGATCTAGAATATCACAATGCACTTCAATTGCTAAAGAAACAAATATTCATAGCCTTTTTCACACTTAAAACAATGGGTTTCCTTTAAAATTTCTCCAAGCTGAATACCTAAGGGAATTCTGTAAGATAATTAACCATGGTGAACTCAAGATGAATCTTAGGCTTTCCATTTTCCTTTGTTTTGTATTTGACCTTCCTTTTCTGGTAATGAATCTATAGTTGCTACCTCAAAAATAATAATAACAATAAAAAACTCAAGATGAATCTTACACCATTTTTAAGAAGTGAAAAGAGGCCCAATGTGGAAATTTGATTCTCATCAACAAACCAAACTTATCCTTTATGTTTTTATACTCAATCAAACAGATCAAGAAAACTAAACCAGCAGGTTATCAGCCCTCCGCTTGTCCACCATGAAAACCACTTTGTTCGGTTACTATCATGCTACTGATTTCTTCATAAAATCCCGTAAGTTTAAAATTGGTGTGAACGCCATGCTATACACTATTCATTCGCTATTTAAAACATTGGTGCTAATACAAAAGTCCAGTCATAAATTTTACACCCATGTTTCTGATTGTTGTATTCTTGAATTGTTTTCAAGCATATTTGTTTCTTTACTTGTTCTTTTATCATTTGTGCATCCTTAAACTAAGTGCTTAGGTTTTGGTTCTTTCTATCACCTTGCTCTTCTCTAGATAGAGGGATTTTTGAGATCCATGCAAAAGCAGATCCAATCTGCTGGAAGACGTGGATTGTTTTCTAAATGATCTGTCGGCCCTCAAGTTCGAGAGAAGTTTACTTTGGAGGACATGTGGTGTTTCCAAAGGGTGCTTGCTCCATTTGATTTCACTGCATTCATTGATTTGAGAACACCTGGATAAAGGTGGTTTACATTGCCATAGGGCTTTTAGATTTTTGAACTTTCAATGGAAAGAAGGGTGTTCTTAAAGTTCCTTATAGTCATGTTCATGACTATTGTTGTATTTGGTGCATAGATTATGTGAAATATATGCTAAAATCCCAACCTTAATCTGACCCACTGAACTGTAAATAGGTCACGCTCAAATGACCTGACCCGCCACACCAAAGACCTTTCTATATCCATTGATTCTTTCACTTTTTAGAGAAGACAAATGAGCCCTCTCCATTTTATTTTATTATATATATGAAATTCAAAAGATTCTTTTGATTGCTTGCTTGATTGATGTGGAGAAAGCTGGCTAGAATGTGCTTTACTTACAAATGATTCCTATTCACATGTCAATGTTTCATTGAATAGAATGCATCACTGGAAACATGGTAGGAAAGGGGCTGGAGTTTTCTGGCCCAAGCAAGCTCAGGATGAAGTTCAGTTCAATAGAATCGCTTAACAGCTGTTCAAGTTTGTTGAAAAGTCAGTTTCTGATGATAGTTTCAAGGTCAGTTTTATCTGGAATTGGGTTGGTCTGAAAGTTTTGGTCTATAAATTAAATTAAACAGAATATGGCAGCTTTTCTTTGGGGCACCTTCACCATTGGCATGTGGAGCCCTCCTGTTGAAGATATGGAAAGGGGAATTTTTTTTTGTTGAATGGACTGTTGATTTGCGTTGTCTGTTTCATGGCTTCCATAAACCATCTACTTGGTAATAGTTGGATGCCACGTGCAATTTGACCATAGCTTATTCCTGTTTTGCATTCTACCAAATACTAGTTATTGCAATTCAAGATTTTAATTTCCAATGATTTTCTTTATCTTCTATGTGCTTTCCTGAGCTTTTTTAACCATTGCTTGGCACAATCATTTTATATGCTAGGCCAGGACAAGCCCCATTACCATCTGGTGATTCAGATAATCCATGGGTTCTTGGATGGGCCACACCCGGAAAATTGCAGGGATTGAGCAATAATACCCATGTGATTTCTGGACTTTCACCTGTTGATGCTTGCAAATATTGTTTTCTATCATCTACTCTTAGGTCATGTAATCTGATGTTTAAGATTGGCCTGCAGTGAAATTTTAATATTGTAGCCCATTCATGGCGGGGTACGCCATCTGAGCAGATTCAATTACTCAATATTGTGCAATGTGTTCAACCTGGGTTCAGCCCATGATAAAAAGAACATGTTAATTGGTTTTTCCTCCTTTCTACCTGTATCTGTCTGTTTCATGCAGTTAGTTATTGGTTTGGTATTTTAAGGTATTTCGTTGTGTTTGTTCTTACAGCCCCCGACCAATCAGTCACGCTGCCTGATTTCCTTTTATCATGGCCTGGTCAAATTGTATAGGACTTGCACTTGCATGGTATTAAAATGATCAGAATTTTTATTTCTGCAATAAAATCTAGTGGTATTGTGTTCCTTCCTTACCAAACACACATTGCAGACCCAAAGTAAACCAACACAATTTTCAGTTTCTAGTTTTTTTCCCCTTATCATATAATTCTGAGTGCAATGCTTTGTTATTTGCTTTGTAGGCGATGAAGCTGCCAATAGTAATGATTCATCTTGGAGTATGTATTGTTCTACTGTTCTGAAAATTAAAATGATACACATCAGCTCACCAATTAAAATGATTCATCTTGTAGTGTTTTGATGATTATCCAAATGCTATCTGCGTGTAGATTCACTAGGTCAATCCCATTGCTGATTGTCGCATGTTTAAAGATTTCTTAAAAATGGGTACCTTTTGGCAGATGATTCCTGTCTCGAAGTTGTGTATAGAATGTATTGGCTATGTTATCACATTCACACATATAGGAAAACCAAGGTACCATTTTGAAACCTATCCTTAAATCTAGGGCTAGTATTTGTGAAAATGAATGACATTGTGTTTTTACATCTATAGCAGAAAATATACTAATCAGCTGTTGATATGTTGGCAGGTAGCGCTTGTTCATGGACTTGTCATGGGTGGAGGTTCATCACTGACTGCTCCATTAAAATTCTCGGCTGTCACTGAGAAGACTCTGAGTATCCCTGATATGTCCTCTACATATATATATATATATATATATATATATATATATATATATATATATATATATATATATATATATATATATATATATATATAATCTGTTATTTTTTCCCCCTTTTTTCCTAGTTTTCGCTTCTACTTGAATGTTCAAATGCTTGAACTAGGGTATGAGAAATCATTCCAGTGGACATCTAATCCTATGGATGTCATATTTAAATCCATGGATGCACATTTTATAGGTGATATATTCTCAAGATTTTCTTTGGTATAGGTTTTTGCTGTTCCTGAAGTAAACTATGCAAGGTCGATCATGATCAAATTGTTTTTTTTTTTCTTTTCCCTTTTTCATTAGTAACAATTTGTGTTCTCCTCCCTGTTAAGGACTGTTTGGTAGATGCCTGAATGTGGACTTTGTGTATTTCAGCTCATCTGCCTAACAAATTTTCTGATAGTTGATCAGTATTGCTAAAGGATTTGATCGAGTTTTGAAAAAACATTTGGAGTCAAGCGCAACTTGATAAGACTTGGTCAAGTTAAAGTCTTTTTCTTTTGTGTTTTTTTGTTTTGTTTTTCGTTTTTTGTTTTTTTTTTTTTTTTTTTTTTTTTTGTAGATGATGAGCTTTTATTAGTTGAAAAAAGATTAATAAAATCCTTGATGAAGACTTCCGTTCCATTTATGCCATATGGGGCAAAGATTGTGATTCAGTCCTTTTTGTTCTTGTTTTGTAGCTTAACAAGGAGGGAGTACTGCTTTTGCAAGGATTGGATTCCAAACTCTCCAAGGGTCTACCTTCTGATCTTCAGAAGCTTAGATGCAAGGTAATTGCCAGCTCTGTTCTTACTGATCTTTTGATTCTAGGGGGTTAAATTGACTTAGATTGGCCCGATTAAATCTTGGGTTATGGGGTAACTTTTTTGTTTTTTTTTTCATAAAACATGAAAAAAGCTGATTGAATATTCTAAAATTGTGATATAATGCCTGAAACCTTAATTGAGTTGTGGATTATTTCACAAAAACTTGAAAATTCATATTGTGGTTTAAGCCTTTAACCCCTCATGGGAAGCTCAGATCTTGCACATCTGCCTTTTCACATGCGTGCTTGCTTGTGAATGGGTAGTGCTCCAGATGTGTATGGGCTTGGCAAACCTCCCAATTGAAAACAAACATTTAGCACCCAACCCAATTGACCATGTCTTCTCTACTTTTTTGGTGCACAACATGGCATGTTTTGATTTCATATTTGAAATTTTGCAGGTAGCATTTCATTCATTGCGGTTCTCTACCCCCATCATAGAGCTTGGGAACAAGCTTGCAAAGAGGCTTGTTGGATGTCACAAAATCTGGTCAATCTTACACCTCTGGATAATCCATAAATCTGCCCCAAATCTATCCATTTTGAGAGTTGGGACAACAAGATTTACCTTTGATTGAGCACAGAACTGTCCATGTTGGCTCAAAAGGTGTGCACTCTTGTGCTTTTGAGATTTTGGATTAAAAAATTAAGCATCTGCTTATTGCTGAATTTGTAATTTGTTTGTTATTGTCCAATTATGTTGGCACTTCAGGTCTTTAAAAGTTTATATCAGAATTCATATAGAAGAACATGATCTCAAGTAAAAAAAAATTCTTTGATTTTAGAGATTCAATCTTGAAATAATTAAAGTAATCAGTTAGATTTCCTTAGTAGTTTTTAATTGCTTCAGATTGGCGCATTTGGTGTCTGAGAACAAAAAATGGACATCAACGGCATGTTTGGATATCCAAAAACAGAAGTATTTCAGCCAATGAGGCTTAGATCCCCACACCACCAGAATTTTGAACTATTGAATTCAATATACATTGATTCCTATGTCAAACAAGTTTCTACTCCCTTTCCTATTTTCTTTGAATTGTGTTGGAACCATTGGATTCTTTTGGATACATCTATTTAACCTTATTTCCATTTGTTCTATTTGATTGCAGGAGATGGTATCCAAGCCTGAAATTGGACAATCACAAAGGTTTTATGCATGAAACAAAGTTAATTTTTACCTTCCTATGTTGCTTTATTATTGATTCCATGTAGCTTTTTCTTTCTTCTTTATATAGTTTCTATGATGATTTGTATTTTTTTAAAAAAGGTTTCTGGGATATCAAGCTGATATATATGGATGGACCAGCCTGATTTTTTGAGGTTCTATATTTTTCTTTCTTTTTTTTTTTTTTCTCCTGATTTTAGTCCTAAAAATATGCATTTCTAAATCCTGATTCTACGCATCACAGTTTGCTGGATTGAATAGTTCATCATTTCTTTGTAGGACTAATTTAGGAGTCGTTGGACCCCCTACCAAATCTTAGCAATCAATACAATTCATCTGGTGGCCCCAATGGTAGATGGCCCACTTTGAGAAAATCATGCCAATTACTTGATCTTGCTCATCCAACCATGGTACTTCTGCTTAAAGAATGTGAACTGTATATCTTTTAAGGCATTAGCTGCTGGTTTACAATCCAGTGTAGAGCCTATAGACTTTCCAATGACTGGGATAATTTCACCATTATCCATACATGGAAGGGGTCTGAGACAAAAAGATGTTTGGAATCTGATGTTTTTCTACATTTGCGAAAGGAACCCAACAAAAAGATGTTTCGAATCTGTTGTGTAGAACTTTCTTACAGACATCTGGTCTGTGATTTGTCATCTTACATGATTTAGGGTGTGTTTGGATTCACTATTATAAATCTCCTAAAGTGAAAATAGCTGAATCCTAATTTCCTTAAGAGTTCATATTAGGTTCTCGGCTCCAAATTGCAATTTATTTTCAAGCTGAACTCAAAAATTAAAGGTAACTGCCATTTTGAGGGTTACTTCCACACTACATGCTAGAATACATCCACACTCAATCTTAAGACTGAATTTTGAATAAACTGAATGCTTGCAATTTAATTCACTTGTGCATCCTAACGTGATCTTGGAAAATCTTATCTTGTCACCTCTATGGGCAGTCATCTTTTTTGGGTTTTTTCCTATCATTGTTGCTTAATTTACATAAAATGGATCTCTGTTTTTAATTTTGGTGTATGTAAAGAATCACTGAATATCTCTCGATGCCGTCACCATTGATGTAGAAGTAATTTCAAGCTGGAAGATATGTTAAAGTCACTGAAAATTGTGAAACAAGAACCAACAAGATGAACAGGGAAGTTGAATTTTGTATCACTAAGCTCATTCTAATGCATTTTTGTCAGTGTGGGACATTTAAACTTACAACAGCCTTTGAACATTGTCAAGAGTGACGAGGTTCTCTTGTTTTCCATTGTTGACCATTGTAAGGGTTAAGCCTCATGCTTGGGCATTGGGTTTGGATGGATAGGCCGTTTTGTTAGAAATATGGATATGAATGTAGGCATGTTTGTGCTATAATCTGACTCATGCATGATGCTAGAGGATAAAAGGCAGGACACAAAGAGGGGACCTTTTTATTTCTATCAACATGCTACAAACCAGGTTGGATTTGCGTCATGACCCACTTGGATTTGGGCGCTTTCCATATCGGTTATGGGTTCACTCTCATCATCAACCACGCCTTACTGAAATTTAGTTCATTATTTACACTTATTGAGTTGGTTTCTTTTACTCAGGCTGATCCACACAACTAGATGCTACATATTCCTTGCACACATCCCGTATTATGAACCATATCTTGATATGGACTTCACATTTAAACCGTGTCCAAATTAGCTTACCTGCCATCAACTTAAAAACAATCAATGGTTCAAATTCAACAAGAAAATATTCAATAATTTTTTTATTTGTTATATCCCAATTTTAAGACAACTTTGGACATTCCTTATGTTATGAAGTAAAAACATTCTAATTTTCATGGTAGTGATTCTAAAAGTGATTTCTCAAAACCATTAGGCGTGAATATGTGATTCTCACCACGATTAGTGAGAAAATAGTCAATTTCTCTTATTATTTTTTCTATTTGCTGCAATTTTATTTATTTATTTATTTATTTTTGTTTTCACGATCCTAAATTCTTTCTTAAACAATGTGGGCCTTTAAGTTCTGAATTTGGAAGTGAGATTTGAGGGCATGTCCATCACCGTAGATGTTTAGATTGGGAAAAGAGCTTTGCCTAATCTGTTGAATTATGTCTTCAACTCCATTGAGGTCGATGTCATCTTTACAATACAATCCCTTCTCTCATTGACCGTCACTGTAGATGTTCAATCTTGTTTGACTTCTTAATATGTTTGTTCTCTTAAACTTGCAGATGAAGACTTTGACAATGACTGTTGCAGATGGGTACTAATGCTGCAATGATGTGTGGACAAAGAGGCTAGAGATAGTTTTATTGGCCAAGCAAGGAGTGGACGACATGGAAGATTTTTTTATTTTTTTAAATTTTATATTCGGATAATTTTCAACTTCTTGTTGTAAATATTATACATATTTTATTGTAAATTGTGCAATATTTGTTTAATATTCACTTTAAATTGTATTGCAATATTCTTTGGGTTTCAAAAATTTTATGAAAAATACAGGTTCCAATTGAAAATAAAAAAATTTAGGCCTTTTGAAATTGTTGTTTTCTGCGGTCTTATATATATATATATATATATATATATATATATATATATATATATATATATATATATATATATATATATATATATATATATATATTTATATATATATTTTTTTTATAATAAAAATTTTGCATGGTTTTCTGTTGTGAGTTGCGACGGTTTTCAACCGTTCCTATTTTTTCATTAGTGACGCCCTGCTTGGGAATGGTATAAAACCGTTCATTTAGGAACGGTTTTAAACCATTCCTAACTAGGGATTTTGGTGTAGTGACATTCCGTGTAAGTGGGAATCATCTCTTCAATCTTCCCTTGACCGAATCATCTTACGAAGTTTTTTCATGTATTTTATGTATCCATTCACTGGTATACTGACTGTGTTCCCCTTCTTATTCCATAAATAGTTATGTAATATATTTCATTTAACTCTTGGCTAGTCTTTTAACTTAAATATGGTCATTTGTCCATGTTCAGTTTCTTAGAAGGCCACTCTTCATCAACGGCATGGATATCTTAGATGTGGACCCTTAATCATTAGAGCAAACTTTTGATGTGGACCGTCTATTATGTGGTGCCCACCTTGATGTAGGTCATACATCATTGGGGCCCACCATTGTTTTTATTTTTCCATTATGTGGGGCCAAACTTCATTGTCTGTAGCTCATCTTTGTGAGCCCGCCTTTGATGTGGACCATCCATCATGCGGGCCTCACATTTGATGTTGGTCGTACCCCTTGTGGGGCCACCTTATTATGGATCACATGGAGAGATAAGGAGGAAAGAAAGAGAGAAGTAAAAAGGTAAAAAAAGTACTTTAAAAAAATGTAAATTTACTTGTGGCCATAAGAAAATTTGAAGTAATTTTTAAGAAGGTAATTATCTAACTTTTGTTAAATAAGTACCTTATTCTATCAAATATGCCTAAAGTGGATTAGGTGTTGCCCGACCTCACATGCAGCTAGCCCTCATCGAGGGACCCACTTTGTTGCATGTATTCTATATCCATGCTATCCATTCATTTTTAATAACAATGTAGGCCATGAGCCTCAAAAAAAAAAAAAACAAGTAGATCCAAATCTCAGGAGGATCATACTAAACATTGGTGATTGAATGCCCCACAATTAAAACCTTCCCATAGCCCACCGTAATGTTTCCCTAATAATTATTTTCCATCCAACGTGTTGGTAAGGTCATAAAGACCTGGATGAAAGGGAAAAAATATATTAAATTAATCTAAAACTTTTGTAGCCCACAAAAAGTTTTAATGGTCAATCACCAATGTTTTGTTAGGATCTATCCCCATGTGAAGGTAAGTCCCACGTGTGAGGACTAAATGGAGACATTTTTGTCTTTTTACCTTGGCTTTTCTTTGTTTAAGATTTTATTTTTATTTTTATTTTAAAGCAAAAAAGAAGGTTTTTTTTTTTTTTTTTAAGGCATGGTCATACGCAATAACTAGTAACCTTTGGAGGGTTTTGTTTTCTAAGAGAGAAGGGGGTTTTTAGAAGAAGAGGAGCAAGGCTCTTTCTATAAGGCCCTGATTTAAGTCTTTTGTCGATTTCAATATTCGTATCCGGGAAATTGAGGCTTCCATCCACAATCGTTGGATTCATCAGTAATCTTCTCCAAGGATTGGTTCGTGGATTATTCTCTACATTCCTTGTTTGATAAGAAACTTCTTTTTTCTTTATTAATGCTTGCAATCCACCCATTGGGTGTTGTATTTCGGTTACTCAAGAGAGTATTATCTTGAAGGTTGTTGTGTGGTGTATGTTGGGCATCAATTGTTATAGTGGATCTGTTGTTGGACTAGCTAGGTCCAATAGGTTTTCCTTCATTTTAGAGGGTTTTTCACGTTAAAAATTAAGATGCTACATTTGCATTCTACATGTTCAATGACGTGCTTGTTTGATTTGGAATCGCTTATTTTTCATCAAATCTCTCCATATTTTAAATCTCACTAATTTAAACATAGCTAGGAAATGGATTGTTTTCCCTACAAGTGGTATTAGAGCTTTGGTTGCAAGCTCGGTCATTTTGGGAGGAGTTTATTGTTTGTCTTGTTTATGTTGAAATAAAGGCGAGCATCATAAATAGAATGGTCAGCCTTAATGGCTTCAATTGGATGATTCAAAAAAGCCAAGATAGAGGACATCGTATATTGTAAGGATTTATATGCACCTATTAAAGGAAATGAAGCCAAACCTATAAAGACACGTCGAACGAGATATGAAAGAAGTTAAATAGAAAAACCATTGGACTTATTTGGCAATGGTTGGATGATAGTGTTTTCACCCAACTTGTAGTCATTTGCACCAGCGAAGGACCCTGAAGATGACTAAACCCCTAACCCACCCCCCCCCCCCCCCCCCCCCCCCCCCCCCCCCGCCTCTCTCTCTCTCTCTCACTCAATTTTCCTCTTTCCCTTTCTTTCTCTCACCTGATCTCCGCCCCCAATTCTCCTTACCCTTTCTCCCTCTCCTCTCTCACCTGCTGCATCTCTTTCATTTGCCTCCTTCTCTCTCCATCGCATCTCCACCATCTCTTGTATCTCCCTTACATCATCATTTTGCTCGGACATCCATTGCAGCAACCGTGAAACTCCTAGCCAAAGGAAACACGTACCATTCAAAAGCACCTTTCAGATTTTTGGGGCATATCTTAAATCGAAGGAATCTGAGGCTCCTCTCCACATGTCCGATCTCTTCCTCTTTTGTCTCTCTCTGTCTTACTTTCAAATTTCATGCATGCTAACTGTTTGATGAAATGACTCAACAAGAAAGGTTTGGTGGTTAAAACTGTTTGATGAAATGCCTCAACAAGGTAGTTACAGATGTGGTCCTTTTGGATGCATTTGGCCTTAACAATCTATTTCAATTAAAATTCGAGACTATTTTATACAAGAAGTAATAAATTAAAGATAGTTAATGGTGCCTCCATGAAAGGTCATAATCAAAAGGCCCTGTTGAGAATCTGATTGATGCAATCAACTTTTTGGTAAACATGAGGGGGAAGTGACTAACTTATCAATGTGTAATTGGATGATTACTCGCCTAGTATCTGAATCACAAGATGACATGGTTTGTATTTGTTCTGCAACTATTTTCCTACTCTTGTTACTTGCAATGTTAGTTCAATGTTCAAGAGATACAATTTTTAGAATTAGTTTAGAACATCTTGAACTATGATATTCCTAGTAGATCTCTCTCTCTCTCTCTCTCTCTCTCTCTCTCTCTCTCTCTCTCCCTCACTGATGACTAATTTGATGGCTACTATTCTTAGGAAATGATCGAATTTCTGGTAATGTTTATTTATTTATTGTTTCACTCTTTAGAGTCATGTAGTAATTAATTTCTTATTTCTTCAAGACTTGAGTTGGTGCACTGGAGGGGATTGAATGACTAATAATGTAATTAGTGGATATTGTTGCATTGTTTTATATCTACACATGGGGCCCAAGGAATCATTTTAGAACCATTCGTTTATACAACAACAAGCTCCCAAAAATAACATCCCCCTCATATAGCTTGATGTAAATGAAAGGGGTATTATTTGTACATGTGGAAGATGGGAGTGAAAGAAAGTAAAAGAAATGAACGAGTGGAAAATCTTTTTTATTACAACTCCATGCACCACCTAGGTCTCTGGAGGCCCTTATTGTCCACCACTCTACACCACACTCTGGTCTTCAGGGGAGTCCCTATGAAAGAAAAAGAGAAAAAGAAAGGAAGGAATATGTAGAAAGAAGGGATAAAAGGAAAGAAAATGAAGCATGAATGAATCCTACCTTTACACTTACCTCTTAGCACCAAAGGAGCACCACCCTTGATGTCCAAACTCCCAAGAAGCCCTTAACCAAAACCACAAGAAAGAAGGAAAAAAGGATAAGAAAGAGAGCTTGAGAAGAAGAAAAGAAAGAAAGAAATTGTGGGAACTAAGCATGCTGTAAGGGCTACCATAGCTTGGAATATATAGAGGAAGTGGAGCTACCCTATTACCCAACACCTGGGAGAAATCTGGGGGGGGGGGGGGGGGGGACTTGGCCTAACCCACTCCCCTTGGGAAAAGAGGGGCCTTGGGAAGACCTCTTGTGCGATACCTTACACGGTTTGTCGAGAATGAAGTGATGGGGGAGAGAGAGAGAGAGAGAGAGAGAGAGAGAGAGAGAGAGAGAGAGTAAATGAGGGAGTTGGTGGAAAATTTTAAATTTTAATTCAAAATTCAATAACTCATGAGAAATTGAAAAGATGATGTGACAGAGAGAGAAAATCACATACATTTTAAAATTCACAAAAACATTTCTAATAAAAATCGGCATCCTTCACGATCGTCAATTTGTGAACCAATCGACCAGATCATTTCAAAAATCTTAAAACTATTTTCAATAAAAAAAAACATCGATCACAACCATTGATTCATGATTCGTAAGACAAGATCATTTTAAAAAATATCACAAAAATATTTCTAATAAAAACCAGCATCGTAATGAGTTGATTAAACCTTCTTGGGGTTCACTGTTGAGGGTCAAATATTGCATATTAGACCCCAGTTATTACCTAATTTTATGAATATGATAATATTAATGTTTTACGTCCTATTTTAATCATGTTTGTATTGTAAGATGAATTTAAGAGCTTGGACTGAAAAATGGTATTAAAAGTATGGATTTAACGCTTAAGAATCACAAAGCAAGGGATGGATTTTAGGGGACTGAAATTGAAGAATTCACACGTCAAAGATCCGATAAAACCAAGTGATTAACGATAAAGAGACCTGGAAGTCGTCCTGGATGCAAGATCACAGGGTTCCCACCATCCGTTTGGCTCAAAACTTTAAATTTGGCCTGAGGACCCTAAATTAATCGTACACGTCGAAATTCAGCTCTTGAATCTTTGTGAAAGTAGCCCAATGAACAAATCAGTAACTAAATCACGGATTTAAGGCCCACCTGATATCTAAATATACTTCAATTTTGGTCTCAACATCTTAAATTGGATGAGAAGGAGGATGGACGGAGTGAATTTATCATGAACATCACGATGTGCCCCACCCTGGGGTGTGTGTGCACCCAGCACATGAAACCCCGCAGTGCACCGGATCATAGGACCTATTGACCCGATCCCGTCTACCTTATTTAGCCAGCGTCCGCACGGATGATGGCTGTGGAGTGTAATGGCCCACCACTGGGGACCGTTCGACAATCTAGACCGTCCATTCGATCCAGAGGAGGAACTGACCAAAACCATGGTGACCTTTTGATCTCATGCACGTGTACACATGCAGATCACGGTCAAACGCAGGATGAACGACATCATGACATGATATAGTGGGCCGCACCAAAACTCGACCAAAATCACCCCTTTCTGACCGAAATATCGCCATGAATTCAATGAACGGGGTGGATTTCTCCGAAAACATCATTGTGGGCCCACCGAGCATCTCAACACAAGAGATTTCGCAGTAATGCACGTCCAGGAAAATCGGGACTTCCGGGCAGTTGTACGACCACGATCACAGTCGGATATGTGATCCAGACTGTCCAGAAGAGAGAGGGTGTCTGTAACATCCCGAAAATCGGGGGGTCGAGCAAAAACCCAACTCCCGAGTTCCAAAATGTTATTTATGCAACATAGATATGTATGATTGAATGTTGTCTGTGATAATGTATTGAACATGAGTGAGATTAAGCTAGAACAGCATATCATACTCCAGAGACAGTTAAATTAACAAGCGGAAGACTGTGATAGTATGTATAACATATAAAAACTGTTGTATGTCTCCAGAGTGTGAACATGTTACCAGGTTATATACATACATGTATACTCCAAAAGTAGACAAAACGAATATACATGAGTGTGTTAAAAATATAAAATGAAAAGTATCAAAGTATCTAATCAACCTCCCTGTAATCCCGTCAATCAGATCACGCATAAAGGAGGGATCCTCATCATCATCAAGTCCAGCTCCGCATCGCAGGCCGCGCCATCATCTGTAATCACAAAAAGGTCTGGTGGGTGTCCAGGAACACCGTCCCGTAACGTGGGAGTGAGTAACTAACTCAGTAGAATAATAGAGCAAGGATTAACATGTTCTCAAATCAATCATGCGATAATAGTAAAGTAATAAATCAAACATTCGTAATACTGTTGTTAATGCAATTATGACATGACGTGATGTATGCCCTCACCGACGATCTCCCTCATACGGCAACATCTTACGACCGCGGCATGCCACACTCCCTAGAGTGCTCCACATCTTCCAGGCACATGCAATGCTATGGTGATATGATTTTTGAGTTATTATTAGTCCATTCAAACAGCAGGATTGGGAAACTAAGGTACTTCCCTTATATCAATCCCAACACAGATCCTGTCTAGGGTCGTCACTCCTAGTAATCTCATACGATGTATATTTCGTAGGTCGCTGCAAGGGCTGTCAGGGCTGTTGCACGCACTCGTTGCTCCGCTCCCCCATCACCTTATCAATACAGGCCTACTGTACTCTACTGCTACTGAAGGGTCGTCGCCTCCCGTAGACTCAGAATACGCTCGCGGTCACTACAAAGGACTCGTCGCCTGATCAGTGTAGGCCGACAGCTAGAATATAGTGTCCCATACCACCATAATCTGCTCACGAGACTAGGTGCTCACTGGTCACTACGGGGAGGTTTATGGCCCCAGCGTAGGCCGACAGCTCGACCACGGTGTCCCATACCACCATGCCCGGCTCATGAGTCTTTATGGATCAAGGTACCATGGTTAACAGGGTTTACAATGGTAAGTTCAGTACCCTAGGTTCAAGCAGTTATGACTCATACAAGGTGAACATACATCGGCCAGTCGGGTTACTTGACGGGCTCGACTAGCGCGATCGCATCTCAAGTCGAACGACATGAAGTGCGTAAAACACTTCGCGTGGCCTAACCACTGCCGTCAACTCCAAACACGACTCGCGTTCATCGACGCGTCGTTCGTGGCGAAGATAAGCTAACCACGAATTCGCTCGGTTACCGACTGCCTGGACTAGGCATAGTCCCAAACAATCATAGAATCACATCAGCAGTTGTGTAAGGGTAATGGAAATGAAATACAACCATGAGAGCATGTTAACACATGTTATTACATACAACTTAAGCAAATCATCGTACACATGTCTTTCACACATATAATGAAATTAAGCATGTCGCCAACATATAGGAAATCCTCTCCATCAACATATTAATTGAGAATTCAATCTCAAAGTAACTCATAAGGAAATCATCAAGCACATCTTATAACATACAGCTTAAGCGAATCGTCAAGCACATGCATTTCATTCATATCATGAAATCATGCATATGGCTAACATGTAGGAAACCATTCACACCAGCATATTAATTGAGAAATCAATCTCAAACTAATTCATAACACCATTTAATTCAATACATACTAATACAAGCATTTATACAAACACATACACTACACACTTAAGTCTACATATAGTATGTCGACCCGAAGTGCGCATTTAGGCGAATCTCTTCGCCAAACTAATTATGCATGTATTCCTAACATCCTAATGCGACAACATATCATGTCAATCACATCAGCAAAATATGAATGAAATCTATACTTCCTACAAATGACTAAAATGCCCTAAATCTCATATTCTTCGTTAGTTTACGAAACAGGAAACGGACAGCATGTCGTACATGTCAAACGGCGTTGCCGTCAAGAATCTACTATTAAACGACATTGAAAGCTTTGGAAACAGTCAATCAAAGCGTCTAAAATCCGCACCTTGTCTCTTATGGATGTGTAAATTCGAACGGAACGTATACGCTTTGTTTACGGCGATTAGAGAACCTAATACACAAGTTCTATTAGCTACTTCGCTAGGAAATGAAAGGAACCTCAAATCAGCAACTTCTAGGATATTTTCTTACCTGAAAATGCGGAGAAATCACCGGCAAAGTGATTGGAATACGCCGCTTAAGCACGTGCAGCAGCAGCAGGAAAAGCTCTCCCACCTTCTCTCACAAACTCTCACCTTTTCTCTCTCCCAATCTAGGGTTTTTGTAAATTCGGATGGGAGAGAGGAGTGAGGGTTTCAAGCCCTTTTATAAGCCCAAACTTGCCCGAAATAGACTCGGGAACAAGTTTCACTTGAGGGATAACCAAATCGGGGCTGTTTCGGTCCAAAAGATGCTTTCTGGTGGTCCCCTGGTCGAATGCGATCGGACTTAAGCTCATGCGTACCAGATCTAGCACGCATTAAGTTTTCAGTCCGGCAGGGTTCGCAGATCGCACGTGGCGGACCGGTTTCAGTTCAGTGGTCACCGCACGTAGATCAGGGCTGGAAGTCTCATAATAATAAATAGAAATTTTTCCTGATCCGAGGGTGTAATCTGGATGAATTCTGACGGTCAGAACGCTTAATACTGACGTGTCAAGTCGTGTGCCAGATTTGAATTTGAATTTCCAATTCTGTCCCTATTCGCGGTCTCTTCAGTCCGGGCTCAATGAAATAGTCTGTGATTATCGGTTTGACTTGATTTTTGAAATGATTGTCAAGTCCAGCTGGGCGGTTCTAACGGTTTAAGATAGGAAGTAACGGACTTTCAACGCGCGGTCTAAATCCAATACAAGAATTCAAAGTGGTCCAGAGAACAAACCCGCTTAGAGTTTGATCCGAGGTTATAGAGTATTATGGAGTCATACGTTCTACTCGATTTGGGTCTTGTAGAACGTATTTAAAGTGATCAGGGACTTTTCCAGCTACTCCAGCGTTGCGCTAGCTAACTTACGCTGAATTTCCATAGGAATTAATCCTAAGTGGTTTCTTTGGCTATGAAATTGGGTTCTGAGCGATTTTCCAGGTGTTTTAGTTGACCCATTGCCTAAGGACGTCAAATCCCAGATTGGCCAAAATCCGGGGTGTTACAATCTACCCCCCTTAAAACACAATGTCGTCCCCGACATTGGCAAAGGGCAAGGAGTACTTTCTCTAAGGAAGGTTCAAATCCTATTTAATAACCTAATCGTATGTATATCCGAACTCAAAGGTTTCGATCTTGGGCCAGTGGGAAAGAGGCCAACCACTCTTCCTCTGCGCCACTCTGATTAAACGGTAGCGTTGACTAACCTAACTGGATTGGACTCAATACGTTCTACCCCCCTTAAAACTTAGTTTTACTTAAGGTTGAAGAATCTTAGCATCGATCCGTATATCAGAACGAGGCGCAACTTAGGAGTTATCCTTGACCTAAAATGGAAACAACCTTTCTCTACATGGTTTTCCTTGCTAATGATGCGTTCTATGGCATTGGTATCTATGGTGATAGAGACGAGCCTAAGCTCTATAGTGGTTGAGTTCAGGGGTAGGTATGAGTTGGTGGCAAGATGTTTAATTCTCTACTAGCTTTAAGTCCTCGCCATTTTCCAAAGACAATGTGATCCTGTTTGGTTGTAGGTGGTTGGGCCATCACAGAAGAAAGGTTGTGTAGTGGGTCTAAGCCAGATACGTTGAACCTTCTGTCTAATCAGGACAGAAAATGCGTTGTATCAGTTCTTAATCCGAGTCGACGCCGATCCTCTGCTTGATCAGAGCATTAGATTTATTGGTAACCACTAGGATTAAGAAGTCGATTCAAACCGCGAATACATCGCTTACATGTAGTTCCTTTATTCCGCATTCCCAAATGCAATAAGTCCTTGGGGAAGGCAATTCTATGGGGTGTGCTAGTACATTCTAAGTTCAATCTGAGGGAGTTATAAATGTTCCCTGAGAGTGTATGGTTCCTTCCTATGGGTAACAACAGAAGTCTATAAGTCATAAGGGGATTTATCGAAGGAAGGAAGTCCCATTCCAACCAAATCTAACCTACTATCCCTTAGCATATATAGGCCTTACACTGCCTAAGACAACTAGTAGCCTAGTCTGTAACTCTGTAGCTATAATCCAAAGCCTAAGATTATACGGTAAATGGCTTTCCATTCCATTTCTACTACAGGGAATTCTTCTATTGCTTAGGGTCAAGATTTTTCTAACTGGAATTGGATTTCTTATGTCGTCAGATCCTTCAAATCTAGAAGTGCTAACACTAGGTCCAAAACGCCAAGGGTCTATGAAACGAAACTACATTCCTAATCCCATATTGGGATCGGGAGTGGCATGCTTTGTAGGAGAGTGGGTTGGGATAAAAATTAATTTGTAGGCTGAATCTCGGGAGTTACAATACTCCCAATCTAGGGACAATACCTAACAAAAAAATGAACAATATGCACTCCATTCAACAATTTTTAGCTATGTTAAGCTCAAACCACTGACGCCACACATTGTCTACCAGTGACATCATTAGACCCAATAACAACAAAACACAGAAATCGTTAAAACAAAAATCAAACAATCTATAGGGCAAAGGCATAGATGCCTAACTCTACCAAAGGACTTTACCACAGTCCCGACTTACCTTCTTTATCCCTGTCGAGTCTAATACTGTCTGTTGCTCACTAGAGCTCTCTCGGCCATATATTTTCAGTATCCCTTAAGCAAAGAAAATGGAGAAATAGGATTGAGAGGGAGGATGGTGAAAAGAGAGAAAAAGGCTAAAACAGCTTAACAATAGCCATGGAAAATGGGAGAAATGCAAGGAAATGGCTAACCAAACTAGAAAAGGGAGATCTAGACATTGTAGAGGGATGCTTCAAGCTCCCCTAGGATGTATTTTCAGAAAGAAAAGAGAATGAAAAAGGGGAATGGAGCACCTCACGATTTCAGCTCGATTTGGGCGTTGTAAGAGCTCCAAACGATGAAACCTTCAAGAGAAAGGGCTGCAAACCGAAATAGAATGGTGGAGAGTGATATTTTTCAACCAAGGATGGATTTGGGAGTGATTTAAAGTCACGATTTTTGGAATAGGGCAGCAAAAACGAAAATGGAGCTTGAAATGGGGGCCGTTTGTGAAGGAAGTACATATTTTAGGGGGTTTCAAGGTACGGAACGCATACCAGGGGACTACCCTAGCCCCCAAACTCCTCCAGCCCAAAGATCAGACCCATTCGAAGAGTTTGACCGGCGATGCATCGCCGAATCGGCGATGGCATCGCCGGTGAAGTTGCAAATTGGCCACTAAGGCCATATGATATGGGTTTCCATTGCCCTAGGGATTCCAAAAAGGTATGGTTCACACTTTGGTTCATTGTAGATTGCCCTAGGGAGGCCAAAACATTTGTAACATCCATTCGAGGCTTTTCGGGTCCAATCTTCAATCCCGAATACAAAACCTTATCATGCAGCATATGATTTTGGGGTAGAAGGATCTAGTAAATCCATCTAGTCCATTATTTGCTAAATAAAGTGAAGTTAGAATGGCCTTATGGCTATTTTTCATGAAATTTTACTATTCACTGTAAAATTTTATGAAAGTAGGATTTTATATTATTTTCACATTAGGATTGATGCCTAACATGAAATGGATAAGAAATAATTGAAGATTGGGGTGGTGAGAGGAAGAATTTTGAAGATTTTCGGTGAAACAGGGTTTTTAAGCCCTGGCGATTGAATACAAGGGTCGTGGTTGTCCCACGGCCCAAGGATTTACATTTACGATTTTAGAATTGTTCAAAGAACGTCTCACCCCACTCACCTACAACCTAGGAGCTATTTGGGTTGCTTTACGCGACCCTAGATGCGCTACGGACTCGATCCCGCGATCGAAATGAATAGACTTCGTCTATTGGCGAATCTGGGATCCTAGAAGTGTTTCTAGACCCTTCTTGCACCCACCTAAGTCAAAGAAAGTGACAGCGTGCGTCGTGTGACCATAACCCAGGCCCAGTTTAATCCAAATCAGGCTCTGATACCATCTGTAACATCCTGAAAATCGGGGGGTCGAGCAAAAACCCAACTCCCGAGTTCCAAAATGTTATTTATACAACATAGATATGTATGATTGAATGTTGTCTGTGATAATGTATTGAACATGAGTGAGATTAAGCTAGAACAACATATCATACTCCAGAGACAGTTAAATTAACAAGCGGAAGACTGTGATAGTATGTATAACATATAAAAACTGTTGTATGTCTCCAGAGTGTGAACATGTTACCAGGTTATATACATACATGTATACTCCAAAAGTAGACAAAACGAATATACATGAGTGCGCTAAAAATATAAAATAAAAAGTATCAAAGTATCTAATCAACCTCCCTGTAATCCCGTCAATCAGATCACGCATAAAGGAGGGATCCTCATCATCATCAAGTCCAGCTCCGCATCGCAGGCCGCGCCATCATCTGTAATCACAAAAAGGTCTGGTGGGTGTCAAGGAACACCGTCCCGTAACGTGGGAGTGAGTAACTAACTCAGTAGAATAATAGAGCAAGGATTAACATGTTCTCAAATCAATCATGCGATAATAGTAAAGTAATAAATCAAACATTCGTAATACTGTTGTTAATGCAATTATGACATGACGTGATGTATGCCCTCACCGACGATCTCCCTCATACGGCAACATCTTACGACCGCGGCATGCCACACTCCCTAGAGTGCTCCACATCTTCCAGGCACATGCAATGCTATGGTGATATGATTTTTGAGTTATTATTAGTCCATTCAAACAGCAGGATTGGGAAACTAAGGTACTTCCCTTATATCAATCCCAACACAGATCCTGTCTAGGGTCGTCACTCCTAGTAATCTCATACGATGTATATTTCGTAGGTCGCTGCAAGGGCTGTCAGGGCTGTTGCACGCACTCGTTGCTTCGCTCCCCCATCACCTTATCAATACAGGCCTACTGTACTCTACTGCTACTGAAGGGTCGTCGCCTCCCGTAGACTCAGAATACGCTCGCGGTCACTACAAAGGACTCGTCGCCTGATCAGTGTAGGCCGACAGCTAGAATATAGTGTCCCATACCACCATAATCTGCTCACGAGACTAGGTGCTCACTGGTCACTACGGGGAGGTTTATGGCCCCAGCGTAGGCCGACAGCTCGACCACGGTGTCCCATACCACCATGCCCGGCTCATGAGTCTTTATGGATCAAGGTACCATGGTTAACAGGGTTTACAATGGTAAGTTCAGTACCCTAGGTTCAAGCAGTTATGACTCATACAAGGTGAACATACATCGGCCAGTCGGGTTACTTGACGGGCTCGACTAGCGCGATCGCATCTCAAGTCGAACGACATGAAGTGCGTAAAACACTTCGCGTGGCCTAACCACTGCCGTCAACTCCAAACACGACTCGCGTTCATCGACGCGTCGTTCGTGGCGAAGATAAGCTAACCACGAATTCGCTCGGTTACCGACTGCCTGGACTAGGCATAGTCCCAAACAATCATAGAATCACATCAGCAGTTGTGTAAGGGTAATGGAAATGAAATACAACCATGAGAGCATGTTAACACATGTTATTACATACAACTTAAGCAAATCATCGTACACATGTCTTTCACACATATAATGAAATTAAGCATGTCGCCAACATATAGGAAATCCTCTCCATCAACATATTAATTGAGAATTCAATCTCAAAGTAACTCATAAGGAAATCATCAAGCACATCTTATAACATACAGCTTAAGCGAATCGTCAAGCACATGCATTTCATTCATATCATGAAATCATGCATATGGCTAACATGTAGGAAACCATTCACACCAGCATATTAATTGAGAAATCAATCTCAAACTAATTCATAACACCATTTAATTCAATACATACTAATACAAGCATTTATACAAACACATACACTACACACTTAAGTCTACATATAGTATGTCGACCCGAAGTGCGCATTTAGGCGAATCTCTTCGCCAAACTAATTATGCATGTATTCCTAACATCCTAATGCGACAACATATCATGTCAATCACATCAGCAAAATATGAATGAAATCTATACTTCCTACAAATGACTAAAATGCCCTAAATCTCATATTCTTCGTTAGTTTACGAAACAGGAAACGGACAGCATGTCGTACATGTCAAACGGCGTTGCCGTCAAGAATCTACTATTAAACGACATTGAAAGCTTTGGAAACAGTCAATCAAAGCGTCTAAAATCCGCACCTTGTCTCTTATGGATGTGTAAATTCGAACGGAACGTATACGCTTCGTCTACGGCGATTAGAGAACCTAATACACAAGTTCTATTAGATACTTCGCTAGGAAATGAAAGGAACCTCAAATCAGCAACTTCTAAGGTATTTTCTTACCTGAAAATGCGGAGAAATCACCGGCAAAGTGATTGGAATACGCCGCTTAAGCACGTGCAGCAGCAGCAGGAAAAGCTCTCCCACCTTCTCTCACAAACTCTCACCTTTTCTCTCTCCCAATCTAGGGTTTTTGCAAATTCGGATGGGAGAGAGGAGTGAGGGTTTCAAGCCCTTTTATAAGCCCAAACTTGTCAGAAATAGACTCGGGAACAAGTTTCACTTGAGGGGTAACCAAATCGGGGCTGTTTCGGTCCAAAAGATACTTTCTGGTGGTCCCCTGGTCGAATGCGATCGGACTTAAGCTCATGCGTACCAGATCTAGCACGCATTAAGTTTTCAGTCCGGCAGGGTTCGCAGATCGCACGTGGCGGACCAGTTTCAGTTCAGCGGTCACCACACGTAGATCAGGGCTGGAAGTCTCATAATAATAAATAGAAATTTTTTCTGATCCGAGGGTGTAATATGGATGAATTCTGACGGTCAGAACGCTTAATACTGACGTGTCAAGTCGTGTGCCAGATTTGAATTTGAATTTCCAATTCTGTCCCTATTCGCGGTCTCTTCAGTCCGGGCTCAATGAAATAGTCTGTGATTATCGGTTTGACTTGATTTTTGAAATGATTGTCAAGTCCAGCTGGGCGGTTCTAACGGTCTAAGATAGGAAGTAACGGACTTTCGACGCGTGGTCTAAATCCAATACAAGAATTCAAAGTGGTCCAGAGAATAAACCCGCTTAGAGTTTGATCCGAGGTTATAGAGTATTATGGAGTCATACGTTCTACTCGATTTGGGTCTTGTAGAACGTATTTAAAGTGATCAGGGACTGTTTCCCAGCTACTCCAGCGTTGCGCTAGCTAACTTACGCTGAATTTCCATTGGAATTAATCCTAAGTGGTTTCTTTGGCTATGAAATTGGGTTCTGAGCGATTTTCCAGGTGTTTTAGTTGACTCATTGCCTAAGGACGTCAAATCCCAGATTGGCCAAAATCCGGGGTGTTACAGTGTCCACGACCCTACCCAAAAAGATTAAATCAAGGATGGGACGATCTTTCGTCCCATAACTCGGTCCAAGCACAAGTTGTTTGCGCGGTTTTCATTTTTGCTGACCTTGAAGTATCTCCAGTTGTTGTACAACAATACTAAGAGCATAACAAAATTATTCAACCAGTTTAAGAAGCAACGGGCCAAGTTTTTGACCGAATTCCTATTATAATTTATCATAAGCCATATCTTGATTGGATCGAACGGTAATATCCATTGCCGAGGAACAATCAACCTGACTGTACATTGTTCACAAGTGATATGGGTTAATCAACCGTAAAACACATAGGTTGATTTATCATAGGATGTGGAGAATTGGCCAATAATGAGTATTATAAATTACATTTATTTATTTATTCACTCACTGGGGTAGCCTTTACTTGGTATTTTAACTTGCTACCAAATTCCATATAAAATTGGCAAGCAATATAAGAAAATTTTTATGCTCAGTTCTTTTATAATGACAAAGAAATTTCCATGACCGATATTGCTTATTTTCAACAACTACCATGAGAATTAGTTGACAATTAAATTGCTCGATTTTTTAAAAAAAAAGCTGATGTAAGGTAGTTACGACCGATGAAGAGTTTGTCTAGTTGGCTTAAGATGGGCTGGAATTCAAGGTTTGAAAGAAATTTATCGGAACAAAATTCACAAATCTTTACAATTTTACTAGGAATGTGTCTAGATTTGAGGTCCTTCTTCAAGAGTCAACGAGGTAAAAGAATTCATTAGAAGGGACATATTATCATAACCCTAATTATGATGTTATAGTGGTTGAAATAGTGGCTAAACAACCATTCACATGTTTGACTTTAGCTAAAGTAGAGACAATAACAACTTCTAATCAGAAAGTTCAAAGATCCTACACTTTGGATATTTCTTGTACTGGTGAAATCTTTGATATATGTTAGCTAGCAAATTTATCAAAATTTCGGTTAATCATAATATTTCGACAGTTGAAGTGAATTACACATAGGAAGTACAGTGGGCTTCAACTAAACTTTTCCTATTAAACATCATGTGCAGCCGCGTATCAAATAATCAATTAATACTCCAGTTGAAAAATCCGCGTATCATTTTTCTCTCAGCAGCCTTCTATTTTAGTTTCAAATGGGGTTTTATATGGTACAATGCCGTTACATGTAAGTATAGTATAGTTTTTGGCTTGGTACATACAAAATGAATCACTACATTAATTATAAATATTTAAAACTAGTTTTATCTAATCTTCATTTGAGGCACTAACTTAAAAAAAATAAATCTACATCTTCAAAAAATTGGGCTGAAGTCAGAGCGCCTTCATTCGTTTCCAATATTAGATATTACATGTTGTTTATACCATATTTATATATGGAAAAATTAATAAAAATTTGAACCAACCAGATGGAAGGATTGGATTCTCAACCATATGCCACGCTGTCACATGTGTGTGACCCGTACAAAATAGAAATGCATTTCTTTCCGTTTCACCATTGGGATATTAGGTAAGGCCCACCGTGATTTTGGTGAGAAATCTACTCCATCCAACCATTGTTAGAGCTCATTCTCTGACATGCGATCAAAATTCATCTAGATCCAAAATTCAAAGGAGCCACATGAAAAGAAATAGTGAGGATTCAACGACCATCCACCGTTGAAAGATTCCTATGGTGATAAAAGCTTTTTTATTATCAGGATAATGTTTTTTTTTTCCCTTTAAACTTAATCCTAGAGTGAATGACATTATAAACGGTTTGGATGGTATATAAATATCACGTGGAGACCAAAACAGTAGGCGTTTCTTTCTCCAATTTTCTATCTTGTGTGGCCCACTTAAGTTTTCTATCCACCTTATTTTTTTATTACATTTACTTACTAAGTTGGGAAGCTGATTGTATAGTAATTAGAGTTGGACATTGAGTCAAGTCAGATCAGATTGGGTCCAACTTGACTCGGTCCGAAATTTCCATGGCCTGGCCCGAACTCAATCCGATCTGTGATCGAGTCCGGGTCATTTGACTCAATTTGATCTGGTGCCCTGTTGGCCTAATCCAATTCGAGTCCGACTCGATCAGGGGATCAAATTGGGTATGGTTCGAATCAATCCTGATATATATATATATATATATATATATATATATATATATATATATATATATATATATATATATATATATAAGCCTGACTTAGCCAGAGTCGAAAAGTTTCAACGATAAAGGACTGGGACCAGCGCCATCTCATTGGAAGGGTGTCTATGAGATAGGTGAACATTTCAATTCCACCAACTACAATAGGAAGCTAATCGGAGCCCTTTGATATATTGAAGGATTGCAAGCGGAACTGGGAAAGAAACTCAATATTACCGGAGTTGACTACTTTTCCCCAAGGGATGGATTTGGCCATGGTACCCACACATTAGCCACCGCAGCTGGTTCCTTTGTAGAGAATGTAAGCTACAAAGGGCTCGGCAAAGGGACTACCAGAGATGGTGCACCTAAGGCTCGACTGGCAATGTACAAGGTGTGTTGGAGTATTCCTTACTCTTACTGCGCTACTTCCACTGATGTACTCAAAGCTTTCGATGATGCCATACATGATGGGGTGGATGTGTTGTCTTTGTCTCTCGGCTTAGGGATAAAGATGGGTGTGGCACTCATTCGGTTAGATAAAAAGAAAGAGGGATTTAGGGTTCGGGTTAATGGGTGCGAGTAGGTAGAAAATAAAAACTATACACACACACACACACACACACACACACACACACACACACACACACCCGATCCAGATCGGATTGGTTCAGTCTGGATCAGATCTAATCGAATCGGATTAGTTCGGATTGACCATTGATCCGAACTCGATTTGATGTACAGTCAAATCTGACTGGGCCAACTCGATCCAACCCGATCCTGTCCTTCAGTTCGGATCGGATCGGGTCGGATCCATCAGATCGGTTTGGTTTCTGCCTTGCTCTAGTAGTAACTCATTACGCTTAGGGTATTGAGTAAACTCTATGAGGTCCACCATGATTTATGTATTTTATCCGCTCCGTCGATATATTTTACGAGATAATTTTATGGCTTGAGCCAAAAAAATGAAGCATATTCAATATTCAAAGGGACCACCCTACTGTTGAATTGAACTTGTACAGTTGAAAAATTCTTGGGGACCATGGAAGTTTTGGATCAAGCTTATATTTGTATTTTCCCTTTGTCGATGTCTCTTTGATCTCATGAGGTTTCCGATACAAATAAAAATCACTCTAGGGTATAGAAAGGTTTCAAAAGTGGAAAGTGGTATGATCCACTAATCTTTGGATATTCTTCCATTTGGGGCTCAATGCCTTAAATTAGATGGAAACCTGGATGGACGGCGTGGATAGACCACATACATTCAAGATGGGCCAACTGAGTTTACTCAGCACGATAAGAGCGTACTGAATAACTCGGTACGGATTGACAGCGACGCGGATGTCCTACTAAAGATTTAAAGATTTCGCGGTAACTTCCTGGGCTGGGAATCTACGGTGGCGGATGTCCTGCTAAAACTTTCGCAGTAACTTCCTACTATGGGAATCTATGTGGGGCCCACCATCTTGTTTTTGACAAATCCACTACGTCCATCCGTTTTTTGAACTCATTTTAGGAATGCAAGACAAAAATAAGCCCGATCCAGGATTCAAGTGGGCCTCAATAAAGGAAAAGGTTTGTAGGGAAATTTTTACCGTTGAAATCTCCTTGGGGTGGACGGTGATTCCTAGATGCAATCCATACCGTTCATAACGTCATTAATACTGAGATAAACTGAAAAAACAAAATACTAACCTGATTCAAAACTTCAATGGCCCACGAATATTTCAACTGTGGACGTTCAATGCTCACCTTTTCGGCCCACTTGAATATTGGATCCGGCTTATTTTTGGTATCTTGACCAATAATGAGCTCAAAAAGCCAATGGACGTGGTGGATTTATCAAAAAAATTATGATAGGCCCCACATAATTCCCAGCACAGGAAGTTCCTGCGAAAGACTTCCGCATGCGCGTGAGAGAGACGCGTTACTTATAAATATCCACTTCTTCTCTCCTAGCTTTCAAATTTCTTCGAAAGCTACCTACTTCTTCTCTCTCCTGTTTCAAATATCTTTCAAATTTCTTCGAAACCTACCCACTTCTTCTCTCTTCGGTTTCAAATTTCTTGGAAAGCTACCCACTTCTTTTCTCTTCTGTTTCAAATATCTTTCAAATTTCTTCGAAACCTACCCACTTCTTCTCTCCTCTGTTTCAAATTTCTTCGAGCGAGCGAAAAGGAGAGATGCTACCATCAAGACCTAGTTGTGTCTACAGAAAACCAATTCGTATCAGAAATGTGGATTCGTTGAATGTGGAGTCTGAGTTCCGCATAATCAGCGGCTTCCTCAAAGACTACCCTTTCATCTCTATGGACACTGAGTTCCCTGGTGTCGTCTACCATAACGTGCCGGAGACACCCGACTCTGTAGCCAGGGATCGATACGCACTCCTTCGGGCGAATATAAACGCCCTCAAGCTCATCCAAGTGGGACTCACTTTCTCCGACTCAGCCAGCAACCTTCCTGATTTGGGGACCAACTACTGTTACGTCTGGCAATTTAATTTCAACTTCGATCCATGTTGTGACCTCCACGCACCCGAATCGATCGAACTATTGCGTAAGAACGGCATTGACTTCGAGCGCAATCGATTCTACGGGATTGATGAGGCCCGTTTTGGGTTCCTCATGAAGCTATGCGGACTTGTTGGGAACAATTGTTTTAGTTGGATCACCTTCCACAGTGCTTACGACTTTGGCTATCTGATAAAGGTGGTGACTCAGAGGGAGCTACCGGATGACATTGGCGAGTTTCTCAAATTGATGAAAGATATATTTGGGTACAAGGTTTATGACATAAAATATCTCATGAGGTTCTGTCACAACTTATATGGAGGGTTGGAACGTGTGGCCAATGAATTGGGGGTGGACAGGGCTGTTGGGAAATGCCACCAAGCTGCATCAGATAGCCTGCTAACATTGCATGTTTTTACAAGGCTCAAGGATAGAGGTTTTCAGCTGTATGTGCCTGACCACTGTGGAGTATTGTATGGATTAAAATACCCTTTGGGAAATCTGTTTTCTTTGAATTGAATATATTTTATTTTATTTTTTCATATACATACATCATGTAAATAGGTCTTTTAAGAGATTATAAATTTAAATTTTTAGTGTTTTTCGTTTCACATTTATTTATAAATAAATTATATTTAAATGTTTGTTAGTATTAGTTATAGCAAATTGCAGTACTTTGGCTGCTAAAGCATGGGCCTGTTGAATTTTGGTCGTTGATGGTGCGGTCTGCCAGTTGAATATTATGAGCAGGTCCACTGTGACGCAAGAGTTTTTCTCAAAGAATTTGACAGAAAATAATGATAATAAAAGTCACAGGTGTATAGAAATTTGAAAAAAAACAAAAAGGTAATTGTGAATATTTTTGTTAAAAATAGACAAACAGGGTAATGTAGCATAGAAAAGTAACATTTGCACTCCTATGAGATAGTAGGATGTACTTAGTAAAAACTTGCTACATTAGCAAGTGCTAAACATGTCTAACAATGGAAACTTTAGGCCATGGTGCATAGATGGTGGGGATGATCCAATGGATGGATTGGATCTTATACAAACTCACTATATTAGCAAATGCTAAATATTTTAGACATGCGCACCTATGAATCTCATGGTTCTTGCTACTATCTAAAAGTGGTACACTCACTCACACGTACTCACACCCCACGCTCTCAATAAGGCATTATTAAGGACACAATGGTTGGTTTATACTCATTTAGCAAAAGTATGGCAAAAAAAACAGAAGAAGAAAATTATGTTTGGTTTCTACTGTCACATAAGTGATTTTTAAAATTCTTCAACTAATCGCTCCCTCATGGTACAAATATTTCTTTTTAAATTTTGAAAAAGTCTCTTTCAATTTTTACTTATTCAATGGGTCCACCTTTAATATTCACTATCCATCATGTGGGGCCTACATACCTTTGATGTGGATTAATTGTTCATGATATGGACCCCACCTTATCCCTATCTACATGTGAACCGTCTATTGTTTGGGGCCTACGTTCGATGTGGACTATCAACCTTGTGAGGCGCACCTTTGATGTGGGTTGTCCAACATGTCGAACTTTTGATGTAGATCGTCCATCATGTGAGGTCCAATTTCAAAATTTTTCATCCATCATGTGATGCCCATCTTAGATGTGGGCCCTTTATATTTAGAGCGGACTTTTGATGCAGACCATCTATTATTTACGTCCCGCCTTGATGTAGGTCATTCATCATTGGGGCTCACTATCATTGTTAATTTTCCATTATGTGGGGGCCAGCTTCATTGTCCGTTGCCCATTATGGTGAGCCCACCTCTGACATGGACCATCCATCATGTCGGCCCCACCTTTAATATTGGTCGTACATCTTGTGCGGCCACCTTATTATGGACCACATGGAGAGATGAGGAGGAAGACGAGAGAGAGAGAGAGAGGTAAAAAAGTAAATTTACTTGTGGCCATAAGAAAATTCTAAGTTCACAAGCTATTCAGCTAACTTTTGTTAGATAAATACTTAATTCTATTCAAATAGGCCTAAAGTGGGTAACGTGCTGCCCCGCCTCATGTGCAGCCCTTATTGTGGTACCCACCTTTTTGCATGTGCTATGTCCATGCTATCCATCCGTTTTTATAACATTGTAGGCCGTAAGCCTAAAAATAATGCAGTTCCAAATATCAGGTGGACCTTACTAAACGGTGGCGATTGAATGCCCCACAAGTAAAACCTTCCCAAGGCCCACTGTAATGTTTCTATATTATTTATTTGCCATCCACCCTATTGATAAGGTCATAAAAACCTAGATTAAAGGATATATGATGCAGGGATGAACGTGATGAGGTCGATCATCGTCTTCCTCAAGGATAACTACTCCGAATCCACGGAGCTTCTCTGGACTCCTCACAGAGACTTCTCGAATCCATGAGGAAAGAAAGCAAGAGAATAGAAATATATTCTAATAAAATTTGAAATTAATTGATGAATAATCGATCATTGTCTAATGTGTCTCCTTACACCATTAATATAGAAAAATAAATAAACTAAAATTCGTAATTACCAAAAATAGCAAAATTCTAACTCTAACACAAATCCTAATTCTATTAAAACTCTTCTAAGGCCTAATTTCTAAAAAAAAAATTGCAAATAAACTTTCTCTAGAAGAGTTCTAGTATAACTAAAAGTTATTTCCTAAAGGAAAGAAAATCTAAAACTCTAAAAATATTTAAAAAATCGAAATTACTAAAAATAGTAAAAGTTTTCTAAAAATTCTTTTTCGAGCTGAAAGTGCACGTTTTCTGACGAAACGGACAGATGCGACCCACTGTGTGGGTCGGTTCACCCCGGATGGCCCGTTTCAGTAAAGATTGATAGGTTGTACACCCCGTAACGATACCCGAATCAAAAGTTATGGTCAATTCACGGTCCATCTTCTTGTGGCTCAACCATGCTGGGAATATCTCTGTGACACATTCTACATCAATATATATATATATATATATATATATATATATATATATATATATATATATATATATATATATATATATATATATATATATATATATACCAGATTGATCCAACAACCTTTTGTAGCCCACGAAAAGTTTTTAATGGTCAGTCACCAATGTTTTGTTAGAAATTCCCTCCCCACGTGGAGGTGAGTCCCATGTGTGAGGACCAAGTGAAGAGATTTTAGTCCTTTTGCCTTGACCTTTTTTTTGTTTAAGATTAAAGGAAAAAAGCAAAAAAACACAAACAATTACAGTTGGCCTGATAGCACATAGGAAATCCACATTTAAAATGTAAATATTTTTTTTGAAGGGGTTAGTTTTACTTGTTTTCTTTTTCAAGTAAAAGCTAAGAAGAGGAAATTGATTCTCCTCATTTTCTTTTTGTTTTCTTTTGTTTCTCAAACAGAGTAAACTGTCACATTTGTTCCTTTCCATAATTTTTTCTCACAACAAACATGCCCTTCCATTTTATAGATTTTTTTTTTTTTTTTTTTTTTTAAATAAAATTTAAATACAATGTATGATCCTTGACAGGAGGATTTGCATAAAATCTCTTGGTTGAGGCACATCAGGCATGCAATCTTTAACCTTTCTGCTGTTGAATGTGGACTGTTGCTGCATTTTATTTTCTCTTCTTCTATTTACAGGCTCATAGTTAGATAGTTAGATTGTCCAATCAAGGACATTTTGTAGCATGGTCCATCCACTGTGGGCCCATCATATCAATAATCTTGATCACTCAACCACAAGAACATTAAAAAAAGAACACTTTTACAAGGCAACGGGATGAGGAACTTGAGCTGTGTTCAGGAGGATTTTGATTGAGGAGAAGGTGATGGGATCGAGTAGTAGCATGGATGCAGCTGCATTGTCGTCTTCCTTGGATGGAGTCTGCAAAGTGCGATTTAAGGGAGCTAGGGTTCTCCATTCTTCCTATCTTGGTGGATCCTCCGATTCTTCCGACGATGAAGATCAGGTGAATTCCTTCAATGCCATCTTTCATTTTCAGTTTTGGTGTTGCATTTTGATTGTTTGAGGTTGTGGGATTTCAGATTGGGGTTTATACTGTTTGATTTATTTTAGTTGTCTTTTTTTCTTTTCAACCCAAATTATCAATTCCTATTTTTGGGATTTAATCTATATTTAGATGTAGGATGGTGAGATCGATCTTGTTGATCTTGTTGATTTATCTCCTACTTGTTAGATGACCTGATAGAGACAGTGTAGTGTGTGTTGGGATTTGTGTTGCGGAATCACACATATCTAGATCTAGGATAGCAATCCAAGAGCACCAAGCAATCACAAGAGAAACACAAAGATTTAACGTGGAAAACCCTTGTGGAAAAAAACCACAGCACGAAGCGATAGAAATCCACTATGAAAATAGAAATTACAAAGAGAGGACTTATCTGATTCGAACAACCTCAAATCTCACCCTTGCTACACCCTTTGACAACCCTAGAACCCTCTTAGAAACCATTGGAATACCTTTAGGAAGCCTTAAAATTACTTAGAAAGGCTCTAGGGACCCATATTTATAGTTTAGGAAACTCTACTTACGCACCTCTCTGAAACTGCCTCAAATTTACGTAGTCCGAGTAGAATCCATGTAGCATCTGCGTAACCTTCAACTGGTAGAGCCTGGGCTTTGACTGGTTGAAGGGCATCTTCGACTGGTTGAGCCAGTCCCTCGACTGGTCGAAGACCTTGGGATTTTTAGAAACATTGTTGTTGGACTTCGAGTTGAGCACGCTTCGACTAGTTGAAGGGATCCTTGACTAGTCGAGCCAGCCCATCGACTGGTCGAGCAGCACGATGAAACTAGATTTAAGACATTTGTTTTACAACAATCTCCACCATGTCTTCAATCTTTAACCGTGTAGCTTCTTGACCTCTTTTCTTATCTATACATCACATCATATCTTCTCGTATACACTCTGTCCTTCTTCTTCACCATCGCCAAGCCCAGAGAAGTTACACAGAAGTTGAACTTTTCTGTAGGAACGATCTTATTGAGTATGTCTACCGGATCTGAATCTACATTCCCAACCACTTTTGCTCCTGTCTTCTTAAAAGTAAGACGTAGTCTTCTATACCCTCTCATCGCCACCCAATATTGCTTGCCAGGGTATTTGCTCACAACACTGATAGCTTGTGAAATAACTGGTCTAATACAGACCATGACATACACTGCCAACCACATTCGAATAAGGCTCATGAGATATATCATGCTTTTCCTCACCAGTTTTGGGACAGGTCTTGAGGAAAACTTGAGGAGAGACATGTAGGGAATGCTCTCTGGCTTTGCTTGTTCTATCACATACTTGATCAATACCTACCCAAGGTATTCTGCCTGAGATAACCAAAGCATACTCATCTTTCAATCTCAATGCCGGCAACAGCTCGTACCACGACCTCCTGCAAACTCTTTTTCTCGACCCCTTTAACTTCGAACCGCTTTGGTTGCTTCATGAAGAACCGCTCTTCCAATTTTCCATGTAGAAGTGCAGTCTCCTCATCCATCCTTCCAGCTCAGGATCGCATTGACCAATCAGCGTCAATCATGAATCTAAAAGACACCTGTTATACCATTGGCGTGAATATCTTAGCGTCAATCACGAATATAAAAGACACCTGTTATACCGTTGAGCAAGTGCTAAATATTTTAGACATGTGCACCTATGAATCTCATGGTTGTTGCTACTATCTAAAAGTGGTACGCTCACTCACACGTACTAACACTCCACGCTCTCAATAAGGCATTATTAGGGACACAATGTTGGTTTATACTTATTTAGCAAAAGTATGGCAAAAAAAGGTAGAAAATTATGTTTGGTTTCTAATATCACATAAGTTATTTTTAAAATTCTTCAACTAATCTCTTCCTCATGGTCCAAATATTTCTTTTTTCTTGTTTGCAATACCGACAAAATAGAGTACTTGGTTCGGAGGTTTCATATTTGCTTTCTTATTGGGACAACGAGCAACCACATGACCAAAACCATTACACTCAAGACATTTGACTTTCGACATGTCTTGTGACTTTCTTGAAAAATTGCGGGTAATGAAGGCAGCATCAGGAACAACCTCTCTCATGGAAGCAAGGGTTTTTAAACATGTTTCTTCAGCCATCAAATCAGATAGAGCTGCTTCAAGAGATGGAAGTTGAGGCCAGTTCATCAGAGCAGCTCGGGTTGGTTCAAACTCCGGACGGAGTTTATTTAGAAATTGCATCAATTTACTTGTGTCACGAAGTATCTTTACTGTCTTGACCACCGCAACGGGAATAACTGGATTCATAAGTTGAATCTCATGTCAAAGGGAGGTAAGTTTAGAATAGAATCTTGTATACTCAGAGCTCCTTTTTCTAATTTTGACAGCTTATACGCTACTTGACAGTGACGGGCATGATTCGATTGTGGATAACACATTTTAAAGTAAGCCCATATTTCAGATGCAGTCTCGAATGACGTGAGGTTACATTAGAGGATCTATGGTTTGAGCAAGCCACGTTAGAGGATGACAGATTCAATGGCTACGTGATGCGCAGGGGTCGCTGATTTAAGAGGATTGCTGGATTTACTGGAGGCACGAAGACAGAAGCCAGCGAAGAAGAAGGCCCTGCGATTTCACGATCTGTGACAGTGGTGGGCTGATGATTGGAGCAGAGTTCTGCTCTTTTTGTTGCAAGTGCGGCTGAAGGTCCCTTCATTTTTGGTGCGTCCCTTCATCCTGGTAAGGCTCACCGGATGAATGGTTTGGATGACGTATACACAATGCGATGAACTCCAAATTTCATCTGGAACTTTCTACGGTAAGAGTGTCTCTCTAATGTCTCTCATAGTTCGTTTTGATGGGCCCATCTGAGTTGTAAATCAATCTGGATTTTGGCATGTAGAAATAACATTTCAAGGCACATATAATAGACGGGTAGATGGAACTCAAACATTTCGGTGGGCCCGACACCGCTCGAGAGAATTGTACGTAACTAACCACAAGTTCCAAGCATGTGAGCATTCCGTAAAGAAAGGCAGGAACCTCACCAACCACCTTCTTTCTTCGGTTGATATATAGACCCACCCCTTTTGTTCTACCAACCAACGTTCATTTCCTCTACTGATTTCAATCTCTACACGAAATCCTTCACTGTTGTCATGAGTTTTCATCTGCTTCTCATCTCTTTCATTTCTTGCATGGATCCACTTCTCATTTATTCATACTCACCTCAATTTCCCATTTTAGTTCCATATTTTTATTTTTATTTTGCAATTTCTTTTGTTGGGTGTTCTTCATCTTGAGCTTAAATTCATTCATCTTTTTTTTTTTTTTGGGTGGTTGCACTTTTTAATTTGGTGGGGGAGGGGGTTCTTGGGCACTCTGTACTTTGAAATTTAAATTGGTTTTTCTGATTTTTTTTTTTTTTTTTTTTTTTTTGGGTACTTGAGAAATTCCATATTAATTTTGGATCTGCATTTTGTTTGACCATTTGTTTTTTATATATGGTTTTTCCTACTTTTATGTCTCTAATGATTTTTGGATTTTGCAGGTTTGTCTTTTCTACAAGCTAAAGTGTATTTAAATGGCACAAGAACCCATGAATCCAGAATAGGTACTTAAAAAAAATAATAATTCCAGATGTTCTCTTCCTCTACTTTCTGTTACACATATATGAGATTCCCATATGGCAGCAACTGTGTCTGAGATCCTAGCTTTCCATCAGGTGGGCCAAGCCCATTATATCTTCTGGCTCAAAAATCTGTTTCAATCTTTAGGTGGGCCACATTGTATAAAACAAAAGGGATGTTGAAATATTCTAGCCATTCATTTGTTTTCAAGCCTGCCCCAAAGGAGGAGTGAAATGGCCTGAATTTTATGATAAAAGATCGTTTAATTGATTCCTGTAATTTCTATGTTTAGTTGATGGGAGGAGATCCAGTCCACCTAATTGGACAAAAATTCTGCCCACCTACTCTCTATCTTTGACACGTGGCATATGTGTAATGTGAAACTTAGCACTTTCATTCACCAGGGACAACCATGAACAAGTTATAGACTAAAACTCGAAGTTATTGGACAATCCTAACCATTTAAAATTTTGTGCAAAAAATCACTAAAATCCAGTTAATGATTTTTATTTTTATTTCCACCATTACACAGTTAGTATTGTCTGATCTCTATGTTTTCTGTTCTTTGATACTTTTATGGGCCCTATTGATTAAAGAGACATTCAGATCATCTCATACATGAGGCACTTGTAAATAAACTTAGGAGGATGAAATATTCATCGTCTTTGGTGGACCTTATCCCTCTCTTAGTAGATAAGAGTTGATAGATGTCTGATGGCCGCAAAGAGATGGGACAAGGCTATGAGAATGATTAGGTATATAGTTCTTGGATTGGTAAATGTCTCTGGGATTGTGTCCTTGTCTTAGGTTGTTTTGGCAGGAGTAAACCATGCAAGGTTGATCACCTTAAACTGGCCTCGCCAATTGTATGTCATTTCATCCAAAGTGGTATGTTCAAATAAAATTCAGTTGTATTTTCTGTAATATTAGAAGTGATTCAGGAGCCTATGAAGTGATTATGGAGTGGTCTGGTTCATTGCAGGTTGTTTTGCTTGCTGAATTCCTTGAAAAATGGGAGAAGGATGATGATGCAGAGCTTGTGATAATTAAGGCTAGTGAAAATTCCTCCTATTTTTGGGTGGTTCTTGATTTTTTGGAAAATAAATTGTTTCAGTTTCCTTAATTATGTTGTTCTTTTTTGCTTATTATTTCCCCTAGGGAGCTGGACGTGCTTTCTCTGCTGGTGGGGATCTAAAGATGTTCTATGATGGGAGATCAGGTAGAGGGAAATGATTCTGCACAAGTTGAATTTTATCATTTAGATCATTTAGCTCATATCAACACTCGAAGTGTTTTGATATTTATCCAAATGCTATCTGGGTGTAGATTCACTAGGTCAATCCCATTGCTGATTGTCGCATGTTTAAAGATTTCTTAAAAATGTGTACCTTTTGGCAGATGATTCCTGTCTCGAAGTTGTGTATAGAATGTATTGGCTATGTTATCACATTCACACATATAGGAAAACCGAGGTACCATTTTGAAACCTATCCTTAAATCAAGGGCTACTCTTTGTGAAAATGAATGACATTGTGTTTTTACATCTATAACAGAATATACTAATCAGCTGTTGATATGTTGACAGGTAGCGCTTGTTCATGGACTTGTCATGGGTGGAGGTGCATCACTGACTGCTCCATTAAAATTCTCGGCTGTCACTGAGAAGACTGTGAGTATCCCTGACATGTCCTATATATATATATATATATTCTTTTATTTTTTCCCCCTTTTTTCCTAGTTTTTGCTTCTACTTGAAAGTTCAAATGCTTGAACTAGGGTATGAGAAATCATTCCAGTGGAGATCTAATCCTATGGATGTCATATTTAAATCTATGGATGCACATTTTATAGGTGATATATTCTCAAGATTTTCTTTGGTTTAGGTTTTTGCTGTTCCTGAAGTAAATCATGCAAGGTCGATCATGATCAAATTGAATTTTTTTTTTTCTCCCCTTTTTCATTTCTAACAATGTGTTCTCCTCCCTGTTGAAGTACTGTTTGGTAGATGCCTGAATGTGGACTTTGTGTATTTCAGCTCATCTGCCTAACAAATTATCTGATAGTTGAACATTATTGCTAAAGGATTTGATCGACTTTTGAAAAAACATTTGGAGTCAAACCCAACTTGATAAGACTTGGTCAAGTTGAAGTCATTTTTTTTTTCTTTTTTTCCTTTTTTGGTAGATGATGAGCTTTTATTAGTTGAAAAAAGGTTAATAAAATCCTTGATGAAGACTTCCGTTCCATTTATGCCATATGGGGCAAAGATTGTGATTCAATCCTTTTTGTTCTTGTTTTGTAGCTTAACAAGGAGGGAGTATTGCTTTTGCAAGGATTGGATTCCAAACTCTCCAAGGGTCTACCTTCTGATCTTCAGAAGCTTAGATGCAAGGTAATTGCTAGCTCTGTTCTTACTGATCTTTTGATTCTAGGGGGTTACATTGACGTAGACTGGCCCGATTAAATCTTGGGTTAAGGGGTAACCTTTTTTTTTTCTTTCATAAAACATGAAAAAAGCTGATTGAATATTCTAAAATTGTGATATAATGCCTGAAACCTTAATTGAGTGTGGATTATTTCACAAAAACTTGAAAATTCATATTGTGGTTTAAGCCTTTAACCCCTCATGGGAAGCTCGGATCTTGCACATCTGCCATTTTCACATGCGTGCTTGCTTGTGAATGGGTAGTGCTTCAGATTTGTATGGGCTTGGCAAACCTCCCAATTGAAGACAAACATTTAGCACCCAACCCAATTGACCATGTCAATATATTAGTTTCTCTACTTTTTTGGTGCACAACATGGCATGTTTTGATTTCATATTTGAAATTTTGCAGGTAGCATTTCATTCATTGCGGTTCTCTACCCCCATCATAGAGCTTGGGAACAAGCTTGCAAAGAGGATTGTTGGATGTCACAAAATCTGGTCAATCTTACTCTGGATAATCCATAAATCTGCCCCAAATCTATCCATTTTGGGAGTTGGGACAACAAGATTTGCCTTAGAACTGTACACGTTGGAAAACTCCAGTGAGACGCAAATCTGTACACTTTCGGACCTTTGATTGAGCACAGAACTGTCCATGTTGGCTCAAAAGGTGTGCACTCTTGTGCTTTTGAGATTTTGGATTAAAAAATTAAGCATTTGCTCATTGTTGAATTTGTAATTTGTTTGTTATTGTCCAATTATGTTGGCACTTCAGGTCTTTAAAAGTTTATATCAGAATTAAAATAGAAGAACATGATCTCAAGTAAAAAAAATTTCTTTGATTTTAGAGATTCAATCTTGAAATAATTATAGTAGTCAGTTAGATTTCCATAGTAGTTTTTAATTGCTTCAGATTGGCGCATTTGGTGTCTGAGAACAAAAAATGGACATCAACGGCATGTTCGGATATCCAAAAACGGAAGTATTTCAGCCAATGAGGCTTAGATCCCCACACCACCAGAATTTTAAACTATTGAATTCAATATACATTGATTCCTAGCTCTCATATGTCGATCTAGTATAACGAGTCCATCACATTGCCCATAATCACCTTCCACTTCTCAGCACCAGGCTCACCTAGAGCCATCTGAATAGAAGACGGATCCCCTGCGATATTGGAGTCGTCTATGTACCTTACCGATCACTTACGATTATGTAGTATGATTCTTCTCACAGGTGGCTGCTCCACCTGCTTTGTATCTCTGACCACGCGTCACATCCTTCCTGCCCTGCCCGTTCATGTGGTCATGCCCAGCATGCCACACATGTGCAGAAGTGAAATCCGCTACAACCACTGCAACTCCACCTTTTGAAGTGCTCTCTATCAACCTGTAGAGATTACCGAGTCATTGTGCTTTCATGATTACCTGTGCCCCCTTAGATACTTTAAGGACACCATCAATACTTGTGAACCCGCACTCTATAGCCTCGAGTGCGCCGAGAAAAATCAAGCTCTTCTTCATGTTAGGAACGTGCCTCACCCTAGTCACGGTATGCTTTGTCCCATCAAACATCTTAACACGCACCATACCAACAGCCACAACATTACAGGCATTGTCATTACCCATAAACACTTGTCTACCATCGGACTCTCTGTAATTGGTGAACTAACTTTGATGAGGAGTCATGTGAAAGGATGCCCCTGCGTCTAGAATCCACTCACCCCTACGATCATCGTATGAGCGTCTAATTGTAGACACAGACAAAACATCACCATCACATGCACTCGATCCATTTGACGTGGCAGCATTGGCCTTCCTGTACGAAGCCTCAGATTCTTCTCTCTTAGATTTAGGATTTGTACAATCATTCTTCACATGTCCTTCTATTCCACAGTTCTAACACTTTACCTTTCCTTTGCCCTTGCCCTTGGATTTAGATTTAGAATTTGAAGAACCTGTACCTTGTTCAGAATTCCTATCCCTTATAAACAGTGCATCAGAAGATATCCTCATTTTAACGTTAAGCTTTCTCATAGCCTTCCCTTGAAGGGCTGAGATAATGGTGTCGACACTTAGGGTTTTATTCGTGGTGTACATTGTGTCTTTGAATGAATCATACGATGCCGGAAGAGAATTCAACGACATAGATACTTGTTCTTCATATTTCATCACTTCCTCCATATCCAGCAATTTGCAAACCAATTTATTAAAGTTACTGATATGAGCCTCCAGATGTCCACCCTTTGCCATTTTGAAGTTATACCATTGCCGTTTCAAGTGTAGGCGATTTTCAGAGAATTTTTTCGCATAGACATCCTCTAACTTCGCCCATAACTTAGTCGCAATTTTCTCCCTCATGACGTTGTAGAGAACCTCATCCATGAGACATGAACGGATTGAGGATAAGACATTCTTATCAAAAGTATTCCAATCATCATCAGTCATAGTAGACTTTCGCTCCTCAATAGAACCGTCTTCGCCTTGTTTGATTAAGGAACTGATCATCTTGATCTCTATAACTTGAAATTATTTTTCCCCGAGTACTTCTCCATATCATGCCTAGTGCTAACCATTATTGCTTATCCCTCGGATTTAGATCCGTGCCCCAACGATTTCTCTGATACCACTTGTTGTGATTCCACAGAACAAATCCCAACAGTGTGTATGAGCGATCTAGGGTTTAATCCCTAGTAGTGTTACCTTTCAGGAAAAGAAAAAAGAAGGTTTAAATATAGATATATGAAGATTTGATTATGTTTATCTTCTATTTTTAGTGTCGTCCTAATTTCTTATAAATAAGAAGGGTTGGGGAATAAGAATGGCTTATTGAAGTGTCATGTCTATGTAGGATTGCTCCCTCAAAGTAGTTGTTTATCGAAAAATATTCTATTTTTATTTTGAATTCTCATCTCATTGTTTATTTTCCTTTGGAAAATTTGAATTATGGCTATCTTCTAATGCATGTAGTTCTTTGATCCATTTCCCATTGTACTGAAACTTTGTTATTTGATGAGATTGTTATCCAAATAGGAAGATTTTATCTACCAGAACATTTTAAATTGGATGATTCTATACATCAATTTTTGGCATTATTTTTGAACCATACCAGTAATTTTTTTTTATATTAAGTTATCCATTTGTGGCTCACTAAAAGGGTTAGAAACTTCTAATCTGGGAGATTTTTGATAAGTTCCCCATTCAAAGTATGAACCACAAGATTGATTGTCTGGATGTAGAAACTATGTTCCATTTTTACCTGATGGTCCATCATGTAGGTTCTAATGCATTATGACTTTCTAATTCCTTCCTTTTAAGAGATTGAATTTTAGTGTTTACTAGTGGCCATGTGAGTGTATTTTGGACTTGTAGCATTATCGTTCTTGGTTTTTGTTGACGTAAATGTAGACATATTCATTTCTGAATTGCATTGATTAGAAACATGACTCACTGGAGTATTTAACATGTATTGCAAAAAATCATGTGGATGCTGGATTCCACTTATATCTGCATTGTTTGTTAGTGTTAATTACATGGTTGCTATTCTGTTAGTAATTTGTCCATTATTTGATATTATTATGATTCATCTCCTGATGTTTGTTCTCTTGACATTTTATCTGGCAATCCCAAATGTATCCCTTGACTTGCCCAAACAATAATTTCACCATCACTCACTTGAGTTCCTGTGAAAATTCTAGGCCCCGCTTGGAAGTTTTCTGAGGACATTGTCCAACCCAACCATAATTAGGTTCTTTAAAATGTGAGGATTGGTTTCTTTGAAAAGGCGCAACTGATTGCATTTTCGTTGGACTTCCAAACAGGCCCTTAGGCATCTATTGTATTGGTTTGACTATTTTATAAAATCTATTGATGATCATGAGCAGTGGGTTTGAAGATGTGAATTCCTCATGTGATTATGTTTTACGGTATTGGGCTTTCTCTTGGATTTATTTGACAGGCGGTTTTTGGTAATTGTGCTTATGGGTCTTTATGTTTCTTGTTCTTTTCATTTTATTATTGCATTGTATTAATACACTGTCCGATTCTACAGTACACTTCAATTAATCCACTGGGCGATAGAGTACTTGTTAAAATCAAAACCGTTGCGGAGAAAACTAGTGGTGGTATTTTGCTTCCCACAACTGCCCAGACCAAGCCCCAAGGAGGTGAGGTCGTTGCTGATGGAGAGAGTAAGACCATTGGAAATAACAAATTCTTTTATTTTGTTAGGTGATGCATATCACATAACATAGCTAAATTTTGTTGGGGCTTAGGTCGTTGCTTTGGGTAAGTACTCATTTTGTCATATTTATCCCCTTTGATATCTGTCCTAGTACTGGGGATATGATTTGATTCAATCATGTACAGCTGCCATGGCTCACAAATTCTCATTTCCACATTTTTTTTAGGTTGCTTAGGTGATGAAATCTGGAGATAATGATTTGGATGTCCATATTGCCATCAGTCCCTCAAGTGAAATGGTGATGTTTCCCTATTATTCGAAGTAGATAAGGGGGCAGCATGAATTGACTTTGAAACTTAACCAATGGTGCAATGTTGTTCGGCGGGAATTCAGCCTTTGAAACTTGCCTCATTTTGTCACATTATTCAAATTGAATGCATTTTCTTTGACCTGTTTATCTAGTTTCAGTTATAGGTCACCAATCAAATGGTTAAGATTGTTTTCATCAGTGATATCCATTTTAACCTTTTGTGCATCTCTCTGTGAAAAGCTTTTAGTCCATTTCTGCCCCCATCTATCCATAAGACACCAGTCACCTGGCACTTGATCTTGCATATCCTCAAGATACTGGCATGACAAAAACTCTCCTAAGATCTTGAATATCACAATGCACTTCAATTTCTAAAGAAACAAATATTCATAGCCTTTTTCACACTTAAAGCAATGGGTTTCCTTTAAATTTTCTCCAAGCTGACTATCTAAGGGAATTCTGTAAGCTAATTAACCATGGCGAACTCAGGATGAATCTTAGGCTTTCCATTTTCCTTTGTTTTATATTTGACCTTCCTTTTCTGGTGATGAATCTGTAGTTGATACCTCAAAATTAATAATAATAAAAAAACTCAAGATGAATCTTACACCATTTTTAAGAAGTGAAAAGAGGCCAAAGGTAGCAATTTGATTTTCATCAACAAACCAAACTCGTCCTTTATGTTCTTATACTCAATCAAACAGATCAAGAAAACTAAACTAGCAGGTTATTAGCCCTCCGCTTTTCCACCATGAAAACCACTTTGTTCGGTTACTATCATGCTACTGATTTCTGCATAAATTCCCGTAAGTTGACATTGGTGTGAGTGCTATGCTATACACTATTTATTCGCTATTTAAAACATTAGTGCTAATACAAAAGTCCAGTCGTAAATTTTACACCAATGTTTCTGATTGCTGTATTCTTGAATTGTTTTCAAGCATATTTGTTTCTTTACCTGTTCTTTTACCATTTATGCATCCTTAAACTAAGTGCTTAGGTTTTGGTCCCATCGTCACGGCCTAACCAAACTAGGTGTTACCTGGTTTAACGGAATGTGCCCCTCAATGGAAAGGTTGGTCCACTGACCTCTGGCATTTTTTAAATGTCCATTTCCCTTGTAAAGGTGTAGGTCATTGATTTGTTGATGGGCCCCAATCATAGGTAAGAGGATGTTCGTAATGAACCCCACATAATGAATGGATTGGATTGTATACACGTGTGACATGTGCTAAATGGGCTGAATGCGCCGGAGTTCATCTATTCAATCTCCTCACAAAAGTACTTGCAGCCTTTCTAAAAAATCTATGTCAAATGTTGTCTTCATTTTGTTTGTAAATGGGTCTGTTGATGGCATTGACAAATCACCCGATCTCATCGTGCAGCTGTTGGTCCCATCAACAATTCACTTGACTTCATCGAAAAAACTCTCATTTTTCTGCCTTTGCTCGTGGACAGTTTTTGGTTCCAAATCGATTTGACTAAAGATGGCTTTGATCCCATCGATGGGTCATCGATGGGACTAAATCTGATCAAAGCTTCCATTAACCAACTTATATAATTTTGCAGAATTACGATTTTTGTTTCCTAATTTAGTTTTAACTCTATTTAATGGTTTGTAATTAGGGATTAGGATATTGAAAACATAATATGACTTTTGTGATAAAATGGAGATTAAAGCTAGAATTTTTTTAAAAAAATATTTTTCAGAGTTTATTCTCGGATCAATAAATTCTTCCATCTCTTGTAACATAATTATCATAGTGGATTCGTTGTTGCTTTGTGCCATGGTTTTTTTCACAAGGGTTTTTCCACATAAAACCTTATGTTATTTGTGTGTTTCGTTTATTTGATCTCTTATTATTCTATTCTAACTCAGGATTACTTCTTCGTATCTCCTAACAAGTGGTATTAGAGTAAATGTTGGAGTTTTGAATTTTTTGAATTTGAAAACATGTCTTCTAAGGAATATAATATTAAGTATGAAACAAAGAAGTTCAGTGTGAGAAATAACTTTGCATTGTGGAAGGTTAAGATGGGAGGCCTCCTAGTTCAGTGAGGATTGTAACACGCTTTTCTTGACAAGGCGAAATATCTTGCATATATGATGAGAGAAGATCATGATGAGCTAGATGAGAAGGCTACAACCTCGATACAATTGTATCTAACAAACAATGTCGTATATAATGTCCTGGATCAAAAGATCGCCGTAAGGGTATAGACAAAACGGGATAGTTTATACATGAAGAAATCCCTGGGTAGTTGCCTGTATCTTAAGAAACAATTCTATAATCTTAAGATGATAGCAGAGTCTGACATTAATAAACACATAAGCACTATCAACGAATTGTCATATAAACTGATGAATGTGGAGGTTAAGATTGAAGAGGAAGATCAAGCATTGATTCTTTTAAATTCGCTTCAAACATCTTTTGAGAATCTGGTAGACACACTGATCCACAGTAGGGATACCATTGATGTAGAGTCTATCATTTCAACCATTCATGAGAAGCACTTGAGAAAAAAGGACAATGGTGGAGGTACCTTTATGGATGCGTTGGTTGCTAGGAAAATGAACACTGAAAGGGAGAAGGGAAATTCTTGATCTCAATCTAAATCGAAATGAAAGAGCAAGATGAAGTGCCGAAATTGTGGGATGAAATGACATATGTAGAAGGATTGCAGAAACCTTAAGGATCAAAAGGGAGAAAACAAATCAGAGAATATGTTAAAAGAGGCCAATACAGCGTAATCATGCGAGGATGTGGATGGTAGTGATGTCTTTACTGCATTCAAATCTAGTTACCTTAGTAATGACTAGATTTTGGATTTAGGGGTCTCATACCAAATGACTTCATATAGGAATTGGTTCACCACATACAACGAGTATAACGGTGGACATGTTTTATGGGCATGTTTTTATAGGCAATGACATTGCCTACAAAGTTGTTGGAATCAGTTTAGTGCGTATTAGAATGTTCAATGGAGTGGAGTATATTCTGACAGATATTTGTCATGTTCTAGACCTCAGGAAGAATTTGATATCGCTGGGGGCTCTTGAAGTACTTGGTTATAAGTTCATTAGTTATGACAGGGTATTTAAAGTTTCGAAAGGGGCACTTATTTTTATGAAAGTGCAACAGAGCAATAATCTTTACAGATTGATTAGAAACACTGATATGGGTGGAGCTGTAACATCTGTAGTGGAATCCATGTCGGCATGATTGTGGTATGCGCGCCCAGATCACATGAGCAACCATAACATGAAAGTACTTTTTGATCGTAGCTCGATTTTCAATTTTAAAAGTATTAAACTTAAAATATGCGAGCATTGTATATATGATAAACAACAAGGTAACCTTTTTTTAAACTGAAAAAATATGTTTGTAAAGGTATGCTTAAGTATATGCATTAAAATGGCTGAGTCTCGTCGCTCGTTATTTATGATGGGGAGTCATCGTATTTTATCTCATTCATTAATGATTAGTCTAAAAAAGTATGAGTTTATTTTTTCAAAAATAAATTTGATGTTTTTGTCATATTTAAAGTGTGGAAGACGATGGTTGAAAGACAAACAAGGTAAAAACTGAAGGTATTAAGGATTAATAATGGAAGTGAAATTACTTCAAAGGAATTCAATTAGTTTTGCAAAGATGGGGAGATTGTGAGGTACAATGCAGTGAGACACTCCAAGCAGAATGGAGTAGCGGAACAGATGAATCGAACTCTCTTAGAGAGAGCCCAAAGCATGTTAAGTAATACCGGATTGGGAAAAGAGTTATAGACTGAGGCCGTTAACACGGTTTGTTACTTGGTGAAGCGGTCCCCATCTACGCTAATAGATTGTAAGATTCTTGAAGAAGTGTAGAGTGGTCATGAGGTAGACTACTCACAGTTGTATGTATTTGGTTGTAATGCTTACTCTCATGTATTGTCAAATAAGAAAGATAAGCTATACTAAATGGTTAAGAAGTTTTTTTTTTTTTTTTTTTGTGGGTTATGGTGATAGTGTAAAAGTATACAAGCTGTACGGCTAGGTCACACATGAGATCATAATTACTTGAGATGTCAAGTTTGATGAAGATTCCTTATTCCACAAAGATGAACGAAAGGAATCGAAGAAATCAACGGTCATTGATGTCGAAGTTGAAAAAATAGATATATTAGTAGAGCTTGATCCACAAGCAGAAGTACATGAGCAAATGGAACAATCACCTCTTAGAAGCAATCTGCTGAGAGATAGCAAATTTCTAGTCATATATGAGAATGAATTGAATGTTGCATTCACCCTTATTATAGATGAGGGGAATCTGTCTATCTTTCAGGAAATATTAAATAGTTTTAATGTTAAGAAGTGAATAACGGTCATACATGATGAGATATATTCCCTACATAAGACTGAGACATACAAGTTGGTGGAGCTTCCAGTGGGGTGTAAAATGATCGGTTGTGAGAGAGTATACAAGAAGAAGCATGATAGATATAAATCATGATTGGGCGCGAAAAAGTATGCGTAGAATGAGGGTGTCAACTTCAATGAGATTTTCACACTTATAGTCAAGAAAGTGTTTATTAGATTTGTATTGGCGTTGGTTGCACATTACAACATGAAAATGGAATAGATGGATGTGAAGACTGCTTTCCTACATGGAGAGTTGGTGGAGTAGATTTACATGAAGCAACTAGAAGGGTTTGGAGTGAAAGGGGCAAATAATAAAGTTTGTAAATTAAGAAGCTCGTTATACGGCCTAAATACAGTCGCCTAAGCAGTGATACAAAATGTTTGATACTTTCATGATCGGTCAACGATTTACCAGAAGTGAATATGATCGTTGTGTTTATTACAAGACATTGAATGATGGATAATTCATCATAATGGTATTGTACACACATGACATGCTTATTGTTAACCATACCATGTTTGACGTCGATACGTTGAAGACTTGGTTGTCAGAGACATTTGAAATGAAAGATTTAGGAGCTGCAAGAAGATTCTCGACATAGATATTCATAAAGATAGGTAGAAAAATAGGTTATGGTTATCACAGGTAGAATACCTTGATAATGTATTGATAAAATTTGGTATGGATAATGTGAAGCCGTTTAGCACACTCCATGTTACTCACTTTAGGTTTTCTTTTAAACAATGTTTTACTACAAATGAAGAAAAGCAAGAATGTCTCATGTGTTTTATTTGAGCACTTTTGGCAGTTTGATGTATATTATGGTCTCTACGAGACATAATATTTCAACCTCGGCAAACAACACTGAGGGGCAATAAAATTGTTACTTTAGTATATTCGAGGTACAGTAGACTACGTCTTGACGTTTGAAAAGTTTAAAGACAAGTTGGTAGGCTATGTGGATGCTGATTATGTAGGTAATGTAGATAACATAAAATCGACTTTCAGCCACTCATTTGTACTAGTGGGTGAAGCGATCAGTTAGATGTTTAAGCTTTAGCTTGTGGTGGATCTTTCCACAACCGAAGCATAGTATTTAGTGGTGACAGAAGTATTCAAAGAAAGTGTTTGGTTGAGAAGGATGATAAATAATCTCGGTCTTCAATAAGAAGCCGTGCTAGTAAATTATGATAACGAAAGCTCGATCAATTTGGTGAAGAACTCAATTTACTATTCCCATATTAAATATATTGATGTTCGTCATCATTTTATCCGACAGGTGCTTGAGAAAGGCAGAGTGACTCTTGAGAAGATCTGCACAAGTGTGAATTCGGTGGACATGCTTATAAAGGTGGTTTGTACAGAGAAGTTCAAGTTTTGTGTGACTTCTTTGTTTTGAAGAAGGCTTAATGAAAATGAGGTGTACATAAGAAGCGACGACGACGATAGAGGCAATTAGATATGAAGCTCGAAGCTGTGGTTTATAATAATTCAAGACATGGTGGAGATTGTTGTCAGATGTCTTTAATTTATCTATAACTAGGTTGATTCCATTAAGAAAATCTCATTTTTTTTGCCTTCGCTCGCTAAACAATTTTTAGGTCGAAATCGATTTGATTGAAGATGGCTTTGATCTCATCGATGGGTCGTCGATGACACTCAATCTGATCAAAGCTCTCATCAATCGACTGATGCAGTTTTACATAATTGTGAGTTTTGTTATTTAATTGGATTTTAACTCTATTCAAGGGTTTGCAATAAGGAATTATGGTATTTAAAATGTGCTTAGGAATTTCGTGAGCAAATGGAGATCAAAGCTAGGATTTTTTGTATGTTTTTCGAAGTTTATTATCAGATCAATAAGTTTTTCCATATCTTGTAGCATTGATTATCATAGTGGATTCGCTACCTCTTTATGCCGTGGTTTTTTCCCACAATAATTTTTCCACGTAAAGCCTTGTGTTCTCTATGTGCATAGTTTATTCGATCTCTTATTATTTAATTCTAACTTAGGGTTGTTTATGTGCGTCCCCCAATAAATCGCCCGCAAAGAAACCTTTGATAAGGGTTTCATGTAAGGGAAAGTTAGGTGAGGCTAATCGTGATGTTTGTGAGAAATCTATGCCATCCATTTGTTTTATTAGTTCATGTTAGGATGCAAGTCAAAAAATATGGTAGGTCTAAAAGTAAAAGTGGGCTACAAGCCATGAAAAAAAGTGAACAGGGAAATCCCACCATCAAAACATCCCTAGGTGCACCATGATGTATACCATTTATAAGAAGATGAACTGAGAATACATGAATATTAACCTAATTCAAAACTTCCGTGGTGATAACATGAATATTTCAATTGCAAATATTCAATCCTAACCGTTTCATGTCGTGTGGTACACTTTAGCTTTGAATCTGCTTCATTTTTCAGCCTATGTCCTAGCATGATCTAGAAAAACGGATGGACGGAGCGGATCTCTCACAAACGCCACATCTAATTTCCTGTCGTAGGAAGTTCCTGTAGCCTTTTGTAGACAATCCAAGTCCGATTTACTCAATACAGCACATCCAAAGTAGATAGTCATCTTCATTCGTTGATGTGTTATTGCCATATGATAGGATTATGCTGCATTATGTGGTGGTGGTGCTTGTGCACATGATGCACCAATCGGACACCCTACACGCTTGCCAATCTGACAGCGTGTTTGCAACATGGATTGAACGTATGGATTGCCTCATAAGTGTTAACCTGTCACACTTATGCCTACCTCCTATGGGAAGCGAATTGGCTGGTGTAACTCACACCAGTTATATGGCTGTTGTATTGGATTTAATAAGTTTCGTGGGTCTGATCCTGAGGTATATATTATATCCAAACTGTTTATCCATTCGCAGAGCTAATCTTAAAGTTTGAGGAGAAAAATATGACAAATCTAACTACCAAGTGAACCACACTGTTAGAAGTAGCGGGGATTGAACGTCTACCGTTGATACCGTTTTTGAGTTACAAAAGTTTTGGATTAATATAAAATTTGTCTTGAGTTTAGTATAATAAATACATCCCTGGGGGTGATGGGACTTTGGTATCCCTTAAACCGTCCGTACAACCTAGAGTTGGATCAGGGTCGGTGTTCGTCTTAGCACGACACGTACCAGCTACGTAGCTGGTATGTGGTACACTAGCAATCCGCTTCCTCTCCAATGGCACCGGACACGGATCGGTTACTGACCCTGCAACTAGCCAAGGGTTAGTGGTCGGTGCTCCGTGTGCCCCAGCATGATGTATGTTTTTCATCCATGCCGTCCGCCCATTATTCCAGATCATTCTATGATATGAGCTCAAAAATTATATTGATTCAAATCTCAAGGGGACAGCACAGTGCTGATTGAACTCTTACAATTAAAAACTTCTCGGGGCCACAAAAGTTTGGTATCAAGATGATATATATTGTTTCCCTTCATCCAAGTCTTAATGACCTAATCAACAGGTTATATGTCAAATAACTATTACATCGGCCCTAGGAAGTTTTTAACGGTGGACATTCAACCACTAGTTTTCCGTGATGTGATCCGATGAGATTTATGCTTACCTCATTTTTGTGATCAAGCCTTAAAATTATGTTTTAAAATGGATGAACTGCGTGGATAAAACACATATATCATGGTAGGGTCCACATAACACTGACCACCAGTCACTTGGGTGGTGGTAGTGTCACGAGCCAAAACCCCTCCTATTTTCCCAGCCTGGCCAATCGGCCCGTGACTCGGCGAGTCAACTCAGTCCACTCACCAAATAGGTGACTGGGTCGAGATGCACCGGCTTTCAATCTGTCTCGGGTCTAACTCGGTTAGCCAACTCAGGACTCAGGTGAGTTCACTAGGACTTGGGTGACCCATTGGCTCCCTAGTCAACTTGACCCAGTGACAGGCCGAGTCCAATCCCTAGTTTCCCAACTTGTATGGTGAGCATGAATCGTTGCTAGACGGGGAGTTGGGATGAAAACGGATTGGCTACTCCCCCTGCCACTAGCCATGTGGCTGGTGGTCGGTGCTACGTGGGACGCACCATGATGTATGTGCTTTATCCATGCAGTTCATCCATTTATTACGGATCATTTTAGGGCTTGATTGAGAAAACTGAGAGGGATTTAAATGTCAAGTGGACCACATCAGAGGAAAACAATAGTGATTGAATATCCACTATTAAAATCCTCCAAAGGCCCACTTTACTGTTTATTTGACATCCAATTTGTTGATTAGGTCAAAACAAAGATCAGCTTGAACCAAAACTTTTATGAGCTCCAAAATGTTTTTAATGTGGTCTACTTGAGATTGGTATATATAACTCATTTTTTCTCTCATACCATAAAATGATCTAGATAAATAGATGGGCAGAATGGATGAAACACATACATCATGATGGGGCCCACATAGCACCGACCATCAGCCATTGGCTAGTGGCAGGGGAGTAGCCAATCTGTTTCTTGTTTCGACATTACCGGTGTGGCTCACTTAGTGAGTGGATCGACCTGATTTTCACCGAGCTTATAATTACAGTGTCCCACCTTTTGGACGGCTTGGATGTCCTAAACACATCACACATCGGTAGGAAAGATGAGGTTGTGGGTGATTGCTCGCATCCCATCCATTTAAACAGTGTGCCCCACCATGGAGATCAGCAGCTGCGAGAACCAGTTTGATCCACTCATCTGTCAGGCCTCACCGTCAAAATCAATTAATGGATGGATGATGGCATGACTCAATGTAAAGGTGTGGTCCATGTCATCCATCTAATCAATTGATGGGCTTGATTTTGGAGACGTGATATCCATGGTGGGGAATATCGTTTACATGGCTAGGATGTCTTGTACAAGTGACACTTTGGCAGGATTTATTATAATTTCTCAATTCCATGACATATTTTTAACTTATAAGGGTCCGTTTGGATTTCATGGAAATAAAAAAGTTCTCACAAGGAAAGGGTTCTGGATTCCATGGAAATAAAAGAGTTCTTACAAGGAAATGATTTCATGAGACTGAAATCTTTAGTTTTGGGTGCGTTTGGTTTCACAAAGAAACAAAAAAGAGCAAAATTGTGGAAAGAGAATTCACATAGATGCGAGTTCCCCTGTACCAAGCATGAGCTTTCCATGCCTCCAAACAATCATTTTAAATGAAAATCTAATAATCTATGCAATGTACTGTGCTGATTAGAGCTCTATGCAAACCAAGTTAACTTGATTAACTCGATCAACTTGGCTTGAAATTGGAGCCTAGTCAATCTGTTATTTTGAGCTCGAAAAAAATTTACACAGTATCCAAGCTAGACCAAGCTCGACTTGACTTAGCTCAAAGCTTGACTCGAACATGACTCCGTTTAAATCGATTCAATTCGAATTGGGTTTACTTATTTTTTATATTTTTTTATATTTAAATAAATTATGTATTATATAAATTATAATATATTATATATTATATATATTAAAAACCTTTAAACCTAAATTCAAACTCAACTTGTAAACTAGGTGGATTGAGCTGAGGATTGGCTTGACCTTGGCTCGAGCTGTTGACGAGATGAGCCAGGATGCCCAGTCAAGCTAGAGGACTGAGCCAAGTTCCAGCTGGAGTAGCCCACTGGCCGAGTCGAGCCCAGCTGGGCTAAGCTCGACTTGTGTACAGCTGAAGTGCTGATTCTTGTTTGGACAAATCATCCCCAAACAGGGTGACCGCAATGAGCACCAACCCACGTCACATTCTACATCTGATCAAATGGTGATTTGGGGTACATCCAAACATGCCCCAAACTAGAAATTCCAAAGAACATGGTCTGATAACAGCTCCATTTCATTCAATCACTCACTTCCAAACCGCCGATCGAATCATCCATTTAAGACCATCCAATTGATCAAACGAAAAACCAATCACATGTAGCCCAATCAACCAAACAGATGTTGTCCCCATACTCAGAAAACCAATCGAATGGCTGTTAAGATTGCATACTAAAGAAATTCAGTACAAGTGATTGCACCATATCATTACTCTCTTTGGTCCAACATCATGTTCTCACCATCCCCTTGAAATCATATTCCTACCAAGTCAATGGATCTCATTTATTTTCTCCATATCTTTCCATTGGCATGCCATGCTTGAAATTTCGAACTTGCAAACTACTAACTGCTTTGATCGTAACGGTTAACAGAGTGATCATTACTGTTGGTTGGCGTACCGTGCAAGCGAAAAATAGAGAAAAAGAAACAGAAAGAGAAATGTGGCAAGAAAAATGATGAATTACGGCCTCAGCCATTGATCTCCATCAATGAAATTCTTATCTAGAAAGGGCCTTGCTTCTTCATAAGTGATGAATTACAGCCTCAGCCATTGATCTCCATCTATGAATTTCTTATCTAGAAAAGGTATTGCTTCTTCATAAGTGAGTGACTTGGGAACTGGCTCCTCTTCCTTTACACTTGAATTCGCCGATTAGAACGGTCCTGCATATTTCAAATAATTATAAATTTCTCAAGATATTCAAGAGAATGAAGTGCAAAGGTTTGTACTATATTACAGTGAAAATGGTTGATGTGGGCCTCACCTTGATCACATTGACTCTGATCATCTTGCATGTAATCTCTTGTTTTCCCATATCTCTCAAAATGAGACCAATACATGATAGGTGGGCCACGTGAGTAGGAAGTGTTGAGAGGGGATCACCCACCCTTGATTCTTGTAATGGGTCCATTGTGTTGTGTATATGTCATCCAATCCATTGATACAAAACAATTGTCCCTGAATGATGGCACCCCTTATAGAGCTGGGCATAGTCGAATCGAGTCAGGGCTGACTTGACTCGATATGGTTATGAAATAGGCCTGAACCAAACTCGACCCAACTCAGTACTGAGTCCAGCATGTTTGACCTTATCCCAGTTCAGGACTGGCTTGGACTAATCCGGACCCAGTCACAAGTACCGAGTTGGGTCGAGTCGGCAACGAGTCAGGTCGGGCGCAGCGGGTATCCATAGGCTGAAATTATAACTAAAAACTTAGATTTACTTGCTAGAATTGTTAGGGCTGCACATTTAACTGGTAGAACCGTGGAATTGGACCGGAACTGTTGGATCGATCCGATTTGGTCTGGTTCTAGACAGCACCGGTTCCGGTTCCGGTTCCAAAATTGCAAGAACCATTGGATACGGTTCAATTCTGGTTTAAGGGCATGTAGAACCGGAACCGAACCGAACCGTTAACTGAGCCATTAACTGAACTGTGGACCCGAATCATTGAACCGTGGCCCAGAACTGTGGATCTGAACCTTGGATCCAAACCATTGATCCCAACTTAAAAGATTAAAACATAAAAACCCCATCTCTTTCTCATTCTCTCACCGTCTCCCTCTCTCTCGCCATCTCTCACCCTACAACTCGTGTGTGGCTCTCTCTCTGGTCATCACAAGACGATGTTCCCTCTCACCTTCATCATCAGCACTCCATCGGCATCAACATTCCCAAGGTTTAGGTGACCACAATCACCCACCAGCTCAGTCGTTACCTCAACTAGGTGAAAGATCTTCTCAGCTTGCAGGACAGCGAAACCAACTACCACACATTAAAATTTCTCAAGGTTCTACTACTAATGTGCCTCAAAATCACATTCACTCGAGCATGTTGCGCAATTTACAGTTGCCCTCTTCACAGTCCACTCCTCAACATTTGCAGAATCCATTACATTCGTTAGCACTGTTTGATCAGCTAAGGTACCATTTACCCCTCTTGCAGCAGCCACAGCCAGAAATATCAATGCAACTGATGCAATCCCAACCATCTGGTCAGACCCAGAAGCCATTAGCTCAACCACTCATCATCGGTGCTACCCAAACAACAGGGAACCTAAGGTCTGAATTTTTTTTTTCACATTTTTTTTCTTTTGTTGAATTTTCTAAAAACCTAGAATCGTGGAACCGATCCGGAACCGAACCGGTTTTCACGGTCCGATTCTGGTTCGGTTCTAGTGTGCTAATGGTCCAGTTCCGGTTTTGAAAATTCCAAAACCATTAGGAACGGTTCGGTTCCGGTTTTACCCTAGAACCGGACCGAACCGACCCGTGTGCACCCCTAAGAATTGTAGCCTCTCCATCAGCTACACGACATCTTAGATCTGAAACATCATATCTGAGTTTTTTAAAAAAATATATATATGCATGAGTTAAGTATCGGATTGAGTTGAGTGTTGCGACTCAAATATTGCATAATTTCTCCTATTTATATCTTGGTTTTATGAACATGAATTAGCTTAATATTTTATTTTACTCATGTACGTGTTGCAAGGTGAATTTAAGTGCTTGGATTAAAAAAGGGTGTTAAAAGCATGTATTTGATGCTCAAGAATCACCAAGGTAAGGGATGGATCTTAGGAGACTAAGATTGAAAAATTTACATGCCAATGATATAAGAAAACTAAGTGAGGAATGAAGAGAATTGAAGATTTGAAGTGAAGAATCTTGAAATCGTCTTGAAAAATATATTTTGAAGCTCTGAAGTGTATTTTGGGAAAATGCGCAGTGAAAAATCTTTTTTAAATAAAATTTGCAGCGAAAAGTCTATTTTGAAAAACTGCATATATTTGTGGCGATTTCTAGAGTTTTCTAACTTTGTACGAAAATTGAAGTTTCCTACTTATAAATAAGGTTTCCTAGAGCATTCCTAAGCATCATTAAAAGCATTCAAGAGCAATATTTAAGGTTTTTAAAAGGGTTTTCAATTTTATAAGTTATTTTTTTTTTCCTTTTAGATCTTTTTTATTTGCATTTATTTCTTTTTTGTTGCTTTCTTTTTCTATTCTAGTTATGTTTTTCTAAGTTCCCTCTAGCCTAAGCTAGAAGGGAAGCACATGGGTTTAATAATTCTTTAAGTTATGATGATTGATTGTTTTAATGATGAGAAGAATGGTGTATGCATGTTATCTATTGTTTAAGTTTTATTTTTTATCCTCTTATGAGATCTATATGTTTCCATCATATGAGATTCACATCGATGGATAGGCTTACCCTAGATTAATCAGATTTTCTAGATAGGAGAGGTTCTCAACTTATCATATTTCTTTGATTTTCATTATCTCATTGATATTGAATTCTTAAAATCACTGGCGCTTGAAAATATATATCAATGGTGCAAATCCATAATTTTCTAATCTTTTATATCATTTATTAAAATATTTAAACTATTTTATTTTCTGATAAAGCCAACCATAGTGCTTGAATCCTAGTTGTGTTATCCAAGTCATCATGATTTTGGAACATTAACCTATGTATGGAACTTTGAAGCTTGGGCGTTGTTTTAATTCAGTTGAATTACATCTATTCAAAAATTTCAAAATCAAATCATCAGTTTAGTTTTTATTATTTAGTTTGTTTTCCATTTGATTTTTTTCTTTCTCGCAATTCATCTCTCTGTGGGATCGATCATGTATTCATAGGATATTACTTACGAACCTCTGCACTTAGAGACAAGCACTCAAGTTTTTGGCACCATTGCCGGGGAGAGACTGAGATAGATTAGATCTATGCAAGATAGATAAGGTAAGTTCTTTTCTAAGGTCAGTTCTCTTTTAAACCCTCCAAATTTTCTAAAGATTTTTTTTCTTTGAAAATAAATTCAGTTGGGTCTTTTAAGCACTAACTATGATATAAGGTTGCCTTGCTAGGGATTCTATCACCCAAGTATTATGATTATCCCACAGTTGTTGTTTGATCACAAAGATCATCCACTGAATCTATTTTCCATATTAGCATAGTTTAATTTCTGCATTAGTTTTACTTTTATTGTATTATTATTTTTTTTTATTTTCGCTTCATGGTTTGAACCCTCATGGTCTATTCTGCCACCTGGATTGTTGATTTATTTTTACTTTGTGGACTGAACCCTCATGGTTGGACCTACCACCTGAGTTGTTGATTTATTTTTACTTTGTGAATTGAACCTTCCTGGTTGGCCCTACCGCCTGAGTTATTGATTTATTGATTTATTTTTGCTTTGTGGACTGAACCCTCATGGTCAGCCCCGTCGCCTGGGTTGTTGATTTATTTTGCTTTGTGGATTGAACCCTTATGGTTGGCCCTGCTGCCTAGGTTGTTGGTTAAGTTTTTATTTTTATTTTAAGTATCATACTTGCTATTTGAATTAGTGGTATTTGTTGTGTGATGTGGATGGTTTATGTCCTGTTGGAGTAGGGAACAAAATAATTGACTCTCTTCCGAAGGTGGATTAGTTTCCGGCCTTGATCATTCACTTAGAAGAGACATTCAACATCATTTAGATTCCATGGCAGATCCAGTTGATAATTCAAATCCAAATCTGTCAGATCTAACTATAAATCAAAACAGAGAAAATTAATTTAATCCTCATCTTGAGGATGAAAATGAAGTTCATAGGAATGTGTTAAACCAACCATGGACTTTACGTGAACATCTATACCCTGAGAGATTAACTTTACCATCTCGTATAGTGTTCCCTGTGATTTTAAACCAGGTGTGATTCAATTGATTCATAAATTTCATAGCTTGGATTCTGAAAGTCCCTACTTGCACATGAAGGACTTTGAGGAAGTAATTGCGACATTATAAGTACACAATGACAATAGAGATGTACTTAAGCTTAGGTTATTCTCATTTTCTCTAAAGGATTGGGTCAAAGCATAACTCAACTTTCTAAGACCTAATACCATCACTACATGGCAAACCCTAAGTAGAGAGTTTTTGAAAAAGTTCTTTCCCAAGCACAAAACAAATGCACTAAAATAAAAAATCATATCATTATCCCAAAAGGGGAATAAACTGTTTTTTCAAGCTTGAGAGCGCTTTAAAGACCTTCTAATTACTTGTCCATATCATGGTTATGATCCATGACACATGATTGATACATTTTGAAAGGGGCTCACCATGGATACCCATCAGTTCATAGAGATGATGTGTGGTGGAACCTTTCTTGATAAGGATCATAATGAGGCTTGAGATTTTCTAGATTTGTTAGCAGAAAATACGTAGACATAGTGTGTCTCTGCTAAACTAGACCAAACTAGACCCATTTTTAGAGAGAAAGTGGGGATGTATATCCTAAGAGAGGAAGACGACCTTAATGAAAAATTCGCTGCATTGGCTAGTGTAAGCCCCGTATCCTAGATTGTACCGTTTCATAGACTTCCGCGGTCTTACCAGTCGAATTCCCACAACCTTCGACCCTTAAGCAATATTTGCATGCGACCCTGATTCGTATGCCGTCAACCCGTATCGACTCAACCCAAGACCTTTACCATAGCGACCGCGTCGTCGCTGCAGTTCGGATGCCGCGAATTGCGCGCCGAGGCGATACCCTGGTCAAGAGATATGGGCCAACGTTCGGTGCGAAGAAAATGCCACGCATTGCGAAACCCAAGAGAATCTCTACAAGGTGTCACATCAATCCCATCAATCCATCAATCCATCAATCCATCACATGTCAAGTACATGTCAAGTACACATCACCTTTCACCCATTCCCAAGCAACTACAAAAGTCAAGAATCTCTTACAAGTCCATACCTCTCTTACACCAAAAGCCCTCAAAGTTAAAAAGTTCTTACGCTACCCATGCTTTTCTTACACAAATGGCCACAAAAGTAAAGATTTTCTTATACCCATCACTCACCACATCCATCACCCATCTCTCTCTCCCTTTACAACATACACTCTCTCTCTTTCTCATTTTCAAACTCAAAAAAATCTAAGGAGAGAAATCCCATACGTATGAGAATTCTCCAAGCCTCTCCCTCTCTTTCAAAACTTCGAGTGTGGCCCATTTTCCTACCCCATGATCTCCCATCCTAACCATCCTAATCAAAGCTAAGGTGCTAAGGAACTCATAGGAGCAAGAAGATCGAACGGTGGGTGCTCCTCTAGATGTAAAAAAGATGATTTCTATAGCCTAGATGTTTTCTTTCTTTTATAAGGGAAGTGTAGGACACACCAATCAATGGTGGAGATCCCACACAATCCCATGGTTGTGGCCTAATGGCCTACCTCATGCATGCATGATCCATGCATGAGGCCTTTCTCTATGGGCCCCATTATGGTAGTTTTATTTCATATCATATTATGTTTGGGTCATCTAGACCTTATAACCATGGTGGGGATGTCATCTTCACCATACATTTTAATTATAGGCCATGCATGTGCAAGATCCATATTGTAAATGTAAATCTAGGCATGATGTGCAGGTGTGATTGATCTTGGGAGGGCTCAATAGTGGCGGAGCCCCTTTCCCTGTGGCCGGATTGTCCTTCTATCTCTCTTTTCCCTCATTTTATTTCCTAATGTGTGTGGCCCATTAATGTATTTCCCTTTTTATTTAACTTATATAATAAATTTTATCTAAGTACATGTTGCTGTCCAGAATTTTCTGGACAGTTTCTGGTTGTTTTTGGACTAGATTTTGGGACTGTTTGGGGAACTATTCATACCTATTAAATATACTTTTCTAAAAGGTGGGGATCTCATCTTGATGTCCCCCAAATTTCAGCCCCAATTGACCTTCATTGGGGTCCCAAAGGTGTGGTCCAAGTGAGGTGGACAGTCTGGATTTTCTGCACTGTTACAGCAACATTCCACCATCGATAGTTGGATTTTTGAAATTTATTAAAATACCTATGGGTGTTTAAAAATTATAAAATTTTTTAGGGGGGTGACCTACTTATGGTAGGATACACCTACAAAATTTTGGGGCTAATGGACTCCTGTACACACTATGGTGATGGCGGGACCGGCCCATTATAATATGGTGTCCAGATAAGTCCGATTTTCAGGACAGATTGATTTATGTAAATGAATTAAAATATTTACAGATGTTCAAAAATTCTAAAATTTTTAGGAGTGTGGTCCACTTATGTTAGAACACACCTACCAAATTTCAGGGTCAATGGACCCCTGTACACACCGTGGTGAGGGCCGGACAGGCCCACCACGTTGGGATGTCCAGGTCTGTCCAATTTTTCTAGACAGTCTGTTTTGTTTAAATTAATTAAAATAATTAGAGATATCTAAAAATTATGAAATTTTGTGGGGGTGTGGTCCACTTATGAAAGTATCACTCTGTGAAATTTTAGCCTCAAGTGACCCCGTTTGGGTATCCAAAAGAATGGGCGAAGATGATTGGACTCTCATATTTTTTCTGCTGTGCAGTCTAGCAATATGCCTTGATAAAAAACCATAATTCAAAAATATTTCTTTTGATGGTGGGCCACCTTTTTAGGTTTTCTCTCATTGTATGCATGATGAGGGACCATGACCCTCAATTTTTAGAGTTTTAGAGGCCTTGGACCCACTTCAATGGAGTGCCCAAATTTAGGACAGCAACATGTTATAATTATGCTGGCCTTGGGCTGAAATTTTGAGGAGTGGGGCCCACCATATTATAAAGATCTTAGAGGAAATGATTTATACCTTTAGTTCCTTAAATGTTGGGCTTAATGAATGCACTTTTGAGGCTCACCACAGTTGAATTTAATTGGGTCCATGAATGTAGCTAGTTGTTGAACTATTTAAGGCCCATAGAGTGGACCCATTTGATGTGTTCCAAGGCCCATGGGATTAGGCCCATTTGATGTAATTTAAGGCCCATAGAGTGGACCCATTTGATGTGTTCCAAGGTCCATGGGATTGGACCCATTTGATGTATTTTAAAGCCCATGAGATTAGGCCCATTTGATGTAATTTAAGGCCCATAGAGTGGACCCATTTGATGTGTTCCAAGGTTCATGGGATTGGACCCATTTGATGTATTTTAAAGCCCATGGGATTAGGCCCATTTGATATGTATAAGGCCCATGGGTCGAGAACCATTTGATGCAATCTAAGGCCCACGGGTTTTGACCCATTGCAATGCACATAAGGCCCATTGGTGCGGCCCATTGATGTGACCCATTTGATGAGTAAAAGGCCCATATGACATGACCCATTTGATGTATTTAAGGCCCAATGGGGTGTACCTAAGGTCCATTGCAATGTGTGATCCCAACTTGGTTTACGTAATGCTATTCACTACGGGCTACTCCTTGGGAGCAATGTTGGTTTGACGTCCACATTGCGAGTATAATGTGGTTAAATGTCCGCATTGCGACTCTCCCTAGGGCCCATTAGTAGGCCCGTACTTGTTGTATGCAAGCCGTCTAGGCCAGCTGCATTATAAGGATAGGGCATTACTTTATAATATGCTTAGTATAACTCCATGACGCACAACCCATTTGTATCGGTCCATTTGATCAGCCTGCTCGTATCGACCATTTGATTGATTTAGCCCATATGATTGATTAGGCCCATCTTGATATATTTGTGGCCTGTTGCTAAGGCCATATATGAGGCCCGTTGTTGAGGCCCATGAGGCCCATTGTTGAGGCCCACCTTGATGTGTATGAGGCTCGTTGTTGAGGCCCACCTTGATGTGTATGAGGCCCGTTGTTGAGGCCCGCCTTGATGTGTATGAGGCCTGTTATTGAGGCCCACCTTGATGTGTGTGTATGAGGCCCGTTGTTGAAGCCCACCTTGATGTGTATGAGGCCCGTTGTTGAGGCCCACCTTGATGTGTATGAGGCATGTTGTTGAGGCCCACCTTGATGTGTATGAGGCTCATTGATGAGGCCCACCTTGATGTGTATGAGGCCTGTTGTTGATGTGTATGAGGCCTGTTGTTGAGGCCCACCTTAATGTGTATGAGGCCTATTGTTGATGTGTATGAGGCCTGTTGTTGAGGCCCACCTCGATGTGTATGAGGCCCGTTGTTGAGGCCCACCTTGATGTGTATGAGGCCCGTTGTTGAGGCCCACCTTAAATATATATGAGGCCCATGTTGCAAGGCCCATTGTGATGTATGCAAGGCCCATGGGTCATGGCCCATTGCAATGTATGTAAGGCCCAATTGGTGTGGCCTATTCGATATATTTATGGGGTCCATGTCATTAGGCCCATCTTGATGTATTGGTGACCCGTCCATTGAGGCTTACCCGCGGTATATATTTGAGGCCCATGTGTAGGGCCCACCTATTGTGTATTTAAAGCCCATGGGTTGTGGCCATAATGATATATATTAGGCCTATGTGATGTAGCCCATACTGATGTGTATTAGAACCAGGTATGTGACTCACCTGTGAAGTATATTTAATGCCCATTGTGATATATCTGAGGCCCATGGGTGCGACCCATCCAGATGTATTTGAGGCCTATGGGAAAGGCCCATTGTGATATGTGTTAGGCCCATGACCAGGGCCCACCTATTTCGTATATTTAACCCTTATGTGAGGCTATGTGCCCATTATATATTTGATTCTATCTGGATCATTCCTTGGGGGCAATGTTGGTTAAAAGTCCACATTGTCGATGCCAGTTATTGATACCGTTTATGAGTATGTGACATCATAACATCATGATACATGCCCATTTGCATCATCTGCATGTTTGTTATGAGATGTGATTGACCATTGCATATGTCATTGGGCAGGATGATGTGAGACTCCCTGATAGGTGGAGATTATCTCACATGAGCGCATGACATGCGCAGGATTGATGCATGATTAGATTGTATGACTCATGCATCTTACATTGTATTGTGATTACTGTACGCACTAGTGACATCAGGGCCGTAGCCTCCACAGGCATATCATGGATGGGCAAATGGGACACCGAAAATCTGTTCGAGCATCGGGCCGCCATAGATGGCCTTGAGTGAAAATCCCTAAACACCCTCTTAGTTCTAGAGGATGCTCCAACGTCTAGACCGAGTGGGTGGATGAGCGTTGAGTGCCGATTACCAGATGGCTGCGCTCTCCACTGTGTCGTGGTTGGTTGGAAGGGGGTGCGGCCTTACCCGCCCAAGGGAGTAGGCATGGCTAGGCTGAGTTTGACCAGCTCAAGGAATGGGTCCACTATCGGTGAGCTGGGTAGGTATTGGCAGACTACTGACAGGCGGATAGTGAGGTATTTTCCACTTACGCAGTTGTGCGTTTGATTGGGGCGGCAGGTGGTGTGAGTCCTTCCATATGCACTCATTAGATCCACCTCAATGAGGATGCCAGATCAATTAGACAACCTCAAAGGCGTCTCAATTCAAACATGATGGAAGTTGTAAAAAATGAGGTGATCAAATTGTTGGATGTGGGAATCATCTACCCAATATCTGATAGTGTTTGGGTGAGTCCAACTCAAGTAGTCCTAAAGAAATTCAGAATAACTATTGTGCAGAATTCTAATAATGAACTCATACCAACACGTGTTGTCACGCCCCAAACCTGGAAATCGGATTCACAGGAATCTCGATCGCCGAATCCAGTGCCGACAACTTCTGTAGTACCCCATTCTTGGCTCCTAACGTCCATATGCCAGATTCCGATCATGGGATCCTACAATGAGGATTTTTTTTGTTAGCTTGTTAGTACATACCCATGTCAGTACACGCACTCCATGTTAGCCATACCCTGCTTCACATCTAGCATCTAGGGACGATGGACGGCATGGATAAACACAGCGTCATGGTGGGTCCAACATGTATATGACCCACGTTTTATTAAGGTGGGTCCCACATGAACATGGCCCACCTAATGGGTCTGATATTTATGTTTTCTCATCATCCATAAGGTAGGGTCCACATGACTTGGACGATTTGCATAAGACATACATCAAGGTGGGGTCCATCCAAGTGGGCCACACATCATACAAAAATGAAAAAGAGAGAGAGAAGCACCCACCTCTAGATCTACTCCTTCATCAATCCCTCGGGTCCTCAAGTCTTCTAGGATTCTTTTTAATGGTGGAGATGAGCTTCTAATGGCTGGATTGAAGGGGATCTAAGGTGAAAGAGGGCTGACCATGGTGGAGATGGGTTAGGACGTCCATGGCTTCTTAGTTGGTAGGGGAGATAAGAAAATGAAGAAAGAAAAAGAGAGGGAGAAGTTATGGTTTGTCATTATGATGTAAGGCCATCATAAATGCCTAGGTAATGGGAGGTGTTGACTTAAGAAGAGGAACCATTATTACTCGTATAAGGGCATGACATCACCCACCTAGGGAATGGTGCCATAGGGGTAGGTGGGTCCCATAATGTATGGTCCATAACTATTATAATGCGCGGGCCACAACTTATGATCTAAGCGTCGCATTGGCGCACGAGACGCAACATTAGAATCGCGGCGACAATGTGGTCATGATGGTATAAGTTTCGAGTTAAGCCGACTCAGATATACTGAACGCGACTCAAGATTATGCGTAATTACCGATAATAGATCGCAGGTCACTGAATTTCGATCAGGAGGACTGCGGAAGCCTACAAAATGATACAATATAGGATACGGGCCTTACAGCTCTCACCACCTAATAAAAATTTTATCCTTAAAATTTACTATCACACAGGACGAGGCAAGGGGAGAGGAAGCAATGATATAAACATATACAAGGCGTAATCAATCTACAAAAGGATGAAGTTAGAGCTCTCTATTCTCAGCCTTGCGCTTGCAAGATGCCTCCTTAACAGAATGGTGAACCATACTAATCTTTGGATCTCGGATCAGAAACGATCGAAACGAGAATACTATACAGCCTCATAAATCTTAACGATTGGGAGCTATATCAGAAAATCTTTAAGTTATTCGAACTTGGGGATCTAGCCATTCTAAGTTCTTAACAATCATAGAGTAAAGGGTAGCTATTAGTAGATATGTGATGTTATCTTCAGGTATTCCCAAGTTATGCTATGATACCAACTTCTGTCACGCCCTAAATCCAGAAATTGGATTCACAAGAATCCCGATCGGCGAATCCAGTGCCGACAGCTTCCGTAGTACCCCATTCTCGGCTCCTAGCGTCCATACGGCAGATTCCGATCCTAGGATCCTAGAAGGAAGATTTTTTTTATTAGCTTATTAGTACACACCTATGTCAGTACACGCACTTCATGTTAGCCATACCCTGCTTCACGTCTAGCAGCCAAAGATGATGGACGGCATGGATAAACACAACATCATGGTGGGTCCCACATGTATGTGGCCCACGTTTTATCAAGGTGGGTCCCATAGGAACGTGGCCCACCTAATGGTTTTGATATTTGTGTTTTCTTATCATCCATAAGGTAGGGTCCACATGACTTGGACAGTTTGGATAAGACATACATTAAGGTGGGGTCCATCTAACTGAGCCACACATCATATAAAAATGAGAGAGAGAGTGAAGCACCCACCTCTAGATCTACTCCTTCATCAATCCCTCGGGTCCTCAAGCCTTCTAGGATCCTTTTTAATGGTGGAGATGGGCTTCTAATGACTAGATTGAAAGGGATATAAGGTGAAAGAGGGTTGGCTATGGAGATGGGTTAGGACGTCCATGGCTTCTTAGTTGGTAGGGGAGATGAGAAAATGAAGGAAAAAGAGAGGGAGAAGTTATGGCTTGTCATAACGATGTAAGGCCATCATAAATGCCTAGGTAAGGGGAGGTGTTGACTTAAGAAGAGGAGCCATTATTACTTGTTTAAGGGCATGACATCACCCACCTAGGGAATGGTGCCATAGGGGTAGGTGGGTCCCGTAATATGCAGTCCACAACCAGTATAATGCGTGGGCTACAACTTATGATCTAAGCGTCGCATTGGTGCACAAGACGCGACATTGAAATCACGGTGACAATGTGGTCATGATGGTATAAGTTTCGAGTCGAGCCGACTCAAATATACTGGACGTGACTCAAGATTGCGCACAATTACCGATAACAGATCACCGTCATCAAATTTCGACCGGGAGGACTGCGAAAGCCTATGGAACGATACAATATAGGATACGGGTCTTATAGCCAACTTCTGTCACACCCCAAACCCGAAAATCGAATTCACAGAAATCTCGATCGCTAAATCCAGTGCCGGCAACCTCCGTAGTACCCAATTCTCGGCTCCTAGCGTCCACACACTAGATTCTGATCCTGGGATCCCACAAGGAGGATTTTTTTCAATGTACATTTAACTCGTAGTAAACATAACCATAAGTATACCCAGATCACAAAGGCAACATCATCATCACATATCCATTAATATAAACATTTGGATACAATGTTGAAAGAGAAATATAGATGTAAAAATTAAAGCTCTAGAAGTCAGATACATGCTCCAAGCTCCACGCTACTACAACCTAACATCACTTATACCTATCTAACGTGCATAAGCTTATAGAAATCTTAGAGGGTGGTGTAAGTATGTGGATAAGGTAAGTGCCAAATATTCAATACAATGTCATAATCATACAATACTGAAAATCCTACAAATCCATAAATCGTACAATATCGGAATAAGTAGAAATATTGACAAGATCAGGAATTATCAGAGTAAACAAAAATATTGACAAGATCATAAATTATCAGAGTAAGTAGAAATACTGATAAGTCCATGAGTCATACAATATCAGAGTACGCAATACAGATCAGCAAGGCAAATGAGGAGTCATAGAGAGTCAAATATCAGATGCCGAGAATGCAATGCAATGTGTAAATCTTGCTAAGTCCGTCTAGACCATATAAGTGCAGAATAACAGCCCAAATGTCATATATCGTAGATGTAATGCAATATGCGGTGCGAATGCAATGACCATTCTAGAGTGTGAAGTCGGGATGATAGTATGTAGTATCACAGGCTATGGGGTCCATTAGAAGGGGCTTTTATCCAAACCAGTCCCATACCTAAATTTGGATAGTCTAACTCAATGTATTAGACTCCTGATCTTAGGTTAGTCACGCGCTCCAACCAAAATCCTGGCCATTACAAAGGCACACGTAACAAATAGTTACATACCACTAGCCCGAGTGGATAGTGAATGAATGAGTATGCAACTCCTGCTCAATAAGTCCACATATCAGTACGGTTCCTCTCTGGGATCATCACTTAGGTCTATTACACTCTACACTAGCTTGTCGCCCCTATCTAAGAGCACAACTTGGTAAGTGGAAGCGACCTCACTATCCGCCTGCCAATATAGGGCCCGACTCGTCGATAGCTAACTCATTCCTCAAGCTGGTTAAACTCAACCTAGACATTGCCCCCTCACTCAGGCGGGTAAGGTTACACCCCCTCCCAACCGACCATGACATAGTGAGAGACGTGGCCTCCTGGTATTCAGCACTCTGCCGCTCATGTATCTACTTGGTCTCGACATTGGGGTGTCCTCTAGTACCAAGAGGGTTTAGAGATTTTCACCTAGGGCCATCTATGGCAGCCCGATGCTAGAACAAATTTTTGGTGTCCCGTCTGTCCATCCACGACATGCCTATGGAGGCTACGGCCTTGATGTCGCTAAGGCGTACAGTAATCACAACATAATGCAAGATGCATGAGTCATACAATCCAGTCATGCATCAATCTTGCACATGCCGTGCGCTCATGTGAGATAACCTCCGCCTATCAGGGAGTCTCATATCATCCTACCCAATGACATATGCAATGGTCAATCACATCTCATAACAAACATGTAGATGATGCATATGGGCATGTATCATGATACTATGTTGTCACATACTCATAATCGTTATCAACGATCGACCTTGACAATGTGGACATTTAACCAACATTGCCCTCAAGGAATGACCCACATATAGCCAAGCATATAATGGACCCATGGCCTCATACAAGGACCTAATATACAACATCATGGGCCTTACTCAAGGCAACATATACACAACAGGTGGGCCTTGTTCATGGGCCTCAAATACATAACATGTGGGCCCTACACATGGGTCTCGAATATATCAAATAGGTCATGCATCATGGGCCTAATACATATCACAATGAGCCTTGCCCATAGGCTACGAATAAATTACAATGGGCCTTGCCCATGGGCCATGAATACATCACAATAGGCTTTACCCATGGGCCTCAAATACATCACAATGGACCTCAACTATGGGTCGCATATACATCATATATGTCTCGACAATTGGCCTTGGCAATCGAAATTAGCCTCAACAATCAAAATCGACACTCGGAATAGGCCTCGATACTCGGCCTCGATAATTGGTACTGATAATCAACATCGATAATCAGCACCGACGATCTGCATCGATAATTGGCACCGACAACCAGCATATATAAACAAGCCGGGGTCCATAGATGGACAACCAATCAACCATAATGTAAGAATTGACTTTTGGATGTGGTTATATCAAATTCGATAGCACGGAGCCATCCGTCTATAGCGAATGGGGCCCACTTATTTGGGTTAACCTATGAAGAGAATGGGCCTAATAAGGCCTAAGGTAAGGTCACACGTGTCACCACTGATTGATGTGTTTGCATTGACTATAGAAAATTGAACCAGGTCACAAAGAAGGACCATTTCCCTAAACCATTCATTGATCAAGTTTTATAGAGGGTAGAAGGTCACTCCTTTTATAGTTTTCTTGATGGATATTCTGGATATAACCAAATAGAGATAGCCCTAGAATACCAAGAGAAAACCACGTTCACTTGTCCATTTGACACATTTGCATTCAAACGGATGCCATTTAGATTGTGTAACACCTCAGCAACTTTTCAACGGTGTATGTTAAGTATTTTTTAAAATATGGTTGAAAAGTTTCTTGAGGTTTTAATGGATGACTTTTCTGTATTTGGGAGTAGTTTTGAGGAATGCCTTAACAATTTATCTCTTGTCTTGTTTAAGTGTGAAGAGAAACACCTTGTCTTAAATTGGAAGAAATGTCATTTCATGGTTTAAAAGGAAATTGTTTTGGGTTATGTTATCTCTAACAATGGAATCGAGGTAGATCGCTCAAAACTCGACATTATTGTTAATCTACCTATCTCCCGAACTGTTAGAGATATTAGATCACTTCTAGGGCATGCTGGTTTTTATAGAAGATTCATCAAGGACTTTAGTGTCATTATTAGACCCTTGACTAATCTTCTTCAAAAGAATGTTCCATTTAAGTGGACAGATGAGTGTGCAATTGCCTTTAATAAAATTAAATCATCCCTTACCACTACACTTATCATGCGTCCACCAGATTGGACACTTCCTTTTGAACTAATGTGTGATGTAAATGATTATGCCATAGGGGCTATTTTCGGCCAAAGGAAAGATAAATGACATGATGTTATTCACTATGTGAGTAGAACTCTAAACTCGGCCCAAGTGAACTACTCAACAACTGAAAAAGAGTTACTTGCAGTAGTTTTTGCTTTGGATAAGTTTAGGTCCTACTTGCTGGGATCCAAAGTGGTCATTTTCACGGACCACTCATATTTGAAATATTTGTTTTCTAAGAAGGATGCAAAGCCGAGACTTTTGAAATGGATCCTCCTATTCTAAGAATTTAACTTAGAGATAAAAGATAAGAAATGAGTAAAACACGTAGTAGCCGATCACCTTTCCAGATTGGTGTTAGATGATTCTATTGAGAAGATGCATATCCAGGACACTTTTCCTGATGAACAATTATTTGCGATCTCCAAATTACTTTAGTATGCGGATATAGTGAACTATCTTGTAATGGAAAAAATGCCGTATCATTGGAAGTCATAAGATAGGAAGCGTTTTAAAACCGAGGTTAGGAATTTCTTATAGGATGACCCGTATTTATATAAATATGAGATTGATCAGATTTTTAGACGTTGTGTCCCAGAGGATGAAGTTCAGAGTGTTATTTCTTTTTCTCAAATGGTAGCATGTGGTGGCCATTTTTCTGCTAAGAAAACCACTGTAAAAATCTTACAGTGTAGTTTTTACTAGCCTACCATGCTTAAAGACACACATGCTTTCTGTGTTGCTTATGATAGATGTCAAAGGTTGGGAAAAGTGTCTCGGTGTAACATGATGCCTTTATCCCAAATTTTATCATTGTAGATTTTTTATTGTTGGGGTATTGATTTTATGGGCTCATTTTCATATTCTTTTAGATTTCTTTATATATTGGTTGGTGTGGACTATATTTCAAAGTAGATTAAGGTAGTTCCAAGTAGGACCGGTGAAAACAAAGTGGTCATACGATTTCTCAAGGAAAATATATTTTTTAGATTTGGAACCCCAAAGGCTATCATTACTGATGGCGGGTGTCAGTTTTGTAATAGGACATTTGAGTCTTTGATGAAGAAATATGGCATCAAGCATAAAGTGGCACCCCATACTACCCCCAAACGAGTGGGCAAGTTGAGATTTCTAATCGAGAAATCAAACACATTTTAGAGAAAACTATAAGGCCAGATAGGAAGGATTGGTCCCTTAGACTATCCGACGCTTTATGGGCTTATAAGACTGCTTACAAGACCCCGATTGGAATGTCTCCATACAGATTAGTATATGGGAAGGCTTGCCACTTGCATGTGGAATTGGAACATAGAGCCTACTGGGTAATAAAGAAATTAAACTTTGATATGGACCAAGCAAGTGGATAAAGGAAATTAGAGTTAAATGAATTAGAGGAGCTGATGAGAGACTCCTATGAAAATGCTAAAATCTATAAAGAGAGGACTAAAACTTTCATGAAAAAAATATCCTGAGAAAGAATTTTGAACCTCAGTAAAAAGTTCTATCGTACAATTCATGTCTCCAGTTCTTTTCGAAAAAGTTAAGATCAAGATGGATAGGCCCCTTCATTGTGACGAATATTTATACTTATGGGGTTGTTGAAATTGAGAATCCACGTAATGACAATGTGTACAAGGTCAATGGTTAGAGACTGAAGTTTTATGTGAAAAACTTCCATTTGGGAGAGGAGTCTATCCCTCTTAATGAGCCAGAATATTCAGATTGATGCTCCTAGTCTGACGGATCATTTATGTAGGATTTTTATCATATTCAATTTTTAGTGTCACTTAGGAGGTGAGTTCTTCATGGTAGGTACTATCCACTATTTCTTTTATTTTTATTATTCTCTACATTACATTTTCATTATATTGGGGACAATGTAGATTTTAGGTTGGGGGTGTGGATAGTCATCCATGTGAGTTTATTTTATTTTTTGTAGGTTTAGGTTTATGAAAAAAAATTTCAACATTTTTAAAAAAATATTTTTTTTATACAAGAATGTGAATATGATATTATGCGAATTCCAAAGGCAAAGTCAATATTTACTCTAAGTCGATAATAGTCAGAATTCTGATAACTGGAAATTATAGACTTGAGTTTAATTATCTAATCATTAGTTTAAAGTGAGTTATAATTTGATGCATTGAATTCTCAATACACACTAGCTAACTAAGTGAGGAATATGATATGTGAACTAGAATAACAACTTTTAATTCAAACAAGGTTGAATGAACTAGTACCATTAATATATGCTTAAAAGAGAGAATCTTGATAGATTTTTTTTATTTATTATAGAGCGTGAATGCAATGACCATAATAATCGTGTCAGTAATCCGGAGTAAGGATACCTAAGTATCCATTACTATTACCATTATAAGTACGACACCTTAGGTTATGAAGCAAACCCGGTGGGAATCTTCATCTAAGGGTGGTATATAATAATGAAGATATGGTAAAAGAATAAATGTAATGAAGAAAATGAGATAACTAGAGATTTTATATTCTTGTAATAATTGAAAGGAGTTAGGATAGAGAATATGCATATTTCTTAAAGTTAGATTGGTATTACAAGCACCTAAGTATATTGGATCATAATTATTTTAAATTTGATTAGGTCTCTGAACTCGAGGATGTAATGGGTTAAGAAATTGAAATTGAAAGTGTACCTAATTATGTGCCCTGGTTTGTCAATTATGTTGTAAGTTGAGTCAGTCGGACGACAGCACTTAACAAGAAGATCAAGTCAAGCGTCTGCCTCATCTGGATGTGTGGAAGCTCGCCAAAAGGTAAATCATAGCCTCACATCCCTTTTCCTAAAACACCAAGTGATTAAACCCTTAAAAAGAACTAGAACATTTTAGGATTTGTGTAAGAAAACTTTTTATAAAAAAGAAAATCTTCTAAGTTTTTCTTACACTGTCGATTATATCGATTCCCCTTTCGATATGATCGACCAGCTCTATCGAGTCCTCGACATATCAATCGATACAATCGAGTGAGGACAAAAAGCGTCCATCAATCAAATAATCTTCTAGACGATTTATCGATATATCGACCTTCGAGTCGATATCATCGATATTCGAAAATCGATCATATCGACAGACTGCTTTCCGGCGCCCCTGTTTTTCTAAAGAAAACTAACATATGCTTCGATATATCGAGGACTGTCCGATTTAATCTGAACTAAAGTATCGATCATATCGGGAGTCAATCGCTCATATCGACTGTGGGGCGCATGTTCTCACCAGCATGAATTTCAGGTTACTTTTAATGTTGATCGGGGTGCCTGTCGATAAATCAATATTCATATATCGATCATATCGAGACCAAGTCGATTGGATCGAGTCAAGATATAATTCGTCCAGTAAGCTTACATGTAAATCTATACGATTTATCGATCCCATCGACAAGGTCTCCGATATGATCGATGTACAAATTCCGATGACATCGACTGTTTCCCCGATCATATCTGTGATCCTGAAATTCTTCAAGGCTTCTCTTTTATTTTTCACCTGTCGATAAATCGAACCATCACTCGATGGAATCGGAGTTCGAAATCCGATATCATCGATGTGTGTCTCGATCCCATCGAATAGTTGGCAGAAGGTTTTCAAAAGCGAAATGACAATTGAGTTCTTATCATCGAAAGGTCATTCGATACAATCGAGAGTATATGCTCGATCATATCGACGACTGCTCGATGATATCGAACTCTGTCATAAATATGACCGTTTATATCCGTTGAAACCTTTTGCCTATAAATAGAGAGAGTTTTCTTCATTGCTAGTAGAGAAAGTAGAGAGTGCTTTTGAGAGTTTTAACCTTCCTATCATTTACCTTAAGCCCTTTCTTTCAGGAAGTTCATCCTCCAATCCACCCTCATCACTGATATCTCATAGAGTAGATTGGAGAATGAACTTCCACATTCAAGGATCCTTCATCTACTACCTTAATGATATATCATTAAGCTGGGATGCCTTGAATGCATAGATGATGGGAACCTCTCTATCTTTCTTATAGGAAAATCTTCAGAGAGTGGTATTCCATCATAGCCTTGACCCAACCTAAGCCTAGCATATATACATCTTTGTGTTGCGGATCAAGGGAGCTGAAGATTCTTTATCAACAAGAAGGAGATCTTCATCATTGCGCTGAAAGGGACTCATCAACTTATCTGTAAGTACTAAGAGTCAAGAGGATACTTGCAATCATTCCTTTTTAGGATTGGGTTGTAAGTGTTGCTCACCATTTGAAGTCCTCGAAGGAGGCCTCCGACGGGAGTGTACGTGCGGGGTGCGTTGTGTAGACCCTTGCTCTGTGGAGAGCATAAACATCTGGTTAGGAGTATGCCAGTAAAACTCCAGGGTTTGAGGTGAACCGATTAGAAACCTCAGGGTGCGTTGTGTGGACCCTTGTCCTATGTGGGCATAAACATATGGTTAGGAGTACGCCAACAAAACTCCGGGGTTTGAGGTGAATCGAGTAGAAACCTCTGTAAAGGTTGAAGGTGAACCTGATTTAAAACCTTAGGTTTGAGGTGAACCATGGGAAACCTCCTTAGTGAAATTCGGTCACTCAAGGGTTGAGTGTGGAAGCCGGGAGTGGAGTAGACAAGTCGTCGAACCACTATAAAATGACTGTGTTTGAGTTTGATATTATCTTTCATTTATGTGATTGCCTAACATGTCTTTATATATGATCACATCCTATACATACACAGTCATATCCATCACAATCTCATCTATACATTGTTTGTCTTTTAAATAGTTTGTGATTGGATCCTCTATTAGGCTTGGAAGCCAGTAGAGTTAAGGTTGAGTAATCCTAATCAATACTCTGCGATAGGATTAGTGTAATAAGAATTTTTAATAATTTATAAAAAATTTAAAAAATCCTATTCACCTCCCTTTAGGATATACTGACCCATTCCTACTTCAACTAAAGCAGTCTTCACCACAATTTCAATTGGTATCAGAGCGGGTCTGTCTTTAAGGGCTTCACCGCCTAGAGAGTGATCTTGACTGATGTAGAAATATAGCCAAAAGATAGGGCTCATCTGTCACTAGACCTCCAGTATTTGATGGATCAAACTATGCTTACTGGAAGGCCAGAATGCATTATTTCCTGAGATCTTTAGATCATGAAGTTTGGAATGTAGTTAAAAAAGGATATGTGGTACCATCGGAACAAATTGTACTTGAAAATGAAACCACAATCACTAAACCCAAACCGAATGAGAAGTGGACGGCGTTTGACAAAGAACAGCGAAATGTTGAAACAAAAGCAATGAACGCCATCTACTGTGCCGTGTCCCAAGACATTTTCAATCAGATACGTATGTGTGAGACCTCTAAAGAAGCATGGGACTTATTGGAAACAACCCATGAAGGCACAAGCACTGTGAAGAGATCTAAACTACAAATCTTAACTTCACAGTTTGAAAATCTCAGGATGGAAGAGCATGAGACATTTATGGAGTTTTTCATAAAATTGAACATTATTTATAACTCCATGGGTGGATTGGGAGAGAAGGTTCCGACACCTAAAATATGTAGAAAAATCTTAAGATCCTTACCGGAACGCTTCAACCCAAGGTAACAACAATTGAGGAGTGTATGAATATTGATGAGATGAAAGTAGAAGAACTGGTAGGTTCCCTACAAACTTTTGAACTACACTTCACACAACCCCAAAAATCCAAAAACAATGTCCTAAAAACTTCTAAGATATCAAAACATGAGGACAGTGAGAGTGAAAAGGAAGATGAAGATGAGGAAGTGGCTCTGCTGGCACAAAGATTCAGAAGATTCTTTCAAAAGAATCATGGCCGCCCCTCTAAAGGTAGAAAGGTGGATGACAAACCTTTAGCAGGTAAATTTGAGAAAAGAAACAGAGAACCACAGTGTTATGCCTGTCATGAGTATGGACACCTATCTATCGAATGCCCAAACAGAAAAACCAAGGGCAAGGCGATGGCTGCCATATGGAATGATACGATGGAGTCAAATTCAGAAAACAATAACTCAGGAAGTGATGGGGATCAGAAACCTTTGAAAATTCTTATGGTCTCCACCACTTCAATTATTCCCATGGAATCAGAAAGAGAAGAAGAATAACAAGCCATTGAATCATTTTCATCTGACAATGAGGAAATTGAAGAAGAAGAAGAGCAAAATGAATTACAAAGCGCTTACAATCAACTTTATATCCATAGCGTTAATACTGTCAAAAGACTTGGAGTAGTTGAAAACAAAAAGGAATTGCTGCAAATGGATCTGGATAAAGCTTCAAATATTAATACTCATCTAATCACTGATTTGCAGCAATGCCACTTAGACAATGATAGACTTAAAAGAACTAACAACTCATTGAAATCTGAGTCAAAGAAATTAGAGGAACAAGTCAAAGAACTAAATGAGGAAAACCTGATTCTTTAGAATAAAAATTATACACTTCAAAATGATCTAGAAGAATCTAGAAAAATTGCCAAAATAAACTGTAAATTTTCCCAGAATGGTGAGAGATTAGAAAAACTACTAGGAATGGGAAAACATGGAGAGGACAAAAGGGGATTAGGTTATGGAAAGGGTAGAACAAAAACTGATGCACAACCATTTGAAAAATCTATTGCATCCAGTAGTAACACCAAACCTATTCCAGCTCATTGCAAGGAGTCAGTTTATGAGCTAAATAAAAGAAGTATGCAAGCATCGCCACTTGAGATAATTGACAGGATGAAGGAGCAGTTGGGTCATGTGGACAAATCAAATAAGAAGAACAAATCTATCACAAGTAGAACTCCTATCGCAAAGTGGGTGATTAAAGAAAAGACAAATTGCCTTGTTACTCAATCACATCTTTTATCAGGCAATATGGCTAAATGGTACCTGGACAGTGGTTGCTCAAGACACGTCACTGGCGACAAATCTCTTCTTTCAAATTATAAGGATATTCACAAAGGGATAGTCACCTACGGAGATGGAAGCACTTCTGAAGTAATTGGACAAGGAATTATAGAAGGAATTAATCTGTTTAAGAATGAGAATGCTTTTTGCATAAAAGGATTGACACATAACTTACTGAGCATCTCTCAAATCTGCGATAATGGGCATGGTGTAAATTTCAACAAAGAAGGATGCGAGATTTTAGATCAATCAGGGAAATCAATTATGAAAGGTCTTCGCACAAATAACCATTGCTACATTATTATAGGAAAAGGAAGGAATGATATTAAGAAACATTGAGAGAGAAAAAGTTATTCTAGGTTATGCATCAAAACCTGGATATTTGGTGAAATGACGAAATTTTTGCTAAGTCCCCAATGGTACATCTAAGGTTGAAGACCTCTCAATTCTGTATATAAACATTATTATGTCTATATTTGTACAGAACTGGTGCATTGTTTTATATACAATAGCGTGTTAAAATTAGGAAAAATCTGAATAGCACTTACTCTCAATGCAAGCAATGGTCTCTTTCGATCTCATCGTCTGAAGTTCAATACAATTGACGATTGTTTAGAATGTGAAAAGTCATGTGACCATGGATAACATCGAGGTAGTCTCGATAGAATCAACTGACAACTTCTCGATGAAATCAATATGTTGGTCAATATGATCGACACATGGCGCCCAAATAAAAGGCTGATAGAAAATTTTTAAATGGGCCAGAGCTCTGCCCTGAAAGTTGATGTGCTTGAAGTCCAACGGAAATCTTGGCACCCAAGTGATACAGGGAAGATGATTAAAGGAAAAGGTAAGGCTCTCTCATCTGCAAAATCTTCCAAGAATAAGAAAGAGAAATACTCTAGACCCCCTCAAAACCAGTCAGATTGGGAATAAGTCACAATAGTCGATCGTACTATTCTCATTCGTACTGTTAAACTCTATGGGGTGGATCTCATGATGGAAACTATTGGATGGAAGAATATGTTTAATATGGGCGGGCCATATCAGTTTGAAATGATCCAGCAGTTCTTCAACTGTTGCCATGTTGCCCAAGATTACCCACCTTGCGTATGTCTGAATTTCATGTAGCACACCAAGCACATTTCTCCATCAGTTCTTGGTCATGTTCTAAACATTGAAGTGACGCAAATCCCTGTCACTAGTAGAAATCTAAACGATTTGGGTAGATGGGGGAAAATTACACAAGCACTGTGCCAAGGTAGGACAATTCCTAGAAATGATAGCAATATTTTTCCAGTAAAATACCTAGGAATCTCATTCCGACTCCTTCACAGTATTTTCAGCACGAATGTATACCCATGTGATGCGAATGACACAGATCTGAGTCCCATTGCACTCAACATTCTGTATGATGTCTATCAAGAGATCCCTGTATGCCTACCAACTCTCATACTAGACCAGTTAATTAAGGTAGTCAGGAGTGATCCTCTTGAATTTCTGCCCTTCCCATTTCTTATCTGCAAGCTTGCACACTGGGTCGGTCTGGCAGAAACAACTGATAGGGTATATCCTGAAGTATGGTTCGACCATAAAGCAGTACAACAAGTATATGTTTCTGTCTCATCAAATATGAAGATCCTTCCACCCATTGAAGATAGTGGACCTATGCTTAATGAAGAAATTCCTTGGGGATCTAATCAAACTCCTGATTACAGTTCTGCTTCTGTCACAAATCATCAGCATCATGTGTTTGAGCTCCAACTTTTGAATAGTCTCACTGGAATTGATGAACAACTCCAACACTGCGAACAATGACTATCAGCACTAGAAAATAAGATGGAAGCTCTCCAACACTCTGTGCAGGAGATTCTTGAGCCACTAACGACTGGCAGGCCTATTATGTGGTAGAAAGAGATAGTTTCGGTAGAGCCATTTGTCTAGTCAAAAACATTTGATGTTGCATCCATCTCTGCTTACCTGTTTTGGGTATCTCTACATGTGGCTGATATCTCTATCTGATGATTAAACTTTTTTGATATGGCTGAACTCAATTCATATTTCATTACCATACTTGATGTTTTTGGGATGTCTATACTGCCTACTTCTGGTATTCATTGATGTATGCTTTACAGTGTTCTCATCTATATGCATCTATCTCTGGTTATCCCATATGCTTCAATCTTCAGTCAATATCATGTCTTATACCTTTGCCAATGACTGACAAAAAGGGGGAGAACAATTCAAACACCCCGAGCGGAAATTGTATATCTTTGTTGCAGGTGTTAGGGGGAGCAGCCGCAACAAGAAAGGGGGAGTTTTTGAATTAAGGAGGAGAATTTGTTTGTTGTGTACATGGGTGTTTAGAATTTGTAAAATTGTGTTAATATATGTACACACAATTTAAGATATATCTGTCTAGATATGTTCCTAGGGTGTTTTGGGGATTTTGTCACGTAATTGACAAAGGGGGAGATTGAAAGTGCACCTATTAGGTGCCCTGGTTTGTCAATTACATTGTAAGTTGAGTCAGTCCGACGACAACACTTAACAAGAAGATCAAGTCAAGCATCTGCCTCATCTGGATGTATGGAAGCTTGCCAAAAGGTAAATCATAGCCTCACATCCCTTGTTCCAAAACACTAGGTGATTCAACCCTTAAAAAGAACTAGAATATCTTATGATTTATGTGTAAGAAAACTTTTTATCAAAAAGAAAATCTTCTAAGTTTTTCTTACACTGTCAATTATATCGATTCCCCTTTCGATATGATCGACCAGCTCTGTCAATGTCCTCGACATATCAATCGACACAATCGAGTGAGGACAAAAAGCATCCAGCAATCAAATAATCTTCTGGACGATTTATCGATATATCGACCTTCGAGTCGATATCATCGATATTCGAAAATCGATCATATCTAAAGTGGATCGATCATATCGACAGACTACTTTCCGGCGCCCCTATTTTTTTTAAAGAAAACTAACATATGCTTCGATATATCGATGACTGTTCGATTCAATCTGAACTAAAATATCGATCATATCGAGAGTCAGTCGATCATATCGACTGTGGGGCGCATGTTCTCACCAGCATGAATTTCAGGTTGCTTTTAATGTTGATCGGGGTGCCTGTCGATAAATTGATATTCATATATCGATCATATCGAGACAAAGTCGATTGGATCGAGTCAGGACATAATTCGTCCAGCAAGCTTACATGTAAATCTATACGATTTATCGATCCTATCGACAAGGTCTCCGATATGATCGATGTACAAATTCTGATGACATCGACTGTTTCCCCGATCATATCTGTGATCCTGAAATTCTTCAAGGCTTCTCTCTTATTTTTCACCTGTCGATAGATCGAAACATCACTCGATGGAATTGGAGTTCGAAATCCGATATCATCGATGTGTGTCTCGATCCCATCGACCAGTTGACAAAAGATTTCCAAAAGCGAAATGACAATTGAGTTCTTATCATCGAAAGGTCGGCCGATACAATCGAGAGTATACGCTCGATTATATCGACGACTGCTCGATGATATCGAACTCTGTCATAAATATGACCGTTTATATCCGTTGAAACCTTTTTCCTATAAATAGAGAGAGTTGTCTTCATTGCTGGGAGAGAAACTAGAGAGTGTTTTTGAGAGTTTTAACCTTCCTATCATTTACCTTAAGCCTTTTCTCTCAGAAAGTTCATCCTCCAATTCACCCTCATCATTGATAACTCATAGAGTGGATTGGAGAATGAACTTCTGCATTTAAGGATCCTTTAGCTACTACCTTAATGACATATCATTAAGCTGGGATGCCTTGAATGCATAGATGATGGGAACCTCTCTATCTTCCTTATAGAAAAATCTTCAGAGAGTGGTATTCCATCATAGCCTTGACCCAACCTAAGCCTAGCATATATACATATTTGTATTGCGGATCAAGGGAGCTAAAGATTCTTCATCAACAAGAAGGAGATCTTCATCATTGCGCTGAAAGGGACTCATCAATTTATCTGCAAGTACTAATAGTCAAGAGGACACTTGCAATCATTCCTTTTTAGGATTGGGTTTTAAGTGTTGCTCACCATTTGAAGTCCTCGAATGAGGCCTCCGACGGGAGTGTACGTGTGGGGTGTGTTGTGTGGACCCTTGATCTGTGGAGAGCATAAACATCTGGTTAGGAGTACGCCAACAAAACTCCAGGGTTTGAGGTGAACCGAGTAGAAACCTCAGGGTGCGTTGTGTGGACCCTTGTCCTGTGTGGGCATAAACATCTGGTTAGGAGTACGCCAGCAAAACTCCAGGGTTTAAGGTGAACCGAATAGAAACCTCTGTAAAGGTTGAAGGTGAACCTGATTTAAAACCTTAGGTTTGAGGTGAACTATGAGAAACTTCCTTAGTGAAATTCGGTCACTCAAGGGTTGAGTGTGAAAGCCGGGAGTGGAGTAGACAAGTCGTTGAACCACTATAAAATGACTGTGTTTGAGTTTGATATTATCTTTTATTTATGTGATTTCCTAGCATGTCTTTATATATGATCACATCCTATGTACACACAGTCATATCCATCACAATCTCATCTATACATTGTTTGTCTTTTAAATAGTTTGTGATTGGATCCTCTATTAGGCTTGGAAGCCAGTAGAGATAAGGTTGAGTAATCCTAATCAATACTCTACGATAGGATTAGTGTAATAAGGATTTTTAATAATTTATAAAAATTTTAAAAAATCTTATTCACCCCCCTCTAGGATATACTAACCTATTTCTACTTCAACTAAAGCGGTCTTCACCGCAATTTCAGAAAATCTAACTAACTTCAGATTTAGGGTAAGTATTATTTTGTTCTGAAATTTATATGATGAATGGAGACATAATTGTATAAATTTCTAAGTATTGAACAATTTTTCATGTTTTTAATATTTGTGAATAACATTTCTGGAAACCCTCACGAGACTATAATTCGTCCACTAGGAGAAACCTAAGGATTTAAAGGCTTGTTGCATATGCTAAATGTAATCGAGATTACCTGTGAAAGTAGTGTAGTTAGAATTTTTTTCATTTTAATTTTGTTTATATAATTAATTTTTATTTTTATTTTTATTTTTCTTCGCTTATTTTGCTCGAGACTAGCAAAATGCTGGTTGGGGGTGTGTGTCTTGAGACTTAAATATTGCATAATTTTTCCTATTTATATCTTGGTTTTATGAACATGAATCTGCTTAATATTCTATTTTACTCACGTATATGTTGCAAGGTGAATTTAAGTACTTGGATTGAAAAAGGGTGTAAAAAGCATGGATTTGATGCTCAAGAATCACCAAGGTAAGGGATGAATCTTAGGAGACCAAGATTGAAGAATTCACATGCCAATGATTCAAGAAAACCAAGTAAGGAATAAAGAGAATCGAAGATTTGAAGTGAATAATCTTGAATAAGTGTATTTTGAAGCTCTAAAGTCTATTTTAAGAAATTGCACAGATTTTAAATAAACTATGCAGTGAGAAGTCTATTTTGAAAAACTACGTATATTTGAGGCGGTTTTTAGAGTTTTTCAACTTTGTACAAAAATTGGGGTTCCCTACTTATAAATAAGGCTTCCTAGGGCATTCCTAAGCATCATTAAAAGCATTCAAGAGCAATATTTAAAGTTTTTAAAAGGATTTTCAATTTTATAAGTTACTTTTTTTTTCCTTTTAAATATTTTCTATTTGCATTTATTTATTTCTTGTTGCTTTCTTTTTCTATTCTAGTTATGTTTTTCTAAGTTTCCTCTATCCCAAGCTAGAAGGGAAGCACAAGGGTTTAATAATTCTTTAAGTTGTGATGATTAATTGTTTTAATGATAAGAAGAATTGTGTATGCATGTTATCTATTGTTTAGGTTTTATTTTTTATCCTCTTGTGAGATCCATATGTTTTCATCATGTGAGATCAATATTATCAAATCGCATATGCGATCCTGTGCGATTGCATATGCGTGTGCGCATATGCGATCACACAATCACATATGCGGTCGCATATTTTTTTTTTTTTGCATTTTTTCAAAAAATTAAAAAAAATCAGAAAAATAAAAATAAAAAATCAGAAAAATCAAAATAAATTATTATATCTCATTGGGATATGAAATACATATAAGTTAAGTAAAAAAAAAAAACCATACATGAACATGAGATACATCATACATTTACAATTTACTAATTTAATAATTTACAAATTACAATATAGTTAACTTCTTAAATGATCTATTCTTATCTTAACATTAACAAATTAACAATTAACATTTTAGTTAGTACTCAGTACTTAGTAGTTACATTTATTTATTTAACAATAACAAATAAGAAATATGAATTATGATTTATGAAATATCAAATATCCATATTCAACATTTAACACTACATGTACATGATAGATGATACAAATTGTCAAATATAATACATAATGTATCAAGTTATCATTTATCAATGATTCAATATTAAGTTATCAACAAACAATCAACAACATCAAAGCACTTAGACTTATGAGACAACCATTAAATAAAATTAAGAAGTTATGTATTTATTTATCTAATCAATAATCATGATATACATTGATCTAGCATACATTGTGGCACATCACCACCAGGTCCATCACTGTAAGACCCATATCTTGGTTCGTACCGTTTCGTAGACTTCCGCGGTCCTTCCGGTCGAATTCTGGCAACCTTCGACCCTTAACCGATATTTACGCGCGACCCTGATTCATATGTCGTCAACCTGTATCGACGAAACCCAATACCATTACCACAGCGACCGCACCATCGCTGCGGTTCCTATGCCGTGACTTGCGCGCCGAGGCGATACCCTGGTTAAGAGATGTGGGCCAACGTTCGGTGTGAGGAAAACGTCGCGCATTGAGAAACTCAAGAGAATCTCTACGAGATGTCACATCAATCCCATCAATCAATCCGTCACATGTCAAGTACACATCACCTTTCACTCATTCCTAAGCAACCTCAAAAGTCAAAAGTTCTCTTACAAGCCCATGCTTTTCTTACACAAAAGGCCACAAAAGTCAAGGATTTCTTACACACCCATCACTCACCACATCCATCACCCATCACTCTCTCTCTCTCTCTCTCTCTCTCTCTCTCTCTCTCTCTCTCTCCCTTTACAACTCCTTCTCTCTTTCTCATTTTCAAATCTCCCAAGCAAGAAAATCCCATACGTATGAGAGTTCTCCAAGCTTCCCAAAACTCCAAGGTGGCCCACTTTCCTACCCCATCATCTCCCATCCTAGCCATTGATTTCTCATCTCATCCATTAAAGTTGAAGTTAAGGAGCTAAGGAGCCCATAGGAGCAAGAAGATCGGACGGTGGGTGCTAGTTAATACTAGTTTTTCATGTTTTTGAGATGGGCCAAGTGAGGCCAACCGATCAATGGTTTGGATCTCACTTGGGACCCTAAGATGTGGCCGATGGCCCACTTTGATCATCATGATGGTCCATGATGGGGCCATTCTCCATGGACCCCATCATGATGTTCATTTCATTGCATTTAAAGGTCACCTAGATGTTGAGGGTCAAATATTATATTTCAGACCCCATTTATTGCATAGATTTACGAACAAGATACTGTTTAATGGTCCGTTTTAACCGTGTTTGTATTGCAAGGTGATTTTACGAGCATGGACTGAAAAAGGGAGCTTAAAGCATGGATTTAACACTCTGATGACACCAAAGGCAAGGGACGGACTCCAGGGACTAAGATTGAAGAAATTACATGCCAGAGATCCGTAACAATTGAGGAACTGAAGCTTAACTGGCCAGAAGGTCATCCAGAATGCAAGATCACTGGGTTCCCGTCATCTGTTTAGCTTGAAACTCCATACATGGCCTGAAGACTATAAAGTAACCGTACACGTCAAATTTCGGCCGTTGTATCCAGGTAGAAGTGGCCCAACAGATAAATCAGCCCAAAAATTATTGATTTGCGGTCCACCTGGTATCTGGACCTGCTTTAATTTTGGTCTCAACTCCTTAAATGAGGTGAGGAAGTGGATGGACGGATTGGATCTTGCATGAACATCAATTTGGGGCCCACCTTACATGTGCGTGTGCACAGCCCATGCGTGACCGCCTGTGCACCGAAGCAAGCAAATCGGTCAGCATTGTGCTGACCGATGATTTCTCTTAAAATCTGAAGACGTAACAGCGTCTTCGCTTCCGACGTCGATTTCGAGTAGTGGGCCCCACTCATCGTCATTCTGAAAGATCAGAACCGTCCACACGATTTAGAGGATGGCCGAGACCCGCTCCTAGGTTTCAGTTTCATTCCATGCAAGCTCTTGGAAAATCCTGACCGTCAGACACAGTTTGGACGGTAGAATAAGAATTCAGGTGGGCCACAGAAAAACTAATCAAAGAATGACCGTACCCGATGGGTTTTTCGGGTCTATTGTCGTGGACAGTGAGGATTTCATTGAAAGCAACACTCTGGGGCCCACTGATCATCACAGAACTTTGACGGAAGCTCTGTTCGCAAACAGAGCTTGCGGTTTCCCTTAGTGGGCCACCACCGTACACTCAAGGTCCAATCCGAACCGTCCAGCAGAAGTCTACGGCCCATATCACCCAGACCTAGGTGGAAGAATTTCAGAAAATAGCATAGAATGGTTTTTTAGTGTTCAAACATGGGTTGGACGGTATAGAAGAAAACTTGTGGGCCACGCCGAAATCACTCCAATTTCGTTTCTTTTCAAATGGTTTTTCATTTCTAATCTACTGAACTGGGTGGATTTCTTCATCATTGTCAGTATTGGGCCCACCAAACACCAGCGTAAACACGGGTTATGCTTACGCACGTCCGAAAACTTGGACGGTCCAATCTGTTTTGTGTGCGTGGCCAGGACTGATCCAATAAACCTAACCGTTTAAAACCTTCTAATGGTGGGTCTGACTGATGCCAAGAAGTCTGGCCGGATCAGATCATGCAACAAACTCTATTTTGCTGAGATTTGTTCTCATCAAGAAGCTGTCGCATTCGTGTTTTGCACGCAGCTGCGAAAGGGCCTACGAACATTCGAGCTGACTATAGCTGTGCATGTTTTCACCACCGACTCCAAAAGTTATAAAAGAGAGAGAGAATGGGATGAGAGAGGAGATCAGGATTTTTGGGACGTGAAGCAGGGAAGAGGACGGCTGGAAACTGAAGACGTGGAGAGAGAGAAAGACAGGGAGAGTTTTTTTTATATAGTTTTTAATTGTTGTTTATTAATTTTCTAGATGTTCAGTCAAATTATGTCAGGCTAAAACCTCTTAGCTAGGGCTAAGAGGTGAAGCTTGTAGCGTGATGGGAGGATCTGTTGCTTGTGCAATTTATTAGACTAATTGATCTTGATCTTAATTTGATTTTAATGGAAATATTTTGTCTTTAATGGTCTATTGTGACTGAAATTACAGTGGGTCTGTGATGGCTTTGAATATGTTCTTTTTCTCTTTTATGTTTATGACGTTAGGAAGCCTTGTTGTTCATCATAGTCTCCTGGGCATGATCGGATGTCGGTACCCTTCCTAACCTTCATACATATGATTGGTTGGTAGTTAGTTTAATTCTGTTGTTTGCCATAGTCTCTTGGGCATGGTTTGGTGATGGAATCTATTCTAATTCATATACCTTTCATCTCTTGAAAACTAGATCGATGACAGTTCAGTTTAATTTCCATAAAGCAGGCATAAGATCCCCCGGATCTCTACAAGTGGATCCTCTGAATCCCTAGTTTCCTTCTCTGATTTCTCTTAAGTTTAGATTAATTAATTCATAATTATTCCACAATTGCTACTTGATTTAGAATTCATCTTAATATAGTTGTAATTCTACTTAGTTTTAGATAACGTACAAGTTTCAGTCTCTTGGGATTCGACCTCGGTCTTACCGAGTTATTACTACATCACAACCCTGCACTTGGGGAGTGAACAAGTTTTTGGCGCCGTTGCTGGGGACTGTCGGCTACGTTTTTATGAAATTAATTAGTTTTAGGATTAGTTTAAGATTAGATTTTCTTTTTAGAATTTTCTAATTCTAGGTTTAGAAGCTTAGTTATTTTCCTTGTTAGAAATTTTTCGTAACGTTAGAAACTTGCTATTGTTCCTTCTATCTGATTTTTAGAACTAACCTAATTTTTTTTTTTTTTTTTTTCCTGTTTTGTAGGAAACTTCTAATTTAATTCTTAACCTAGGACTCCAAATTTGATAACTTTTTTCCATCTTTTCCTTTTATTTTCTAGTTTTCTTCTTACTTTCTCTTAGGTTTAAGTTAGAATTTGAGGGCTGAGTGTGTTTTAGACCCCAGTGGGCATGCGACAACACTCGACGTCTCATGACTGAAGGAGGATTAGTTGAGGGGTTGACTGTCCATCACAAGACTAGACACCACTTGAATTCTCCTGAGTCTGAGGAGGTTATGGCTGAAAATCAACCTCAAGCACTACCCCAACCTAGGGTTGAGGAAGTACATGATGAGAATGAGGTGCACCACGTACCCTCGCCTTGTACTTTACGAGATTATTTACAACCGGCGGGGGTGAGTACGCCCTCATGCATGATTTTTCCTGCGAATACAGGACATATGGACATCAAGCCAGGGGTTATCCAACTCCTTCCTAAGTTCCATGGGCTTGAGTCTGAAGAACCATACTTGCATCTGAAAGAGTTTGATGAAATCATAGGCACCTTATACTTTCCTAATGTATCTGAGGATACTATTAGGCTGAAACTCTTTCCATTTTCCTTGAAAGAAAAAGCCAAGACGTGGTTACATTCACTGCGTCGTAGGTCCGTTGGCACATGGAATGATATGCAGAGGGAATTTATAAAGAAAATTTTCCCACATCATAAGACAATTATCCTCAGGAGAGCAATCATGAACTTTGCCCAAAAGGAAGATGAAACATTCTTCCAATGTTGGGAAAGGTTCAAGAATCTGGTTAATGCATGCCCACAACATGGCTTTGAAATATGGTGCATTACGAATTTTTTCTATGATGGGCTAACAACTTTCATGCGCCAAATGGTCGAGACAATGTATAATGGAGATTTCATCAATAAAAATGTCGACGAGGTATGAGATTACCTCGATAGTCTCGCTGAAAAAACACAATCATGGGACTATTACCCAAGGACGAACGCTACGTCTAGGCCAACTCATTCAAGGAAAAAAGGAGGAATATATCTCCTAAAAGAGGATGATGATCTTAACGCTAAGGTGGCTAATCTCACCAGAAAATTTGAGGCCATGGAAGGAAAGAAGGAAAAGGTTAATGAAAGTGTTTGCGGCATCTGTGATTGCAACATTCATACTACTGAAAATTGTCCTTCAATACCTGCCTTTCGAGAAGTATTGAATGAACAATCTAATGCCGTAAATAACTATCAAAGACCTTTCAATGGACCACCCTCTAATACATACAATCCTGGTTGGAAAAATCATCCAAATTTCAGTTGGAGGAACGGACCAACGGCTACACCTCAAGGTTTCCTAAACCAAAATCCAACTCAAGAGAAACCTCAAGAGGATTTGGTTCTAAAATATTTTGAAAAGCAAGAGCTTTTCAATCAGGGTATGATGCAAGCCTTTCAAGACCTTACAAAAGTAATACATGAACTTAAGGCTAAAAATACGATTGGAAACAAGGGGAGCTTCCCGGCTCAACCTCTTCCCAATCCTAAACCGCATTATGAAGTTAGTGATCCCAGCTCTTCAAATCAAATGGGGCATGCTAAATCCATCACCACTCTTAGGAGTGGGAAAGTTATTGATAAAACCCTTCCGGTTAGGCCCGAAAAGCCTCAAGAACCAGAAGAGGACAACAATGATGGATCTAGTGGCGCCCCACAAAAATTTGAACCAGAACCTCTAGAAAAGCCAGTTGCTCCATTTTTTCAACGGTTGGTTGAACCAAAACGTCTCTCTAACTCTCAGGATATCCTAGAGGTGTTGAAACAAGTGAAAGTCAACATTCCTCTGCTTGATGTTGTAAAACAGATTCCTTTATATGCTAAATTTCTAAAGGACTTATGCACTACCAAACGAAGGAAAAGTGTTCAAAAGAAGATCTCCTTAACTGAGAAAGTGAGTGCCATCCTGAAACAAGATGTGCCGCAAAAATTTAAAGATCCTGGTTACCCAACCATATCATGTGTAATCGGGAACTATCGAATTGATCATGCACTTCTTGACTTAGGAGCAAGCGTCAATCTGATTCCCTACTCGGTATACCAACAGTTGGGTTTGGGTGAATTAAAACCCACTCGAACCATACTACAACTTGCTGATCGTTCTGTTCATGTACCAAGAGGGATCATCGAGGATGTGTTGGTCCAGGTTGATAGATTTTACTACCCTGTTGATTTTATCATCTTGGACACCGAACCCATCAATGACACGAGCACTCAAATTCCCGTCATCCTTGGTCGCCCATTTCTGTCCACTTCAAATGCAATTATCAATTGCAGGAATGGTGTTATGACTATATCTTTTAAAAATTTGACATTGGAATCGAATATCTTTTTCAATAACGGCAGCAACTCAGAGGATGATGACGATTTCCACGATGTTAACATGATTGATTCTTTTGTGAAAGATAGAACACCTCTCACCTTATCCTCTGATCCTCTAGAGACGTGCCTGGCCCACTCCCATGATCTTGATGATGATATAATTAGGAAGACGTGTGCCATGCTGGATACTGCACCGGTACTTGAAGTTAACCAGTGGAGGCCACAAATTGAAGAGTTATCCCAAACCGATGTAGTGCCTCTACCGTCTAACCTCAAGCCACCGAAGCTTGACCTAAAACCTTTGCCCTCTGATTTAAAATATATCTATTTAGGTCAAGATGAGACGTACCCGGTGGTGATCTCTGCCCACCTGGAGAAGGAACAGGAGAGTATGCTGATATCTACTCTCATTGAGCATAAGGGAGCTCTTAGATGGACGATAGCGGACCTCAAAGGAATTAACCCATCGATTTGTACTCACCGCATATATCTTGAGGACAATGCAAAGGCTGTTCGGCAATCACAACGTAGACTGAATCTAAACATGAAGGAAGTGGTTAAGGCCGAGGTTCTCAAACTATTGGAAGTGGGGATCATATACCCCATATCTGATAGTCAATGGGTGAGTCCAACTCAGGTGGTTCCTAAGAAGTCCGGGATCACCATCGTAGCTAATGCCAATAATGAACTCGTGCCGACTAGAGTTACTACTGGTTGGAGAATGTGCATTGACTATAGGAAGCTGAATATCGTCACTAAGAAGGACCACTTTCCTTTGCCCTTTATAGATCAGATCTTAGAAAGGTTAGCTGGTCATTCCTATTACTGTTTCCTTGACAGGTATTCAGGGTATAATCAGATTGAAATCGCCCCTGAAGACCAGGAAAAGACCACATTTACATGTCCCTATGGCACCTTTGCTTACAGAAGGATGCCATTCGGGCTATGTAATGCCCCTGCCACCTTTCAGCGATGCATGATAAGTATTTTTTCTGACATGGTGGGGAAATATTTAGAGGTCTTCATGGACGATTTCTCTGTTTTCCGTTCATCTTTCAGCGAGTGCTTAGCGAGTCTTAAATGTGTGCTGAAAAGATGTGAAGAAAAGAATCTGGTACTTAATTGGGAGAAGTATCATTTCATGGTTCAGAAGGGAATTGTCCTTGGATATATCATCTCGTCCAAAGGAATCGAGGTAGATAAGGTAAAGATCGATCTTATCTCTAACCTACCTCCACCCAAGAACATCAGAGACGTGCGATCCTTTTTAGGACACGCAGAATTTTACAGACGATTCATAAAGGACTTTAGTCTCCTCTCTCATCCTTTATGTAATCTTCTTCAAAAGGATACACCATACGAGTGGACTGAGCAGTGCCAAGAAGCTTTCACTAAGCTTAAGGGCATGTTAACCACTACACCTATCATGCAGCCACCCGACTGGAGTCTTCCTTTTGAACTTATGTGCGACGCCTCTTATTGTGCTCTTGGAGCGGTTCTAGGCCAGAGAAAAGATAAGCGGCCTTATGTTATTCACTACGCAAGTAGGACTCTAAATCCTACCTAAGTGAACTACTCGACTACGGAAAAGGAACTCTTATCCGTAGTGTTCGCTTTGGACAAATTTAGATCTTACCTGATCGGATCCAAGATCATTATTTATACAGATCATGCGGCACTTAAGTATCTTCTTTCCAAGAATGATTCTAAGCCCCGCCTAATACGATGGATCCTTCTACTCCAAGAATTTGATTTAGAAATTAAAGACAAAAAGGGAGTAGAGAACGTAGTGGCTGATCACCTTTCTCACCTTAATACCTCTGATTCCCTTGAGGCGACCCATATCAATGACATGTTCCCTGATGAACAACTGTTTAGAGTCTCTCATTCACCTTGGTTCGCTGATATTGCTAATTATCTTGCTACAGGTGCCATACCGACACACTAGACGTCACAAGATAAGAAGAAATTCTTTATTAAGGTGCGTAACTTTTTCTGGGATGATCCATATTTGTTTAAATATTGCCCAGACCAAATCTTAAGGAGATGTGTGCCAGACGATGAGCATCAGAGTGTCATCTCCTTCTGTCACTCACAGGCCTGTGGTGGTCACTTTTCTGCTAAAAAGACCATGGCCAAGATTCTAAAGTGTAGCTTTTACTGGCCCACTATGTTCAGGGACACTCATGAGTTTTGCAAGGCTTGTGAGCATTGTCAGAAATTGGGAGCATTGTCCCGTCGAAATATGATGCCCTTGAATCCTATCCTTATCATTGAAGCATTTGATTGCTGGGGCATCGATTTCATGGGACCATTCCCCCAATCCTTTGAAAATCTGTATATTTTTCTCGTTGTAGACTATGTCACTAAATGGGTTGAAGCGATTCCGTGCCGTAACAATGACCATCGAATGGTCATTAAATTCTTAAAAGAAAATATCCTGTCGCGGTTCGGAACGCCTCGAGCTATTATTAGTGACGGGGGCTCACACTTCTGTAATAGACCATTTGAGAGTTTAATGAAGAAATACGGTATCTCTCATAAGGTGAGCACCCTATACCATCCATAGACAAGTGGGCAAGCTGAGATTTTCAATAGGGAGATCAAACATATCTTAGAGAAAACTGTTAACCCTAATCGTAAGGATTGGTCAATCCGATTGACTGATGCCTTATGGGCGTACGGTACTCCTTTTAAAACCCCTATTGGAACATCTCCTTTTAGACTTGTCTATGGGAAGGCTTGTCACTTGCCTGTGGAATTGGAACATAAAGCATATTGGGCGATCAAAAATCTAAATTTCAATCTGGACAACGCTGGCTCGTTACGCAAACTTCAATTAAATAAACTTAAAGAAATTCGGAACGATGCATATGAGAACTCAAGAATTTACAAGGACAGGATGAAGGCGTTTCATGATCAGCATATTCTACGAAAATCATTCACGCCAGGTCAGAAAGTACTTTTATACGACTCTCGACTACATCTCTTTTCAGGTAAGCTTCGATCTCGTTGGACCGGCCCTTACATTGTGGTTACTGCTTATCCTCATGGGGCCATCGAGATAAGAGATCCTGACAATGGTAAGGAGTTTAAAGTAAATGAACATCGATTAAAGCCATTTGTCGAGACATTTGATTCAGAGGACATGTCCATGCCTCTGATTGCTCCTGTTTACCAGGACTGATCTCCTCGTCTGATGGACGTGTAGGTAGGTTTATCGCTTTCATAGGTATAGGATAGTTGTTTATTTGTCTGGCTAAAGACGGTAAATTTAGCGCTCCTGGGAGGCAACCCAGCTTTTTTATTCCATTTCATTTTTTTAGTTAGTTAGTTCAATGTTTGTGGGTAAAATCACTGCAAACCCTCACGAGACTACAACTCGTCCACTAGGGGTAACCTAGGGGTTTAAAGGCTTGTTGCATACGCTAAATGCAATCGAGAGCACCTGCAAAAGTGGTATAGGTAGGCTTTTATTTTTATTATTTTTTATTTTACTTTCTCTCTCGTACTAACCTACTCTCTTCCAGTGATCTTTTGAAAAATCTCTCTCGATTCGTTATCCAGGTACCATCCTCCCATAACTTCTCATTTACTTTCGTTGTCCCATGTGCATTACATGTTTAGATCTTTTACATTGAGGACAATGTAGTTTTTTGGTTGGGGGTGGGAGATTAGGTTTCCTAATCAGTGTCTTCTTACTCTTGAGCAAAAATTGTGAAAATTTTCTAAAAGTTCCTGTGAACTCGAAGTGATTTTTACAGATATCCCTAATTTAGATTTGTAAGATACATGATGTTGGATTTATGACTTGTGGATTCAGTTATCTGTTAGCCTTCACAGTTAAGTCTGATTTGTTAATCCATGATGAGAAGTTTTAAACATTGATTGAGTCGTGATTGCATATGTCACATCTCGTTTCTACATTAAGATTTCAATTTGATATTGAAGGATTAACTTGGTAATCATTAAGCATGAAAAGAACTAGCTTGGATAATTTGCTTATTATGATCATTAAATAAATAAATAAATAATTTTTTTTTTAAAAAAAGCATAATCGAAGAAAAAGAAAATACCCAGGGTTGGGGGAATGGCCTTCACCGTAGGTTTGCTCCTCACAGGTGAAGGTTTGATTCCCCAAGGTTAACATTCAAAAATTATTGGGCAACTGGTCTTTATCATAGGTTTGCTCCCTATAGGTGAGGATTCGATCCCCATCCTTGGCATTACTTTTAAAGAAAAATCAAAAGATGAAATTTCTGAGGCAGGTGTGGTTCGGGTTTTAGGTGTCCTGAATACTCTTGTGGTTACCAATGCTATCATGAAATAATAAATTGAATTTTAACGATGATAGGCTGAGATTACACTATCCACCCATGGAACTCAATGTTTAGAATTATTCTAATTGATGGATTAATACTTTGAACTTGATTTTGAGTCTACCAAGCGCTTGAGTCCAGGTGAAAGTAATCCCCAACTGTCATGAATCTTAGAATTTTCGTATTCAGATTATTTTGCAGAAATCACTTGAGTGAACACTAGACCGTCTATATTGGTGGAGAAAGGATCTTCACCGTTGAATTCAATTTTTGCTAGTTCCATGTGTAAAGGGCCCCATTTTATTGTATGATCTCTTACAAAAGAGGGCTCATAGTAACAGAGCCCTCCATCACACTCGTGTCCCACTCTCCATCTCTCTCTCTTCCTTTTGATTTCTTTGATTTTATTTTATTTTATTTTATGAGAATATAATAGGGTTGTGTGGCCCACTTGAATGGAGTCCATCATGAGGCATGAATTCCATCCAACCATCTACAAGTGGGGCCCATTTTGTGTGTGGTATCCATACCATACTCCATGTGGTGGCCCACCTAAGCGGGGCCCACCCTTAATGTATTATTTCATACACGTCCAGCGTACGCTGGATGTGGGTTGGGAAACACAAATATAAGCTTGTTTCTAAGCTTTTGGGTGACTCACTCACCTAGGCCCCACCTTGATGAATGTGTTCAATCCAAGCCGACTACTCCGTTTCCAAGCCCATTTGAGGCGTTGAGCTGAAAAATGAGATCCATCCGATCTTCAGGTGGGCCATAGCCTGTAAAATAGGAGACTCAACCGTTGAAGACACCCTGGTATGTTTTATTCACCGGAAAAATACTAGATATTAGACTCATTGGGACGGCCTTGAGCCACTGAACACGTTGGACGGGGTGGATCTGCTTGTTGTGGGGCCCAGACGCGAAAAATCCCTGAAAAATGGGTTTTCTAAATTTTTTTTAAAAAAAGTCACAGAGGCAGAGCCTCTGCCCTCTGACGTGCTGCAGCAGCAGCACACTGCTTGTGCAGCGAGCGTGCAGGCGGGCAGTCGAGCACATCCCACGGCTGCTGCCATGGGCCCCACCACGATGTAAATTTTGTATTCACACCGTCCACGAGGTGGGCCACCCAAAGTAGTGGGCCCCCTCCAAATTTCTGCCCCATCCAACGCTCTGGTGACCCACACCGCAGGAAATAGTGGGGTTGAACCTCTACCATTGGGACCCCTCTCATGGGCCACAGAAGTTTCAGATCAATCTGAAATTTGTGTTTTCCCTTCATCCAGGTCTGAGTGACCCTATGAACGGTCTGGATGGTTTATAAACATAATGGTGGGCCCCACATGGGGACCCACAGTGATGCATGTGTTCTTCCCACCGTTAGCATGACGGTGGGGCCCTTAGTGGGTGTGCAGCGTGCGTGTGTTGTGCGTGTGCTGTGTGTGTGCAGCGTGTGTGTGTGTATATATATTAATATATTATATTATTTATAATATTGTATATCTGTATATATACATATATATATACAAATATTATATGTAATATTGTGTATATATATACTATATATAGTTATTTATTATATTTTATATGATATACATGATTGTGGGCCTTCTTGTGGGCCCCCACCATGATGTATGGGTTGCATCCAATCCATCCATCCTTTTGAAAACTCCATTTTATGGCATGGGCATAAAGAATGAGTCAAATCCATAGTCTAAGTGGACCCCACCTTGGCATGTTATGAGGACCATTTTAATGATTTTGTGGTAGTTCATTGGGGCCCACTCTGATGTGGATGTAAGGCCCATGTCATGGGATCATTTGACATATTTACGGCCCATGGTTGAGACCCACTCTAATACATATGTAAGGCCCATTGAGACGTACTAGGGCCTATGGGTTAAGGCCATTTGATGTACATATGGGGCCCAATTGGTATGGCTCATTTGTTATATATAAGGCCCATGAGATTAGGCCCATTTGATGCGATCTAAGGCCCACGGGTTCTGACCCATTGCAATGCACATAAGGCTCATTGGTGTGGTCCATTTATGTGGCTCACTTGATGAATAAAAGGCCCATACGACATGGCCCATTTGATGTATTTAAGGCCCAATGGGAAGTACCTAAGGTCCATTGCAATGTGTGATCCCAACACGGATTATGTAATGATGTTCATGACGACCGCGCCTTAGGAGTAATGTTGGTTTGATGTCCACGTTACGAGTTTAATGTTGGTTAAATGTCCGCATTACGACTCTCCCTGGGGCCCATTGTTAGGCCCGTACTTATTGTGTATAGGCCGTCCAGGCCCATCTACATGGTAAGGGTAGTTCATTTCATTATAACATGTTTAGTATAGTTCCATGACTCATAATCATACGCACCATATGTATGCTTGATATGAGAGGTGACTGATCATAGCATATACCTTCGAGCAGGTTGTTTATGGGCTCCTGATTAGGCGGTGTTGCCCTACATGAGCGCACGTTACGTGCAAGGATGTGCTGCATGATTGGATAGTGTGTTTCATGCATCTCGCATCATGTGATATGGTTACTATACGTCCTAGCGATATCGGGGTCGTAGCCTCCACAGACGCATAGTGGTTGGCAGGATTGGATATCGAAAATCTTATTCTATATGGGGTGCTACAGATATCCCTGGATGAAAGTCCCTAAACCCTTATGGTACCAAGAGGTTGATCCAACGTTTAGACCGAGTGGGTAGATGAGCGTTGAGTGCCGATACCAGATGGTTACGCTCTCCACTGTGTCGTGGTTGGTTGGAAGGAGGTGCGGCCTTACCCGCCCTAGTGTAGGGGGCAATGCTAGGCTGAGTTTGACCAGCTCGAGGAATGGGTCCGCTATCAGCGAGTCGAGCCCGATATTGGCAGACGGATAGTGAGGTCTCTTCCACTTACCTTATTGCGCGCGATGAGGCGGCGATCTGGTTTACAGTGTACTAGACCCCGGTAATATCCTAGAGTTGAGCTGTATTGATATGTGGACTTAGATGAGGATTGTATACTTGACTTGCATCTTACATCGCATAGCCTTGATACGGCTCATGATATTATGGATCCATCTGCATATTCCGCATTACTCTAATATTGCATGATCATATTAGTACCTTGTGCACACACTTTCACCACCCTCTAAGCTTTCTATAAGCTTATGCACAACCGTTGCATGCAGGTGACGTTGGGGCGTAGCAACGCTGAGACAGGAGTGCTTACAGATCCTTTTGGAGTTTTTGTTCCTTACCATTATATTTCCCTTTATGCTCATTGTACTTGTAAAGTTTTTGATCATAGTGGAAATGTAATGGAGTTCTTAGTTGTTGTTTGTGGGTTATGCCTTTGGTTGAAAATCCTCCTCGTAGCATCCCAGGATCGGAACCTGGCGAATCGGCGCTAGGAGCCGAGGATGGGGTTCTATGGAGGCTGTCGGCGCCAGATTCGGCGACCGAAAATTTTGTGAGCCCCGTTTCTGAGTTTAGGGCATGACAGAAGTTGGTATCAGAGCATAACTTGGGAATAATCGAGAACAACATTACATATTTGCTATGAGTGTAGAATGGCTAAGTCACGAAGTTTGAATAGCTTAGCGACCTTCCGTTATAGGCCTTTAACGTGCGTGCCTTCGAGAGTTTTGAAGTTGATAGGCACCTTCACTCTTTCCTGTAGGACATGACGCGTGGGAGAGTGACCCCATCGACTCCCTTAGGGAGGATTGCAGTGTTGGGCTGATATTGTTCATTTTGCCCCGTTCTAGTTGGGGATATCTTTTTGCCTGCCGATCTGTTTACATTGCTGATGTCTGAGTTCGATGTCATCTTAGGCATGGATTGGCTCGCCGAGTACTATGCCATATTGGACTGCGCCGCGAGGACAATCACGTTTTGTATACCCGGCGTGCCACAGTTCCAGTTCGTCGCAAAGCCTAGAGGAGAGTGGTTGTCTTGTTTGATGTCATGTGCCAAAGGGGAGCCTTTTACCGCTTGCATCGACCATTTGCCCATAGTATGCGATTTTCCTGATGTGTTCCAGGAGATTCCGGGATTACCGCCTCGTCGACTCACCGAGTTTCAGATTGATCTCGTGCCCGGTACTGCGCCTATTTCGAAGGCCCCATATCGCATGGCACCGTTGGAGTTACAGAAACTGCAGAAGCAGTTGGACGAGTTGCGAGAGTTGGGTTTTATCCGTCCGAGAAGTTCACCGTGGAGAGCGCCGGTACTCTTCGTGAAGAAGAAGGATGGTTCATTGAGGCTCTACGTTGACTACCACGAGCTCAATAAAGTCACGATCAAGAACAGATACTCGCTCCCTAGGATTGATGATTTATTTGATCAGCTACAGGGTGCACAGTTCTTTTCGAAGATCGACCTGTGTTCCGGTTATCATCAGATTCGGGTCCGAGATGAGGACATTCCAAAGACAGCATTCAGGACGCGTTACGGTCATTTTGAGTTTCAGGTCATGTCCTTCGGACTGACCAATGCACCCGGGGTCTTCATGCAGCTGATGAACGTGGTCTTTCGCCCTTATCTTGATCATTTTGTTGTAGTCTTTGTCGACGACATTCTGATCTATTCGATGACCCGTGAGGAGCACGAGCAGCACTTAGAGATTACTTTGTAGACCCTCCGCGCACACCAACTGTATGCGAAGCTGGAGAAGTGTAAGACCCGTATCTTAGACCGTACCATTCTGTAGGGTCCCACGTTCTTTTCTATCGAATTCCGACAACCTTCGACCCTTAACTGACATTGCGCGCGACCCTGATTCATACGCCGTCAACTCGAGTCGACTCAACTCGAGACTTGTACCCTAGCGACCGCGTCGTCGCCGCGATTCCGGTGCCGTGTCGAGATGTGGGCCCACGTTCAGTTCGAGAAAACGCCGCACGTTGCAAATACCGAGAGAATCTCAACAATATGTCAAATCAATCAAGTACATGTCACATTACCCAAAAAGCAACCCAAAGTCAACTCTCTCTCTCCTACCCATCCCTCTTTTACAAATTTTCAACTCAACCCATACCTCACTTTACAACAACCACTCCACCCATTCATATCATCCTATTCTCTCCAATCTCTCTCTCTCTCTCTCATTCCTCAAACCCCCCAAGCATCACACGTCCAAGCCCTCCCTTCCCCAAGTCAAGTGTGGCCCACCTTCCTACCTCCTATCCTCACCTCCAAAGGCAATCTCGTCCGTTGGATCGCATCCTTTAGAGCTCGGGAGACCAAAGAGGCTATAAGATTTACAATGGTGGGTGCTTCTCTCTCTCTCTCTTTTCCTTGTTTAGGTGATGATGTTAATGAGGTGTGGCCCACCATGATGAGTTTGATCCACATCGTCTGATTGCGAGACCCACCATTGCTACCCTTCCATTTGAACCAGCATGGATGAAGGAAAAATACAAACATTATGTTGATCCAAAGCTTTGGTGGGCCATCGCATGGACCCACCATGATGTGCTTGTGCTGGACACACTGTGATGTGTGTTCCACATCCACACGTCCATTCATTTTGTATAGGCAATGGCCCACCTGATCTTGACCGTGTAAGCTCAAGCGTCCAGTAGCAACGCTACTGGACTATATGAAAGGAAAAAATAATAATAATAATAAAATTCATCTTTGAAACAAGCTGCTGTGGACCCACACGTGTGAACTCACCTCTGACGTATAAGGTCCATATACGTGGGACCCACCTTCCATCCCAGCCGTCCATCCATTTGGCAAGCTCATCTTGAGGCTTGGGACAGAAAATGAAGTAGATCTAATGATCAGGTGGGACACACCATAGAAAACAGTGTGGAGGATGAACGTCCACCGTTGAATCCATGGGATCCACCTGCTGCTGGGAGTAGACTAGCTGGAGTACCGCACCAGCTATATAGCTGATGGTGGACGTCAGCAAGTTAAGGTGGGTCCACCAATAGGGTGTATATCAGCGTCGTCCATCACGTGTGGACCCACCTGGCTTTTCTGTTTCATACAGGCCGTCCAACATGGCCCCACCTTGATATACGTGTCTGATCTGCACCGTCCAAAGGTGTTGGACGGTGGCAGCCATCTTGGGCTGTGTGTTATATCTCACCGTCCACTGTTTGGACGGTGGAGATCTACCATGATGTATGAGTTTTTCCACACCGTCCATTGATGAGGACGGTGGGTCCCAGCAGTTGCAAAGCTGCTGTGATTTCAGCAGTTCCGTGTCACCATGATGATGTGCATCATCTAAGCCGTCCATCAATTAACGTCCAGGGCTGGACGTTGAAGCTCATAATAAAATATAATATTATGTAATATAGTTTTTATATATATTTGGTGGGCCCCACGTGGGACCCACCTCTGTGATATAGGCTGGCTAGTGTACGACTACACCAGCTATGTAGCTGCTGTGCACGTCAGCCAGCTATGTGGGCCAGTGTGATGCGCGTGCTACATCTAGACCGTCCATTTGTTATGATGGAAGCAGTTCTGTGGGTCCACCAGCTGTCTGACATCAGTAGCTCTGTGGGTCCCACACGCTGTATATGTTTCGTTTATACCATCCAAAAGGTGGAGCCACCTGCTGCGTAGTTTTATGGGTCTGTGCGTCATGTATGTGTTTCATTTATACCGTCCACTGGACGATGGGACCCACCTTGATGGTGTGCTATATATCCGCTCCGTCCATGGGATAGTGGACACCGCCATGATGTATTTGTTTCATCCACACTGGCCAGATGGTGCTGGACGGTGCTGGACAATAGCTGGTTGGTGCTGATTTACTTGGGCAATGTTTGGGTAGTGTTGTGTACTGCCCCACCATGATGCAGTGTTGGGTATGCGCCGTCGGTGCAGTGGCCCACTTTGATGCTTGAGTCTACCACGCTGTCCATCCATTTTGTTAGACCTTGGGCTGCCCTATCAGGCCCACTTGATATATGTGAGGCCCACCTATTGTGTGAGGCTCGCCTTGATGTATTCTATAGCTTATCTGTGAGGCCCACCTCGATGTAATTGTAAGCCATTGTGAAGCTTATGAGGCCCATTGGTGCGATCCATTTATGCAACCCACTTGATATGTATGAGGCCCAAGTGCAAGGCCCACCTATTATGTATATTGGGCCAATGTGCAGAGCGCACCTGTTGTGTATTCATGGCCCTTTTTGGTGTGGTCCACTGAGTTGTATTCATGGCTCCTTAGCGATGTATATTAGGCCCGTGTATGCGGCCCACCGTGATGTATATATATTATATATCCATGACGTCCATTTGTGTGGCCCGCAGTGATGTATTTGTGGCCCATATGATGGGGCCCAATGTGGTATATTTATGACCCATTGATAATGCCCAAAGTGATGTATATCAGGCCTGTGAGAACGGCTATTGTGATATATAAAGTCTATGGTATTAGGCCCGTTGGTGCGGCCCATGTAATGTGGCCACTTGATGCATTGGGCCCATGGGTCGAGGCCCATTGTGATGTCTTAAGGCCCATGGGTTAAGGCCCATTGTGATGTATTTGGGGCCCATGGGTTGAGGTCCATTGTGACGTATTCAAGGCCCTTATATGAAGCTCAATGTGATGTATGTGAGGCCCAATGAATGAGGCCCAATGTGATGTATGTGCGGCAGCTATATTGCGTATAAATCCCTTATGTGGGTCACTCCTTGGGAGCAATGTTGGTTAGATGTCCACACTGGGGGGCAATGATGGTTAGACGTCCTCATTGTGACCTTTCCTTAAGCCTTGTTAAGCCCATTCTCTTCGTGGGTAAACCCAAATAAGTGGGCCCCACTCACCGTAGACGGATGGCCCCGTGCTATCAGATTTGATATAGCCACGATCGAGTGCCAATCTTTATACTATGGTTGATCGGTTGATCATCTATGGACCCCACCTTATTTATCTACTGATTATCGGTGTCGATGATCGAGGCCGACGCCGATTATCAACCCTGATTATCGATGCTGATTATCGATCGATCTCGATTATCGTGACCGATTTACTGATTTCGATTATTAACCGATTCTGATTGTCGTGGCCGATTGCCGATTAGCAATCAAGGCCGTTTATCATGACCGATTGCTGATTATCAACCGAGGCCTATTATCGTGGCCGATTGCCGATTCCGATTGTCATGGCTGATTGACCGATTATCGATCGAGGCCGATTGACGTGACCGATTTGCCGATTCTGATTATTAATCGATTTCGATTGTTATGACCGATTGCAGATTCTGATTGTCGTGATCGATTTGTCGATTCTGATTAACGATCGATCCTGATTGTTATGATCGATTTGTCGACTTTGATTATCAATCGATCTGATTGTCGTGGTCGATTGCAGATTTCGATTGTTGTGACCGATTTGTCGATTCTGATTATGGATCAATCCCGATTGTCGTGACCGATTTGTCGACTCTAATTATCGATCGATCTGATTGTCGTGGCCGATTGTCGATTCCGATTGTCGTGACCGATTTACCAATTCTGATTATGGATCGATCTCGATTATCATGACCGATTTGCCGACTCTGATTATCGATTGATCTGATTGTCGTGGCCAATTGCCGATTTTGATTGTCGTGACCGATTTGCCAATTTTGCTTATCTATCGATTTTGATTGTCATAGCCGATTGTCGATTCCGATTGACATGACCGATTTACCGACTCTGATTATCAATCGAGGCCGATTACTGATTCTGATTGTCATGGTCGATTACCAATTATCGATCGGGGTTGATTATCGATTCTGATTTGTCATGGCCGTTTGTCGATTATTAATCGAGGTCGATTACCGATTCTCATTCGTCGTGGCCGATTGGCCGATTATCGATCGAGGCCAATCATCATGGCCGATTATGGATTCCGAATGTGATGTATATTCTTCTCGTATTTGAGGCCTGTTATGATGTGTATTTTGTCCGAGATTAAGGCCCAACGTGACGTATACGAGGCCTATGTGGTGAGGCCCATTGTGATGCATTTAAGGGTCAGGCAATTGAGGCCCATTGTGATGTATGTTAAGCCCATGCGAGAGGCCCATCGTGATGTATATTAAACTCTTGAGTGAGGCCCATGGTGTTGTATATTTGGCCCTTGTGTGAGGTCATGGGTCCACTATATGTTAGGATCCATGAGGGTCATTCCTTGGGGGCAATGTTGGTTAAATGTCCACATTATCGAGGTCAATTGTCGATGCCGGTTATTGATACCGATTATGAGTATGTGACAGCATAGCATCATGATACATGCCCATACGCATCATCTGCATGTTTGTTATGAGATGTGATTGACCATTGCATATGTCATTGGGTAGGATGATATGAGACTCCCCAATAGACGGAGGTTATCTCACATGAGCGCATGATATACACAGGATGGATGTGTGACTCATGCATCTTGTATTGTGTGTTGCAATTACTATACGCCCTAGCGGCATCAGGGTCGTAGCCTCCACAGACATATCGTGGATGACCAGATGGGACACTGAAAATCTGTTCTACATGGGGTGCTATAGATATCCTTGGGTAAAAGTCCATAAACCCTCTTGGTTCCAGAGGTTGCTCCAACATATAGACCGAGTGGGTAGATGAGCGTCGAGTGCCGATTACCAGATGGCTGCGCTCTCCACTGTGTCGTGGTCAGTTGGAAGGGGGTGCGGCCTTACCTGCCCGAGAGGAGGGGGCAATGCTAGGCTGAGTCTGACCAGCTCAAGGAATGGGTCCGCTATTGACGAGTTGGGCCCGATATTGGTAGGCGGATAGTGAGGTCCACTCACCTTTTTGCGGGAGATGGGGCGGCAATCTGGTATGGAGTGTAATAGACCCTAGTGATTTTTTAGAGAGGAACTGTACTGATATGTGGACTTATTGAGTAGGAGTGCATGTTCATTCATTCATTCATTCACTATCCACTCGGGCTGGTGGTGCGCAACTAATTGTTGTGTACCTTCGTTATGGCAAAGATTTCGGTTGGGTGCGCGACTAACCTGAGATCAGGAGTTTACCACGTTGAGTCTGACTATCCAAATTTAGGTATGGGACTAGTTTGGATAGAAGTCCCTTGTGGTGGATCCCGTAGCCTGCGATACTACGTACTATCATCCCGACTTCACACCCAACATGGTCCTTTCATTCGATTTGCATATTGCATTTCATCCTTAGCATCTGATACTTGGCTCTTCATGACTCTTTGTTGCATAGTTGTTCTATATTGCGTATTCTGCTGTTGATTTACTTATGGACTTATCCGTACTTCCGCTTATTCTGTTATCGTATGATTCATGATCTTATTAGCATTTTTGCTTACTTTGATAATTCATGATCTTATTAGTATTTTTGCTTATTCAAACATTGTATGGTTTATGGATTACAGGTTCTCCGGTATTATATGATTGTGACATTATATTGAATACTTGACACTTACCTTGTGCACACACTTACACCACCCTCTAAGCTTTCCATAAGTTTATGCACGATATATGCGTACAGGTGATGTTAGGTTGCAGTGGTGTTGAGCTTGGAGCGCGAAGTGGTCTTCTGGAGCTTGATTTTCTATTTATGTATTTCCCTTTCAGTGTTGTACTCAAACGATTATATTAGTGGATATGTGATGATGATGTTGCCTTTGTGAATTGGGTAATCTTGTGGTTATGCTTATTACTAGTTAAATGTACATTTAAAAAAAAAATCCTCCTTGTAGGATCCCAGAATCGGAATCTGGCAAATGAATGTTGGGAGCCGAGAATGGGATACTACGGAGGCTGTCGGCACCGGATCCGGTGATCGGGATTCATGTGAATCCGATTTTCAGGGTGTGGGGCATGACAAGAAGTGCGAGTTCTGGCAGGAGGAGGTGAAGTTCCTCGGTCACGTTGTGACGAGGGAGGGCGTCACAGTGGACCCCTCGAAGGTCGAGGCAGTGCTTCAGTGGGGCCAGCCCACGACTGCGACAGAGATCTGTAGTTTCCTTGGTTTGGTGGGCTATTACCGGTGTTTCATTGAGGGCTTCTCTCGTATTACAGCCCCGCTGACCAGGTTGACTCGGAAGGGCGCAGAGTTTGTTTTGAGCAACGCCTGCGAGCGAGCATTTACGGAGTTGAAGGACCGTTTGACGTCCGCTCCTGTCCTCACTCTTCCCTCTGAGAGTGACAGTTTTATTGTATTCACTGATGCCTCGCATAATGATTTGGGTACTGTCTTGATGCAGTACGGGAGACCAGTGGACTTTACATCTCGTCAGCTCAAGGTCCATGAGCTGAACTATCCCATGCATGACTTAGAGCTGGCCGTAGTTGTCTTCGCACTGAAGGTGTGGAGGCACTATCTTTATGCAGTCAGGTTCGAGCTCTTCTCCGATCACAAGAGCTTGAAGTACCTCTTCTCGCAGTCTGAGTTGAATATGAGGCAGAGGCACTGGATGGAGCTCCTAAAAGATTATGATTTCGATCTCCAGTACCACCCAAGTAAGGCAAACGTGGTAGCAGATGCCCTCAGCCGTCAACCACGAGGCCTAGTGGCGCATATGATGATTCAGGAGTGGCGGATGCTTGAGGATATCGCAGCGTATGATTTTGAGTTTGGCCTGCAGTCTTCCATCATACAGTTATCGAGCCTGTCGATTCAACCCTTTCTTGTCGCTAGGGTGATCGAGGCTCAGCAAGCTGATGAGTCGTTGCAGAGTTATATGGTTGAGGCTACATTTGAGAGTCAGGCAGATTGGCAGATTGGTACAGACGGTAGACTTCGCTTCAGAGGTCGATTATGTGTCCCGGATATTCCAGAGTTGCGCAGAGATCTTATGACCGAGGCACATCGATCGCGATTTTCTATCTACCCTGGCTCGACGAAGATGTATCGTGACATAAGGAGATAGTATTTTTGGACGGGGATGAAGCGTCAGATTGCTAGTTTTGTGGCTGAGTGTGACACGTGCCAGCGTGTCAAGGCCGATCATCAGAGACCCCCTGGTTTATTGCAACCGTTGAGCATCCTGATGTGGAAGTGGGAGCACGTGTCGACGGATTTCACTATGGGTTTGCCGAGGACTCAACACGGTCATAATGCCATTTGGGTTGTTGTGAATCGTCTGACGAAGTCGGCACATTTTCTTGCGATGCGTGCGACTTGGTCTATGGACCAGCTTGCGAGATTATTCATCGAGGAGATTGTGAGACTGCATGGCTTTCCAGTCTCGATCATTTTAGACCGAGACTCGAGGTTCACGTCTCAGTTTTGGAGGAGATTTCAGCGAGCGATGGGGACTGATTTGCAGCTCAACACTGCGTACAATCCGCAGACCGATGGCTAGACCGAGAGGGTCAACCAGATCCTTGAGGATATGCTTCGGGCCTGCGCTATTGATTTCAGGGGTAGATGGGATGAGTATCTGCGATTGGCTGAGTTTGCGTACAATAACATCTATCAGACGACCATCGATATGGCTCCTTTTGAGGCACTATATGGTATACCATGCAGATCACTGAGTTGTTAAACCGAGGTTAGAGAGCATCGTCTCCTATGTCCCGAGCTTGTGCAGGAGACGTCAGAGGCTATAGATATCATCAGACAGAGGATGCGCACAGCTCAGAGCCGATAGAAGAGTTTTGCTGATCGTCGGCGTCATCCCCTGGAGTTTGATATAGGGGACCATGTGTATCTTAAGGTCTCGCCCATGAAGGGCGTAGTTCGATTTGGAGCGAAGGGCAAGCTTGCCCCGAGATTCATAGGACCTTTTGAGATCACTAGGCGTATTGGCGCCGTGGCTTATCGGCTTGCCTTGCCATTGCAGTTGTCTAGCGTCCACAACATTTTTCATGTCTCTATGTTGAGGAAGTGTGGATCAGACATGGTTCCCGTTATTGATTGACAACCATTAGAGGTTCGTGAGGATGCTTCTTACATTGAGCAGCCAGTCCATATCCTTGATCGGAAGGAGCAGGTCCTCAGAACTAAGGTCATTCCTTTGGTGAAGGTTCAGTAGGGTCACCATTCTGTAGAGGAGGCTTCTTGGGAGCGTGAGGATGAGATTTGAGAACGTTATCCTTATCTCTTTGATGGTTGATCATGTGATGTATTTTGTATGCTGTCTATGATTCTATATAGTGATGTTATGTCTCTTCTTCTTCATGAGTTATGCCTAGTTGCGATGATTGTGTAAATTTTGAGAACGAAATTTTTATTAGGAGGGGAGAGTTGTAAGACCCTATCTTAGTTCGTACCGTTCCGTAGACTTCCGCGGTCCTACCGGTCGAATTTCGACAACCTTCGACCCTTAACCGATATTTACGCGCGACCCTGATTCATATGCCGTCAACCTGTATCAACTCAACCCAAGACCATTACCACAGCGACCGCGCCATCGCTACGGTTCCGATGCCACGACTTGTGCGCCGAGGCGATACCTTGGTTAAGAGATGTGGGCCAACGTTCGGTGCGAGAAAAACGCCGCACGTTGCGAAACTCAAGAGAAACTCTACGAGGTGTCACATCAATCCCATCAATCAATCCATCACATGTCAAGTATATGTCAAGTACACATCACCTTTCACTCATTCTCAAGCAACCTTAAAAGTCAAAAGTTCTCTTACAAGCCCATGCTTTTCTTACATAAAAAGCCACAAAAGTCAAGGATTTCTTACACACCCATCACTCACCACATCCATCACCCATCACTCTCTCTTTCTCATTTTCAAATCTCCCATGCAAGAAAATCCCATACGTATGAGAGTTCTCCAAGCTTCCTAAAACTCCAAGGTGGCCCACTTTCCTTACCCATCATCTCCCATCCTAACCATCCATTCCTCATCTCATCCATTGAAGTTGAAGCTAAGGAGCTAAGGAGCCCATAGGAGCAAGAAGATCGGACGGTGGGTGCTAGTTAATACTAGTTTTTCATGTTTTTGAGATGGGCCAAGTGAGGCCAACCGATCAATGGTTTAGATCTCACTTGGGACCCTAAGATGTGGCCGATGGCCCACTTTGATCATCATGATGGTCCATGATGGGGCCATTCTCCATGGACCCCATCATGATGTTCATTTCATTGCATTTAAAGGTCATCTAGACCGTCTATATTGGTGGAGAAAGGATCTTCACCGTTGAATTCAATTTTTGCTAGTTCCATGTGTAAAGGGGCCCATTTTATTGTATGATCTCTTACAAAAGAGGGCTCATAGTAGCGGAGCCCTCCATCACACTCGTGTCCCACTCTCCATCTCTCTCTCTTCCTTTTGATTTCTTTGATTTTATTTTATTTTATTTTATGAGAATATAATAGGGTTGTGTGGCCCACTTGAATGGAGTCCATCATGAGGCATGAATTCCATCCAACCATCTACAAGTGGGGCCCATTTTGTGTTGGTATCCATACCATACTCCATGTGGTGGCCCACCTAAGCGGGGCCCACCCTTAATGTATTATTTCATGCACGTCCAGCGTACGCTGGACGTGGGTTGGGAAACACAAATATAAGCTTGTTTCTAAGCTTTTGGGTGACTCACTCACCTAGGCCCCACCTTGATGAATGTGTTCAATCCACGCCGACTACTCCGTTTCCAAGCCCATTTGAGGCGTTGAGCTGAAAAATGAGATCCATCCGATCTTCAGGTGGGCCATAACCTGTAAAATAGGAGACTCAACCGTTGAAGACACCCTGGTATGTTTTATTCACCGAAAAAACTTCGGATATTAGACTCATTGGGACGGCCTTGAGCCACTGAACACGTTGGACGGGGTGGATCTGCTTGTTGCGGGGCCCAGACGCGAAAAACCCCTGAAAAATGGGTTTTCTAAATTTTAAAAAAAAAGTCATAGAGGCAGAGCCTCTGCCCTCTGACGTGCTGCTGCAGCAACACGCTGCTTGTGCAGCGAGTGGGCAGGCGAGCGGTCGAGCACATCCCACGGCTGCTGCCATGGGCCCCACCATGATGTAAATTTTGTATTCACACCGTCCACGAGGTGGGCCACCCAAAGTAGTGGGCCCCCTCCAAATTTTTGCCCCATCCAACGCTCTGGTGGCCCACACCGCAGGAAATAGTGGGGTTGAACCTCTACCATTGGGACCCCTCTCATGGGCCACAGAAGTTTCAGATCAATCTGAAATTTGTGTTTTCCCTTCATCCAGGTCTGAGTGACCCTATGAACGGTCTGGATGGTTTATAAACATAATGGTGGGCCCCACATGGGGACCCACAGTGATGCATGTGTTCTCTTAGTGGGTGTGCAGCATACGTGTGTTGTGTGTGTGCTGTGTGTGTGCAGCGTGTGTGTGTGTATATATATAAATATATTATATTATTTATAATATTGTATATCTGTATATATACATATATTATATGTAATATTGCGTATATATATACTATATATAGTTATTTATTATATTTTATATGATATACATGATTGTGGGCCTTCTTGTGGGCCCCCACCATGATGTATGGGTTGTATCCAATCCATCCATCCTTTTGAAAACTCCATTTTATGGCATGGGCATAAAGAATGAGTCAAATCCATAGTCTAAGTGGACCCCACCTTGGCATGTTATGAGGACCATTTTAATGATTTTGTGGTAGTTCATTGGGGCCCACTCTTATGTGGATGTAAGGCCCATGTCATGGGATCATTTGACATATTTACGGCCCATGGTTGAGACCCACTCTAATACATATGTAAGGCCCATTGAGACGTATTAGGGCCTATGGGTTAAGGCCATTTGATGTACATATGAGGCCCAATTGGTATGGCCCATTTGTTGTATATAAGGCCCATGAGATTAGGCCCATTTGATGCGATCTAAGGCCCACGGATTCTGACCCATTGCAATACACATAAGGCTCATTGGTGTGGTCCATTTATGTGGCTCACTTGATGTATAAAAGGCCCATACGACATGGCCCATTTGATGTATTTAAGGCCCAATGGGAAGTACCTAAGGTCCATTGCAATGTGTGATCCCAACACGGATTATGTAATGATGTTCATGACGACTGCGCCTTGGGAGTAATTTTGGTTTGACGTCCACGTTATGAGTTTAATGTTGGTTAAATGTCCGCATTACGACTCTCCTTGGGGCCCATTGTTAGGCCCGTACTTATTGTGTATAGGCCGTCCAGGCCCATCTGCATGGTAGGGTAGTTCATTTCATTATAACATGTTTAGTATAGTTCCATTACTCATAATCATACGCACCATATGTATGCTTGATATGAGAGGTGACTGATCATAGCATATGCCTTCAGGAAGGTTGTTTATGGGCTCCCGATTATGCGGTGTTGCCATACATGAGCGCACGTTACGTACAAGGATGTGCTGCATGATTGGATAGTGTGATTCATGCATCTCACATCGTGTGATATGGTAACTGTACGCCCTAATGATATCGGGGTCATAGCCTCCACAGACGCATCGTGGTTGGTAGGATTGGATACTAGAAATCTTGTTCTACATGGAGTGCTATAAATAAACCTGGGTGAAAGTCCCTAAACCCTTATGGTACCAAGAGGTTGTTCCAACATCTAGACAAAGTGGGTAAATGAGCGTTGAGTGCCGATACCAGATGGTTACGCTCTCCACTATGTCGTGGTCGGTTGGAAAGGGGTGTGGCCTTACCTGCCCGAGTGTAGGGTGCAATGATAGGCTGAGTTTGACCAGCTCGAGGAATGGGTCCCCTATCGACGAGTCGAGCCCGATATTGGCAGACGGATAGTGAGGTCTCTTCCACTTATCTTATTGCGCGCGATGAGACGGCGATCTGGTTTAGAGTGTACTAGACCCCGATGATATCCCAGAGTTGAGCTGTATTGATATGTGGACTTAGATGAGGATTGTATGCTTGACTTGCATCTTGCATCGCATAGCCTTGGTATGGCTCATGATATTATGGATCCATCTGCATATTCCGCATTATTCTGATATTGCATAATCATATTACTACCTTGTGCACACATTTTCACCACCATCTAAGCTTTCTATAAGCTTATGCACGACCGTTGCATGCAGGTGATGTTAGGGCGCAGCAGCGCTGAGACAGGAGCACTTGGATATCATTTTAGAGTTTTTATTCCTTACCATTGTATTTTCCTTTATGCTCATTGTACTTGTAAAGTTTTTTATCATAGTGGAAATGTAATGGAGTTCTTGGTTGTTGTTTGTGGGTTATGCCTTTGGTTATGCTTATTACGAATTAAACTGACGTTGAAAATCCTCCTCGTAGCATCCCACGATCGGAACCTGGCGAATGGGTGCTAGGAGCTAAGGATGGGGTTCTACGGAGGCTGTTGGCGCCTGATTCAGCGATCGAAAATTTTATGAGCCCGATTTTCTAGTTTAGGGTGTGACAACCACCACCACCACCATCTTCATCATTCGAGTCATCTCCTTCTTCCACATACACTTCTTCTTCTTCTGTTTCTTCGTCATCTGTACGTACTAATACTTTATCAACATCTAATGGTAGATGGTATTCAATTTGATCATCATTATCACCTTCTCCTTCTTCAATCTCATCAACGGGTTGACGGCTACTACTCGCCCCCCGGTTTCCTCTCGTCCTTCGCCTTCGAGTGGTACTACTACTACCTTCACCAGGTGTCGATTCATATGACACATCTTCAACTTGTGCCCTTGTCAAATCCTTTCCAGCAAATACCGGGTCCTCTGTCTTTACGAGCTACTCATTATCTGCATCCAACTCATCTAAGCAGATAGGGTCAAAGAAGCCGGGCTTTTCTTTCCTACTTTGGAATCGTTCTCGCAATTTTTGATTATATTGAACGAAAACCAAGTCGTTTAGCTTTTTTTGCTCAAGGCGATTCCTTTTCTTGGTATGAATCTACAAGAAAGAAACTACATTTGACGTTAGCTATTTAGGTAATTAATTTAGCTTAGGCCACTAAAAAATTAAAGTTTACAAAAAATAAAAGAATTACTAAATAGTCTAAAGTCTAAATAAACTTTTACTTATAGACTCGAACGTGCTCCAATTGCGCTCGCAACCACTAGCAGAACACGTGAGTCCAAGAATCTTCATAGCCAGCTTCTTTAGAGCTGGATCCTTCTTGTTCGGGTCCACTCCATAGGCAGCTCACCAGTCAGCTGAGAAAAACAATTGTATAGGACCATAGTCCATATGTTAGATCTCTTAGAGAGTAGAGACACTTTGTAAAATAACTTTTCGTAAGAGTTCAGTACACAGTTGAGTCAGTGTACACTAACATAGTAACATTCATTCATAGAAGTACTTACTAGGTAATTTCATTGTCCGATGTCTTATTATGATATCCCTTGAGAATATCCCTTCACTTTTTAGAAGTCCAACAAAGTTGAGATCTTGTCCTGTTCTCCTTTATCTGGAATCATTCTTTCCAAGACATCAATAAATCCAACCACATGCATGTTAGTGCTTCTGCTAGATCAGTAGAAGTGAATAAACAGGCTGGGTTAATGATGTAAGCAGCCAAATACAATGGGGATGACATTTGGCTACCCCATCTTCTATCGATAATATCTAAAATTGGCCTGTAATCATGGTCTCTATAGTTAAAATGGTCCATGATCTTATTTTTCACCCTCTCCATCGCATTATATATGTAGCCCATTACGGGCTTCTCATCACCGTCCATCAATCGCAACACAGAGACTAAGGGCTCGGATGATTCTAGCGCCTTTACCCCCTGAGTCCAAAAACTTTGAGAAAAAATTGTTTATTGAACCCGTTTCCTGTCAGCCTTCTTTGACCAAGGCCCACTTATAAAATCGGCCGACACTACAAAGCTTCTAATTTCTGATTTCTTTGTATGTAGCCTTTGTAGTGTTAAAAAGGTTGTAGCAAAATGGGTGGCTGCTGGACGTAGCAAGTTACTCCCAATGTGTTTTCTCATTCGACTGAGAAGAAAGACGTTTTTGTACATAAAGACCGTGATTCTTCTAGCCCTTGTAATCATGTTTATAAATAATCTACCTATATCTTCTAATATAAGATCAATACAATGGGCCGCACAGGGGGTCCAAAATAAACGTCGCCTCTTCTCCATAAGGAGACGACCGACCATTACATACGAGGCTGCGTTATCTGTAATTACTTGTACAATGTAGTCCTCACCTATTTCTTCAACTACACTATCTAGTAAGTTAAACAAATATTCTCTTGTGTGCGAATGGCCCGATGCATCCACTGACTTCAAGAACATTGTCCTAGCTGGACAATTTATCAAAAAGTTAATGAGAGACCGACGGGATCTATCGGTCCATCCATCGGCCATTAGTGAACAACCATATATTTTCTATGATTCTCTATATTCATCTATGAAGGATTGTTTATATTCAACTTCAGTTTTTAGGCATGTCTCCCTCATTTCATGATATGAAGGAGATTTAAGCCCAGGTCCAAATTGACCTATAGCCTTAATCATTACCTTGAAGCTTTTTTATTTAACAGCGTTGAAAGAAACGTCGGTTTGGTAAAACCACTTAGCAATATATTGAATTATGGTTTTTCTATCTTTTTGTTTATACTGGTTCTTTAAAGTTGTTTGAGCCGGCCCTTTCCCTCTACCCCTTTGGTCGACCACATCCTTGGGGTGTGGTTTATACCATCTATCTATATGGGTCCATGCTCTCGGGCTCTTTTTGATGATTGTACTTGTGGTCTATACCGGCCTGTTAAAGTAGGATGAGTGGGACTAGCTTCATCTATATTAAGTACATTTATATCTTCATATGCATCTTGTTCCATATATTCCTCCTGACATAGGGTACTATCTCATTTCTTTCTTAATTATTTTTTCATATACTCCACGATATCCCTTCAGATTTCTGGAGTAATTTTATCGCATGCTTTTGCATTTGACCTCGGTAAATGTGTAAGGTGTTGCTTGTTCCTTGCAATGCCACCAGAACTCATAAATCCACATAACTCACATACTATGTGAGTCTTTTCGGTAGCACTACGGTAGTGCCCATACTTCCAACCCGGGTCATTTGACTTGGGCTTCAAAGAGGAAGATTGGGAAGAAGATATTATGATGGTGGATAGTGGTGTATGTGTATTATTAGCACTAAAAAGTAACTAGCTAACTGCTAACTAGAAACTAGAAAGAGACTCAGAAGTAATAAGAAGAACTGAGAAGTAAGAAAGAAGTAAATCTAAGAGAGTAACTTAGTAATTAAGAGTAAAGAGTAAAGAGCCTAAAGAGATGGGACTTGAGAGAGAGAGAGAGAGAGAGAGAGAGAGTTACACACTTACACTTACACACATACTTGTAGAAACTAGAAAGGGAGAAGAAGAGGGAGAGAGAGAGAGAGTTGAGTTATACACTTACACTTGTAGAAAAGGAGAAGAAGAGGGAAAAGAAAATGAGAAAAAGAGAGAGAGAGAGTTGAGTTACACTTACACACTTACACTTGTAGAAAGAGAAGGAGAGAGAGAGAGAGAGAGAGAGAGAGAGAGAGAGAGAGAGAGAGAGAGTTACACACTTACATTTACACACACACACTTACACACTTACACTTGTAGAAACTAGAAAAGGAGAAGAAGAGGGAGAGAGAGAGTTGAGTTACACACTTATACTTGTAGAAAGGGAGAAAAAAAGGGAAAAGAAAATGAGAAAAAGAGAGAGTTGAGTTACACAGTTACACTTTGAAAAGGCCTAACTATATGCCCTTAAGGGGGGGCAAATAAAGTTTGTAACAGCGAAAATTAAACAAATACGATAGCCAACAATTAAAGTAAACCAATCCCAATGCAGGAATGTAAAAAATGTAAAGCAACCTCAAAATTCAGATCTTGAGAGGTTGATACAAATGTTATTCTAAGGACAACCTTACACCAAAAATCAGAGTTTATGGTAGGATAACCTTATTTCTAAAAAGGTCTTTGTATCAAATCTCAAATTGAAGAGGAAAAGAAAATTAAATGCAAACTGTATTGAAGAATAAACTGCTATCAATTATATACTGTTCTAAGGACAACCATGCACCATAGAAATGGCAGGGCAACCTTACTAGAACAATCAAGAATGCTGAAAAAGGAATCGAAAGAAATAATTGCTAAATTATTACAACATTCCTACAATGCTTAAAATAAATTATTACAACATTCACATCCACATATACATCCCACAAATGAATAATAAAAGATATGAAATATAAACCATTCAACCACGAGATATAAGGAATTATAGTGATTCGCCTGTGTGTTCACCAATTGTTTAATAACAGCCACACGGAATGCTACTCCACTCCTAATATCCTCACACAGGGGGTATTAGAGTTCACCATCAAGTTAGGTTTTTACAAGTTCACCCAAAACCTTACAATTGTGTCTTTCTATGTGGGCTTACACAATTAAAAAAACCTCACTTCTGAGTTTTCCTGGCTCTCCTCAGATAACCAATACAATGAGATTTTTCTGACAAATCCCAAACAAAACCAAAAGTAAAAAGAAATTTACAATTAAATGTAAAATACCTAAATATCTATTTCGTTGTAGCAGCCCAGAAGAACCAAGTCAGAGTAGATGATTGAATGTCCAAGTTCGATGTCCAAACTCACATTTCAATGGTTCTAGTTCTAATTGATTTTAAATTAAATCAAATAGGGTGTAGCTCTATTTGATTTTAATTCTAAGAAGAAGGAATACAACAATTCCTCTTTTCAAATTAGATTGGAATTCAGAAACAAAATCAAATAATGAAAGCTAACAAAAGAGAATAGAAATTATGTACAATGTACCTTAAAATGAACACTAACTTATCTCAGAGTGGAGCTTTGAATATACTTGAATTACTTATCAAACCTCTGAAATTAGTGTTCAATTTATAGGCGAGAAAATCACGTCTTCGACTGGTCTTAGAACCAACGAAAATTTAAAATTTTGAGCGGGATAAGATAAGACGGTTTTACGACCAGTCGTGGGTACCCTACGACTGGTCGTAAGTCACCTTCGATCGGTCGTAGGTTCCACACGACTGGTCGTAGACCAATGAATTTCATTTCTGGACTTAGAGTCGAAGGTCTATGACTGGTCGAAGAACCAGTCGACACTATTCCTACGACTGGTCGAACAGTCACCAAGACTGGTCGTAAAGTAACTAAAAAATTTTAAAAATCCTCAACAACTTAGGATTGGTCGTGGAATTTCTTGGACTGGTCGAACCAGTGCTAGGACTAGTCGAACAAGGTCCAGGACTAGTCTTAGAACAGACCAAATTTACGTATAAAATATATATGGATTATGTATCCAAAATATCCCACTCTAAAGGTCAACCTAAGGTCAGTCTTACCTCAATAGTGAAGCGATGACATTGAAACTTGAAGAAAGTGACCTTTGAGTATAATAAAGCCTGAAATCTTTGAACTTGAAGGCTTCTTGAACTTGAGCACTTTTGAGATCTTAAAAGCTTCTTGAACTTGAACACTTCTGAGATCTTGAAAGCTTATTTTGTTATCACTTATACAAGCTTCAAAGAAATGTCTTTGTCACCACAAATTTGACAATAAAAAGGGGCTATAAACTATAACACTTACACGCTTGTAGAGAGAGAGAGAGAGAGGGAGATTTACACACAAATAAAAGTAAAATTACAAATGTAACAACTAACAAATCTAAAAGAGGTTCCCAAATTCCAACTTCAAATCTAGTTGCAACTTGTAGTCTTGTACTTATAATCTTAAAATCTTGTTGTAACTTGTTGTAAATTGTAACTTGTAAGATGTAACTTGTAGTCTTGTAATGTAAGTTGTAACTTGTCACTTATAAGTTGTAAGTTGTAAGTTGTAACTTCAAACTTGTAAGTTGTAAGTTGTAACAACTAACAATTAACAAAGTAACAAATCAATTAACAAACAAAATATTTTTTTTAAAAAAATGATAGAAAGATTGAAAGAAGTTAGAAACTTAGAACTTAGAACTTAGAACTTAGAAAACTTAGTGGATGGAGATTGAAGATTGGAGAGGGCCTGAGGAGTGAGGAGTCTCTTGACTCTTGTCTTGACTCTTGATCTTGATTCTTGAATCTTGATTCTTGAATATGGATGGTAATGGTATTATGAATGAAGAATGATGTATCATGTATCATGTATCTTAGTCTTTGGATTCTTAATTCTTGATTCTTGTTGTACCCTCTTGAGTCTTGTTGTACCCTCTTGAGTCTTGAATCTTGATTCTTTAAAGTTGAAACAAAAGAAAAGAAATATGGAAATAGAATATGGATGGAGAGGAGTGGATGGAATGTAGTAGAATGTAATTTGTAAAATGTAAAGTACTTAGTAAGAGAGCATGTAGTAAGAGAAATAGAGAATAGAGAGAGAATTTGAGCTTTTTTTGTAAGTAGGAATGCTTAGAATGCATATATATATATATAGTAAAAATCTGGATTTTTTTTCATAAAAAAAGGTAAAAAAACGGTCAGAAATCTGACCGTTGGCCAGTACGCGATCGCATACATCGCATATGCTGGCACATGTGGCATATGTGATCGCATATGTGCAGGATGCGCATATGTGATCACAAATTCGCATATGCGGTCGGCCCCGAATATGCGCATATGCGATCACAAATTCGCATATGCGACCGCATATTACAATAGTGTATGAGATCCAAATTGATGAATAGGCTTACCCTAGATCAATCAAATTTTCTAGATAGGAGAGGTTCTCAACCTGTCATGATTTGAATTATTAAAATTACTGGCGCTTGAGAATATATATCAATGGTGTAAATTCATAATTTTTTAATCTTTTATATCATTTATTAAAATATTTAAACTATTTTATTTTCTGATTAGGCTGACCATAGTGCTCAGATTCTAGTTGTGTTATCCAAGTTATCATGATTTTGGAACATTAACCTATGTGTAGAACTTTGAAGCTTGGGTTTTGTTTTAATTCAGTTGAATTACATCCATGCAAAAATCCCAAAATCAAATCATAAATTTAATTTTTATTATTTAGTTTATTTTGCATTTGATTTTTTTCCTTCTCGCAATTCATCTCCTTTTAGGATCGACCATATATTCACAGGATATTACTTACGAACCTCTGCACTTGGAGGCAAGCAATCATTGAGTTAGTACCGAGTTGGATTTCAGGTCGGGTCGAGTCAAGTTACTGGGTGACTCGAACTCGACTTGGTTTGAGTTCAAATTGGACAAAGTTAACTTGATTCGTATCGACTCACCCACTTAGTTAGATTGAGTCAGACTAAAGGAGTCGGACGAGTCGAGTCATCCCATGCCCAACTCTACCCCTTAAGAACCATGCCATTCTGAAACTTGGGGAGGACCAACAAATCAATGGTGGGCGCCCTTGCAACTCCTGCTTGTGTGGCCCACCTGAAGCACAGATTAGCCTGATTTTTGGGTCCACAGGCAAATAAAAGACAGTTGTGCATTATGGTTAGAGTGGATGTCATGAACACATCAGATTGGGGTCCACACAACTCATTTGTAGAGCAAACTTTTCACTAGATCATGGCCATGCATATATGGATATTGTCATTCAAATCGAAGGGAACTGATATGTACACCCCCTTTGATATAGAAATTCTTTTTTGCCCGATTTTGGTAATACAATAGTGTATCTCTGACACTGTTCTAATACCAAAAGTAAAATATGGGTGCACGAATAACAAAACATTTCCACACGCGAACACATACAGCCTTTTACGTGAACTTTCACATAAACAACCCTTTTCTATGCCTGCTTTATGTAGAAAATCTGAACCATTCAAGAGGTGGGGCACACCATGATGACCAGCTAGTTCAAAAATCAGACCGATCCACTTGTCGTGGGACACCACGTAAAAATCAATGGACGTCTGATATTATGACTCAAAGATACAGGTATGGACCAACCAGTGAATGGAGCGAAATGATATTCATGGTGGTGCCCACCTTTTGCAAGGATTAGATTCACCAGAGGTGACTAGTTGGAGGGGAAGCAAAGCATACATACCAAAGTTCACATACATGGGCTCTATGTGACTATTTCTCTTTGTAGAATACGTGAATTGAGTCATGGGTTGGAGGGCCCACGTGGAGTTGTGGTTAAAAAAAAAGTATGGCAGACAATCCATGGTGCCGTCATCAGCTGAAGCACAGGGAGTGAGACCACTTGTCAAAACCATACATTATTTTGAGTGGCCGACAAGCACTCTTACTCCGGTGGTAGCTCTTAGGAGCCTTAACACCTGGTCAAGGGTTAGAGCACCCAAAGGTGGACTGAAATCCCACTAAGGCGTGAGTGTGTGGTGGTGTGTGTGCGCGTTAAAAAAAAAAAAGCACATACAATACATGTGTACATATACATGTATGCGTGTTAGTTTTTCTTATATTCTAAGAAAAATTGGACTTCAAGTTACTGTACTCAAATCAATTAGGAAATCCTAATAACGGCTATTCTTCAAAGGAAAATCCATGATGGAAGAGAAAAACTAGACACATAAATAGAAGACTTGTATGAGGTTTCTTATCTTTACCACAAACTTATAATAGAAATAAGAAGAAAGTGAGCTAGGAGAGGAATCTACACTCTAGAATGTATGTGGACCACAGATTAAGGCCGTTCATCTTAAAGACTGAGCATCCTCAAGCGTTGCATGCTGTATGCATTTCACGATCCTAGAACCGGAACCCTAATAGTTGATCGTGTTCCAATTAGTGTTCACAACACCACCTGAAATGATGGGTAAGCCTATCTTTAAGTAATTAGTTTTTCTATTTTTTCGCATCAACCCTAACAGGACCCACATGCTTATTTGTGAATCCCTGATTAAAAAAAAGGTGGGCCCATTGCCTCAGCGAGTGGTACTCCATGGACTAATCAATCTAGTTCCTTTTCTTCTTTGAGAGAGAGAGAGAGAGAGAGACCCTCTTCTTGATGGATCTCCCCAGTCACTCCACCCTTGTGGGATTATGATGCCTTCCAAATCATAGAAGGAATGGACTACCCTTGCATATCTGCCCCAGGCTTTTCCCAACTAAATGATCCCGGACCCAGTCAAATTACAATTGACAAAAGAGAATCCTGAATTTTCATATGCTGAATTCCTTTGAGAAGTTGCGATTGTTTGACAGATCAAATCTGTCGCTAATTTCTGAACAAGTTTGAAAATCAACAACGGATTTGAGGTTCGTTGCTCCTCATATTAGCGACAGACCTTATCCGTTGGTAATATTTTTAATGATGTCCAATTCGAGTGGGTTTTTTCGAATTTTAGCAACAGATTTTTAAAAAATTTTACAACGGATCTTCTCTGTGGGTAATCTGCGACAGACCTTATCCGTCATAGATTAACTACAAATTTTATCTGTCGCAAACAAAAAAAGACCCAGTAAATAGCCATGGACCAAATGATCATTTATTTGGTTTTACGATGAATTTGGTCTGTCACAAATTTGCAATTTTGGCATAGCATCTTATCAATTTATACTTTATCTCAGATTATCCTAGGAGTAAACTTTAGTTGTAATCTAAGTCTACGCTCATACGCTGGATTCATTATTTATTCAATATTAAGCAATTCTTTCAAGAGACATTCTTGTAGTTACTCCTAGTGACTATTTGTGAGTTTTTCATTTTGTTTGATTCGCATTTATTCTGAAATTTCTTTCTTATGAAAGGCATAAAGTAACTCATCTTTAGAAGAAGAACCCCACCCTCTGACTATCGAAAATTTCAAGTGGCTAAGTGACTGATCTTCTCAAAATCTGGTCATGTACGTTCATATTGAACATATTTGCTTAATTTGGTGCTTGGGGTCAAATTTGATCAGTTTGGAACAAGCCACTGTATCAATTCTAGAATACCCACATAATTGAAAATAAACCAAATAACCAACATTTTTTTAGCATGCCCAGTGGACCACAAACTACTTAGTTGTCATAACATTTGGTTGACTCAAGTATATTTGTCGGTTAAATAATCATTTAGAATCATGAGCTGAAGAGGTGGTGTGATACTTCAACAGCCACTATTGTGGCTAAAGAGCTTCCTACTCAAGAGGAAGAGGTACAAGTCTAACAAGTGCCTAAGGAGTTCCACTACCTAATATGGTGCCTATTCCTTAAAATTCATATAGACCATTCACATCTCGACATGAACCTTTTGAGATTATGTCATTTGGGATGGCCGATATGCATTGGGAGATTAACACATCATAGAACTATCGTGAGTTTAGGCAGGAAACTCTTAATTTCATGCCAAGGCTTTTAATAGGTGGATGGTCTGCCACACTGAGAGCATGAATTGGTTGGTGGCTTTTTTTCGCTGATAGAGCATTTGTTGCACCTCAACAATAGGCTGATGTAAGTTTTGTTGGAAATTGGGCACCTATACCACCAGTTTAGCCAATGCCATATACACTTCTATTACAATGAAATATACCACCTATTCCTATCCTCAGTATGCAAAATTCACCAATATCGGTAGATTTCAAACATTCAGAACATGCTCCTATTTCAGATGTCTAGAACATATTCCTATCTAGAACATGCAAAATTCATTGTCGCTTGTAGATTTCAAATGTCCTGAACGTGAAAATAAGAACGTAGTTCATGAAGCTATGAATCAAAGGATGCTTGCCTGGAAATCAACTATATAATGCAAAAAAATATCATGTTGGCCTTGAAGTACCTCCAGTTGTTGTACAACAATACTGAGAGCAAAACGAAATTATTCAACTAGTTCAAGAAGCAACGGGCCAAGTTTTTGACCAAATTATTATTATAATTTATCATGAGCCATATCCTGATTGGATCGAAAAGTGATATCCATTGTCGAGGAACAATTAACCTGAATTTATACATTATTTACAGGTGATATGGGTTAATCAACCGTAAAACACATAAGTCGATTTACCATACGATGTGGAGAATCAGTCAATAATGAGTATTATAAATTACATTTATTTATCCATTCACTCACTAGGGTAGCCTTGGTATTCTAACTTGCTACCAAATTCTATATAAAATTGACAAGAAATATAAAAAAAAAAAAAAAATCATACTCAGTTCTTTTATAAGGACAGAGAAATTTTTATGGCTGATATTGCTCATTTTCGACAACTACCATGAGAATTGTGGACAATTAAATTGATCGATTTAAAAAGATAAAAAAGCTGATGCAAGTTAATTATGACCAATGAAGAATTTGTCTAGTTGGCTTAAGATGAGTTGGAATTCAAGATTCGAAAGAAATTTATTGGAACAAAATTCACAAATCTTTACGATTTTACTAGGAATGTGTCTAAATATGGGGCCCTTCTTCAAGAGTCAACGAGGTAAAAGAATTCATTAGAAGGGACATATTATCATGACCCTAATTATGATGTTATAGTGGTTGAAATAGTGTCTAAACAACCATTGACATGTTTGACTTTAGTTAAAGTAGAGACAATGATAACTTCTAATTAGAAAGTTCAAAGATCATACACTTTTGATATTTCTTATACTGATGAAATCTTTGATATATGTTAGCTAGCAAATTTATCAAAATTTCAGTTAATCATAAGTTCAACAGCTAAAGTGAATTACACATAGGAAGTACAGTGGGCTTCAACTGAACTTTTCCTATTAAACATCATGTGCAGCTAGGTATCAAATAATCAATTAATACCTAGTTGAAAAATCCGCATACCGTTTTTCTCTTAACAGCTTTCTATTTTAGTTTCAAATGGGGTTTTATATGGTATAATGTTGTTACACGTAAGTATGATATAGTTTTTGGCTTGGTACATACGAAATGAATCACTACATTAATTATAAATATTAAAAACTAGTTTTATCTAATATTCATTTGAGGCACTAACTTTAAAATAAATCTACATCTTTAAAAAATTGGGCTGAAGTCAGAGCACATTCATTCGTTTCTAATATTCAATATTACATGCTGTTTAGACCATATTTATATATGGGAAAATTAATAAACATTTGAACCAGCCAGATGGATGGATTGGATTCTCAACCATATGCCATGCTGTCACATTTGTGTAACATGTACAAAATAGAAATGCATTTCTTTCTGTTTCTCCACTGGGATGTTAGGTAAGGCCCACTGTGATTTTGGTGAGAAATCTACTCCATCCATCCGTTGCTAGACCTCATTCTCCGACATGCGATCAAAATTCATCTAGATCCAAAATTCAAATGAGCCACATGAAAAGAAATAGTGAGGATTCAATAACCACCCACTGTTGAAACATTCTTACGGCCATAAAAGCTTTTTTGTTATCGGGATAATGTTTTTTTTTTCTCCTTTAAACTTAATCCTAAAGAGAATGACCTTATAAACGGTTTGGATGGTATATTAATATCACGTGGAGACCAGAACAATAGGCATTTCTTTCTCCAATTTTCTATCTTGTGTGGCCCACTTAAGTTTTCCATCCACCTTATTTTTTATTACATTTACTTACTAAGTTGGGAAGCTAATTGCATAGTAACTAGAGCTGGGCATTGAGTCGAGTCGGACCAGATTGGGTCCAACTCGACTCGGTCCGAAATTTCCATAGCCTGGCCCGAACTCAATCCGATCCGGGACCGAGTCCGAGTCACTTGACTCGATTTGATTCGGTGCCCTTCTAGCTTGATCCAATCCAAGTTCAACTCGGTCAGGGAAACTAAGTTGGATTGGACTGGGTGCGATTTGAATCAATCCTGATGTTTTTTTTTTAGGAAAATTTAAAAAAATTTAAAAATTCCAAAATTATATATATATATATATATATATATATATATAAAGAAAGAAAGAAAGAAAGAAAGAAATTAAGGCCGTCCTAGCCAAAGTCGAAAAGTTTCAACGATAAAGCATTGGGACCAGTGCCATCTCATTGGAAGGGTGTCTATGAGAGAGGCGAACATTTCACTTCCACCAACTGCAATAGGAAGCTAATCGGAGCCCGTTGGTACATTAAAGGATTGCAGGCAGAACTGGGAAAGAAACTCAATTTTATCGGAGTTGATTACTTTTCCCTAAGGGATGGATTTGGCCATGGTACCCACACATCAGCCACCGCAGCTGGCTCCTTTGTAGAGAATGTAAGCTAAAAGGGCTCGGTAAAGGGATTGCCAGAGGTGGTGCACCTAAGGCTCGACTGGCAACGTACAAGGTCTGTTAGAGTATTCCTTACTCTTACTGCACTACTTCCACTGATGTGTACTCAAAGCTTTTGATGATGCCATGCATGATGGGGTGGATGTGTTGTCTTTATCTCTCGGCTTAGGGATTGAGATGGGTGAGACACTCATTCGGGTAAAGAAAGAGAAAAAGGGATTTAGAGATTTAGGGTTCGGGTTAACGGGTGTGGGTATGTAGAATGTAAAAAGTGTGTGTGTGTGTGTGTGTGTGTGTGGACCCAATCCGGATCAGATTGGATCAGTCTGGATCGAATCCAATCGAATCAGATCAGTCCAGATTGACCATTGATCTGAACTCGATCTGATGTACGATCGGATCTGACTGGGCCATCACCATCCGACCCAATCCTGACCTTCAATTCAGATCGGATCAGGTCGGGCCCATTGGATCGGTTTGGTTTTTGCTCGGCTCTAGTAGTAACTCACTACGCTTAGGGTATTGAGAAAACTCTATGAGGTCCACTATGATTTATGTATTTTATCCTCTCCGTCCATACATTTTATGAGATAATTTTATGGCTAGTGCCAAAAAATGAAGCATATTCAATATTCAAATGGACCACACCCTAGGAAACAGTTGAATTGAACTTGTACCGTTAAAAAATTCTAGGGGACCACGGAAGTTTTGGATCAAGCTTATATTTATGTTTTACCTTTGACCATGTCTATTTGATCTTATGAAGAGGTTGGATGACAAATAAAAATCACTGTAGGGCCTAAAAGGGTTTCAACAGTGGAAATCATTATCCCCACTGTTTCCAGTGGTATGATCCACTTGATCTTTGGATATTCTTCAATTTGGGGATCAACCCCTTAAATTAGATGGAAAAACGGATGGACGGTGTGGATAGACCACATACATTCAAGGTGGGCTCATCTGAGTTTACTCAGTAAGATAAGAGCGTCCTGAGTAACTGGGGACAGATGGACGGGGACGCGGATGTCGCTTTCGCAGTAACTTCCTACGCTGGGAATCTATGGTGGCGGATGTCCCGCTAAAGCTTTCGCAGTAACTTCGTGCGCTGGGAATCTATCTGGGGCCATCATCATGTTTTTGACAGATCCACTACGTCCATCCGTCTTTTGAACTCATTTTAAGATAAACGCGCAAAAATAAGCCCAATCCAAGATTCAAGTGGGCCTCAGCAAAGGAAAAGGTTTGTAGGGAAATTTCTACCGTTGAAACCTCCCTGGGTCGAAAGTGATTCTTACGTGAAATCCATATCGTTCATAACGTCAATAATACTAGGATAAACTGAAAAAACAAATACTAACCTGATTCAAAACTTCTATGACCCACGAATATTTCAACTGTGGACGTTCAATTCTCACCTTTTCGGCCCACTTGAATATTAGATCCGGCTTATTTTTGGTATCTTAACCAATAATGAGTTCAAAAAGCCGATGGACGTGGTGGATTTATCAAAAACTTTATGATAGGCCCCACATAGTTCCCAGCACAGGAAGTTCCTGCGAAAGACTTCCGCATGCGCGTGAGAGAGACGCGTTACTTATAAAAACTCCACTTCTTCTCTCCTAGTTTTCAAATTTCTTCTAAAGCTACCTTTTCTTCTCTCCTGTTTCAAATTTCTTTCAAATTACTTCAAAAGCTACCCACTTCTTCTCTCTTCTATTTCAAATTTCTTTCAAATTTCTTCGAAAGCTACCCACTTCTTCTCTCCTCTGTTTCAAATTTCTTCGAGCGAGCGAAAAGGAGAGATGCTACCATCAAGACCTAGTTGTGTCTACAGAAAACCAATTCGTATCAGAAATGTGGAGTCTGAGTTCCGCATAATCAGCGGCTTCCTCAAAGACTACCCTTTCATCTCTGTGGACACTGAGTTCCCTGGTGTCGTCTACCATAACGTACCCGATACACCCGACTCTGTAGCCAGGGATCGATACGCACTCCTTCGGGCGAATATAAACGCCCTCAAGCTCATCCAAGTCGGACTCACTTTCTCCGACTCAGCCAGCAACCTTCCTGATTTGGGGACCAACTACTGTTACGTCTGGCAATTTAATTTCAACTTCGATCCATGTTGTGACTTCCACGCACCCGAATCGATCGAGCTATTGCGTAAGAACGGCATTGACTTCGAGCGCAATCGATTCTACAGGATTGATGAGGCCCGTTTCGGGTTCCTCATGAAGCTATGCGGACTTGTTGGGAACAATTGTTTTAGTTGGATCACCTTCCACAGTGCTTACGACTTTGGCTATCTGATAAAGGCGGTGACTCAGAGGCAGCTACCGGATGACATTAGCGAGTTTCTCAAATTGATGAAAGATATATTTGGGTACAAGGTTTATGACATAAAATATCTCATGAGGTTCTGTCACAACTTATATGGAGGGTTGGAACGTGTGGCCAATGAATTGGGGGTGGACAGGGCTGTTGGGAAATGCCACCAAGCTGCATCAGATAGCCTGCTAACATTGCATGTTTTTACGCGGCTCAAGGTTAGAGGTTTTCAGCTGTATGTGCCTGACCACTGTGGAGTATTGTATGGATTAAAATACCCTTTGGGAAATCTGTTTTCATTGAACTGAATATATTTTATTTTATTTTTTCATATACATACACCATATAAATAGGTCTTCTAAGAGATTATAAATTTAAATTTTTAGTGTTTTTTGTTTCACATTTATTTATAAATATATTATTTTTAAATGTTTGTTAGTATTAGTTATAGCAAATTGCAGTACTTTGGCTGCTAAAGCATGGGGCCTGTTGAATTTTAGTCGTTGATGGTGCAGTCCACCAGTTGAATATTATGAGCAGGTCCACTGTGTCGCAAGAGTTTTTCTCAAAGAATTTGACAGAAAATAATGATAATAAAAGTCTCAGGTGTATACAAATTTGAAAAAAACAAAAAGGTAATTGTGAATATTTTTGTTAAAAATAGACAAACAGGTAATGTAGCATAGAAAAGTAACATTTGCACTCCTATGAGATAGTAGGATGTACTTAGTAAAAACTTGCTACATTAGCAAGTGTCAAACATGTCTAACAACGGAAACTTTAGGCCATGATGCATAGATGGTGGGGATGATCCAATGGATGGACTGGATATTATACAAACTCGCTATATTAGCAAGTACTAAATATTTTAGACATGTGCACCTATGAATCTCATGGTTCTTGCTACTATCTAAAAGTGGCACACTCACTCACGCGTACTCATACTCCATGCTCTCAATAAGGCATTATTAAGGACACGATGTTGGTTTATACTTATTTAGCAAAATAAAGTAGAAAATTATGTTTGGTTTCTTATATCACATAAGTGATTTTTTAAATTCTTCAACTACTCTGTCCCTCATAGTCTAAATATTTCTTTTTAAAATTTGAAAAAGTCTCTTCCAATGTTTACTTATTCATATAGGTCCACCTTTAATATTCACTATTCATCATGTGGGGCCTACGTACCTTTGATGTGGATTAACTGTTCATGATATGGACCCCACCTTATCCCTATCTACATGTGAACCATCCAATGTGTGGGGCCTACTTTCGATGTGGACTATCAACCTTGCGAGGCCTTCCTTGGATGTGGGTTGTCCAACATGTCAAACTTTTGATGTAGATCGTCCATCATGTGAGGTCCAACTTCAAAATTTTCCATCCATCATGTGATGCCCATCTTAGATGTGGGCCGGCCTTTATCATTCGAGCGGACTTTTGATGCGGACTATTTATTATTTAGGTCCCGCCTTGATGTAGGTCATTCATTATTGGGGCTCGCTATCATTGTTAATTTTCCATTATGTGGGGGCCAGCTTCATTGTCCGTTGCCTATTTTGGTGAGTCCACCTCTGACATGGACCATCCATCATGTGGGCCCCACTTTTAATATTGGTCGTACATCTTGTGGGGCCACCTTATTATGGACCACATGGAGAGATGAGGAGGAAGAGGAGAGAGAGAGAGAGAGAGAGAGAGAGAGAGAGAGAGATAAAAAGGTAAAAATGTAAAAAAGTAAATTTACTTGTGGCCGTAAGAAAATTCAAGTTCACAAGTTATTTTTAAGAAGGTAATTATTCAGCTAACTTTTATTAAATAAATACTTTATTCTATTCAAATAGGCCTAAAGTGGATAAGGTGCTGTCCCGCCTCATGTGCGGCCCTTATTGTGGTACCCACCATTTTGCATGTACTATATCCATGCAATCCATCCGGTTTTATAACATTGTAGGCCATGAGCCTAAAAATAATGCGGTTCCAAATTTCAGGTGGACCATGCTAACGGTGGCAATTGATCAATGCCCCACAATTAAAACCTTCCTAAGGCCCACTGTAATGTTTCCATAATAATTATTATAAAAACCTGGATATATATATATATATATATATATATATATATATATATATATATATATATATATATATATATATATATATATATATATATATATGTGGGAAATGGTACTATACGGTCGAGCGCATGCCTGCTTAATATAAGGTCGAGATGTTTCTTGTATTCCAACTGTTAGATGGCAAATTTGAAAACTACACCATGGAGATGATATCGCTTTAGGAAAAGTCAAAACTGATAAAACCAGCGTTGCGTAATTGTCATGCAGATTAGGATGCAATAAGATTGCATGTTGTGAACAGGTGGTCATCATCAACTTTTGTGCGCCCACCATGATATATGCTATATGTCAAGCTTCAAACTCGGAAACCGGGCTCACAAAATTTTCGATCGCTGAATCTGGCGCCTCCCAGCTCCCATTCACCAGGTTCTGATCCTGGGATGCTACGAGGAAGATTTTCAAGGTCAGTTTGAATCGTGATAAGCATAACCAAAGGCATAACCCACAAACAACAACCAAGAACTCCATTACATTTCTACTATGATAAAAAACTTTACAAGTATAATGAGCATAACGGGAAATACAATGAGAATGAACAAAAACTCCAAACGAACCGCTAAGCACTCCTGCCTCAACGCTGCTGCGAGCCAACGTCACCTACACGCAACGGTCGTGCATAAGCTTATAGAAAGCTTAGAGGGTGGTGAAAGTGTATGCGCAAGGTAGTAATATGATCATGTAATATCAGAGTAATGCGGAATATGCAGATGGATCCATAATATCATGAGCCGTACCGAGGCTATGCGATACAAGATGCAAGTTAAGCATACAATCCTCATCTAAGTCCACATGTCAATACAGCTCAACTCTGGAATATCACCGGGGTCTAGTACACTCTAAACCAGATCGCCGCCTCATCGCGCGTAATAAGGTAAGTGAAAGAGACCTCACTATCCGCCTGCCAATATCGGGCTCGGCTCGTCGATAGCGGACCCATTCCTTGAGCTGGTCAAACTCAGCCTAGCTTTGCCCCCTACACTCGGGCGGGTAAGGCTGCACCCCCTTCCAACCGACCACGACACAGTGGAGAGCGCAGTTATCTAGTTAGCGGCACTCAACGCTCATCTACCCACTCGGTCTAGACGTTGGAGTAACCTCTTGGTACCATAAGAGTTTATGGACTTTTACCCAGGGATATCTATAACACCCCATGTAGAACGAGATTTTCGGTGTCCAATCCTGCCAACCATGATCTGTCTGTGGAGGCTACAGCCCCAATGTCGTTAGGGCGTACAGTAACCATATCACACATGCGAAATGCATGAATCACATTATCCAATCATGCAACCATTCCTTGCACGTATCGTGTGCTCATGCAGGGCAACACCGCCTAATCGGGATCCCATAAATAATCTGTTCGAAGGCATATGCTATGATCAGTCACTTCTCATATCAAGCACACGTATGATGCGTATGATCATGAGTCATGGAACTATACTAAACATGTTATAATGAGATGAACTATCCTTACAATGCAGATGGGCCTGGACGGCCTATACACAATAAGTACGGGCCTAATAATGGGCCCTAAGGAGAGTTGTAATGTGGACATGCAACCAGCATTACACTCGCAATGTGGACGTCAAACCAACATTGCTCCTAAGTCATAGCCCGTCGTAAACATCATTACATAATCTGTATTGGGATCACACATTGCAATGGAACTCAGGTACATCCCATTAGGCCTTAAATACATCCAATGGGCCATGTTATATGGGCCTTTTATTCGTCAAATGGGCCACATAAATGAACCACACCAATGGGCCTTATGTGCATTGCAATGGGTCATAACCCATGGGCCTCAGAGTAACATCATAATGGGCCTAATCACATGGGCATTATGTGTCTTAAATGGGCCTAATCCCAAGGGCTTTATACATATCACATGGACCTAAACCCATAGGCCTTATATGTCAAATGGCGTACACACATAGGCCTTATATAAATCAAATGGGCCTTACATCTACATCAAAGTGGGCCCCCAAAGGACTACTACCACTGCATTAAGATGGGCCTTAAAATAGGCCAAGGTGGGGTTCACTTGGAATATGGATCTGACTCATCATTTTAAGCTCATGCCCAAATGAGCTTGTAAAGTGGATAGACGGTTTGGATTCAACACACCTCTCATGGTGGGGCCCACTGTCATTGGATAGTGCACATAGAACACGTGCACCAGGGCCCACTGTAATTATTTGCCATCCAGCGTGTGGCCGGGGGGGGGGGGGGGGGAGGGGTTGGCGTGAATACAACACATGCCTTAGGTGGGCTCTACCGTCCAGCAGACGGTGGAAGCCAAACAAATACATCATTGTGGGCTCCACGTGGGGCCCACCTCAATGTTTATTTGAGATCCAACCCGTTGATAAGGTCACACAACCCTGGATGAAAGGGGAAAATAAATTTCATCTTGATCTAAAACTTTTGTGGCCCATATAAGGATTTCAATGATAAAGGTTCAATTTCACTGTTTCCTGTAGTGTGGGCCACCTGAATTTTGGATACAGCTGAAATTCGGAGGGGGCCCACTGCTGGGGATGGCCCACCTCGTGGACAGGTTGGATGACAAATAAACATCACGGTGGGGCCCACATGTAGGGCCGTGGGCCCCTGACGTCTGCCCGCCTGGAAAAACGCTGCACGCAGTAACGTGCAGCTGCTGCAGCCCGTCAAAGGCAGGGTCCTCTAGCATTTCAAAATCTTGAAAAAACTAATTTTTTTGAGGTTTTTATCATGTGGGGCCCGCATCTAATGAATCCATTCCAGCCATTGGATTCTATGGCTCATAATGAATCCAATGAGTCCGCTAACGGCCCACTTTCGACGTGTAGAAGAAATCTAAATAGATTTTAATGGTAACAATGTTATTTTTAACACTATGGCCCACTAAATACTCCGATCAACCCCATCTTTTGGCTCAACGCGTAAAATGATCCAAGGAATAGGATAGACAGTATGGATTGGATACAAACATCAAGGTGGGTCCTATACAAGTGGCCCACCTCCAATGCTTTAAAAAAAGCTATTATTTGTGTTTTCACAGCCATGTCCAGAGACAGCGTCTCTGGACCGGTTCCTTTCTTTTTTTTCTTTTTTTTTTGTTTGGGCCTAGGAATTAGGTTAAGGTGGGCCCTGCCAAGGTGGGCCATCACATGGCTACCCATACACATACAAGTTGGGCCCCATCTATAAATGGATTGGATCCAATACATGCATCCTAGTGGGGTCCATCCAAGTGGGCCACACAACCATATTATAATCTCATAAAATAAAATAAAAATAAAATAAAAGGAAGAGAGATAGATGGAGAGTGGGACACGCTTGTGATGGAGGGCTCCATCAATATGAGCCCTCCCTTGTAAGAGATCATACAATAAAATGGGTCCCTTTACACATGGAACTAACAAAATCGAATTTAACGGTGGAGATCCTTTCTCCACCAATATGGACGGTCTAGATGACCTCCCTAATGCACTGAAATAAACATCATGATGGGGTCCATGGAGAATGGCCCCATCATGGAATGATCATGATGATCCTAGTGGGCCATCGGCCACATCTTAGGGTCCCAAGTGAGATCCAAACCATTGATCGGTTGGCCTCACTTGGTCCATCTTAAAAGCATGAAAAACTACTATTAACTAGCACCCACCGTCCGATCTTCTTGCTCATATGGGTTCCTTAGTACCTTAGCTTTAATCCTAATGGAGGAGATGAAGAATGGATGGTTGAGATAGGAGATGAGAGGGTGGGAAGGTGGGTCACACTTGTAGTTTGAGAGAAATGGGGAGAGGCTTGGACGTATGGATTTTTCTCTTGCTTAGGAGAGAGTAGAGAGAGACTTGTAAAGAGGGAGAGAGAGATGGCTGATAGATGTTTGATGTGGTGGTGATAGGTGCGTAAGACACCTTTTTGACTTTTGTAGCCTTTTGTGTAAGAAAGGCATGGGGGTGTAAGAGAATTTTTGACTTTTGAGGCTTGCTTGGGAAAAGGCGAAAGGTGATGTGTACTTGACATGTATTTGACATGTGATGTGATGAGATTGATTGATTGATGGGATTCATGTGACACATCGTAGAGATTCTCTTGGGTTTCGCAACGCGCAGCATTTTCCTCGCACCAAACGTTGGCCCACATCTCTTAACCAGGATATCACCTCGGCGCGCAAGTCGCGGCATCAGAACCGCAGCGATGGCACGGTCACTATGGTAATGGTCTTGGGTTGAGTCGATATGGGTTGACAGTATATGAATCAGGGTCGCACGTGAATATCGGTTAAGGGTCGAAGGTTTCTGGAATTCGACCAGTAAGACCGCGGAAGTCTACGGAACGGTACAGACTAAGATACAGGTCTTACAGCTCTCCCCTCCTAATAAAAATTTTGTCCTCAAAATTTACACAATTATTGCAACTAGGCATAACTCATAAAGAAGAAGAGACATAATATCACTATATAAAACTAGAGATCGCATACAAAATACATCACATGATCAACCATCAAAGAGATGAGGATAACACTCTCGAATCTCGGCCTCACGCTCCTAAGAAGCCTCCTCTACAGAATGGTGACCCCACTGAATCTTCACCAACGGAATGACCTTGATTCTGAGGACCTGCTCCTTCCGATTAAGGATACGGACTAGCTGCTCAATGTAAGAAGCGTCCTCATGAACGTCCAGCGGCTGCCAATTAATAATGAAAATTATGTCTGACCCACACTTTCTCAACATGGAGACCTGAAAACATTGTGGACGCCAGACAACTGAGATGGCAAGGCAAGCCGATAGGCCACCGCGCCAACGCGCCCAGTGATCTCAAAAGGTCCTATGAATCTCGGAGCAAGCTTGCCCTTCGCTCCAAATCGAACTACGCCCTTCATGGGCGAGACCTTGAGATACACGTGGTCCCTTACATCAAACTCCAAGGGACGACGCCGACGATCAGCAAAACTCTTCTGTCGGCTCCGAGCTGTGCGCATACTCTGTCTGATGATATCAATAGCCTCTGACGTCTCCTGCACAAGCTCGGGACCTAGGAGACGACGCTCTCCAACCTCGATCCAGTAACTCGGTGATCTGCATGGTCTGCCATATAGTGCCTCAAAAGGAGTCATGTTGATGGTCGCCTGATAGCTGTTATTGTATGCGAACTCAGCCAATCGCAGATGCTCATCCCAGCTACCCCCGAAATTAATCGCGCAGGCCCGAAGCATATCCTCGAGGATCTGGTTGACCCTCTCGATCTGGCCATCGGTCTGCGGATGGTACGCGGTGCTGAGCTGCAAATCAGTCCCCATCGCTCGCTAGAAGCTCCTCTAAAATTGGGACGTGAACCTTGAGTCTCGGTCAGAAACGATCGAGACTGGAACACCATGCAGTCTCATAATCTCCTCGATAAATAACCTCGCAAGCCGGTCCATAGCCCAAGTCGCATGCATCGCAAGAAAATGTGCCAACTTCGTTAGAAGATCCATAACAACCCAAATGGCGTCATGACCGCGCTGAGTCCTCGGCAAACTCATAATGAAATCAGTCGACACGTGCTCCCACTTCCACATCGGGACGCTCAACGGCTGTAATAGACCAGGAGGTCTCTGATGATCGGCCTTGACACGCTAGCACGTTTCACACTCGGCTACAAAACTGGCGATTTGGCGCTTCATCCCCGCCCAAAAATACTGTCGCCTCATGTCACAGTATATCTTCATCGAGTCCGAGTGGATAGAAAAATGCGATTGATGTGCCTGAGTCATAAGATCTCTGCGCAACTCTGGAATATCCAGGACACATAATCGGCCTCTGAAGCGAAGTCCACCGTCTGCACCAATATGCTAATCTGCCTGACTCTCAGATGTAGCCTCAGCCATATAACTCTGCAATGACTCATGAGCCTTCTGAGCCTCGATCACCCTAGTGAGAAGAGAGGGTTGAATCGACAAGCTCGATAACTGTACGATGGAAGACTGCAGGCCGAACTCAAAATCATACGCTACGATATCCTCAAGCATCCGCTACTCCTGAATCATCATATGCGCTACTAGGCCTCGTGGCTGATGGCTGAGAGCATCTGCCACCACGTTCGCCTTGCCCGGGTGGTACTGGAGGTCAAAATCATAGTCTTTCAGTAGCTCCATCCAGCGCCTCTGCCTCATATTCAACTCAGACTACGAGAAGAGGTACTTCAAGCTCTTGTGATCAGAGAAGAGATCGAACCTAACCCCATAAAGATAGTGCTTCCACACCTTCAGTGCGAAGACAACTGCGGCCAGCTCTAAGTCATGCGTGGGATAGTTCAACTCATGGACCTTGAGCTGACGAGACGCAAAGGCCACTGGTCTCCCGTGCTGCATCAGAACAGCACCCAAACCAATATGCAAGGCATCAATGAATACAATAAAACCGTCACTCCCAGAGGGAAGAGTGAGGACAGGAGCAAACGTCAGACAGTCCTTCAACTCCATAAATGCTTGCTCACAGGCGTCACTCCAAATAAACTCTGCGCCCTTCCGAGTCAACCTGGTCAGCGGGGCTGCAATACGAGAAAAATCCTCAATGAAACGCCGGTAATAGCCTGTCAAACTAAGGAAACTATGGATCTCTGATGCAATAGTGGGCTGGCCCCACTAACGCACTGCCTCGACCTTCGAGGGGTCCACTGCGACGCCCTCCCTCATCAACACGTGACCGAGGAACTTTACCTCCTCCTGATAGAACTCGCACTTATTCAGCTTCGCATACAGCCGGTGTGTGCGGAGGGTCTGCAAAGTGATCTCCAAATGCTACTCATGCTCCTCACGGGTCCTCGAATAAATTAGAATGTCGTCGATGAAGACTAAAACAAACTGATCGAGATATGAGCGGAAGACCTCATTCATCAGCTACATGAAGACCGTGAGTGCATTGGTCAGCCCGAAGGACATGACCTGAAACTCAAAATGACCGTAACGCGACCTGAATGCCGTCTTCAGAATGTCTTCATCTCGGACTCGAATCTGATGATAACCGGAACACAGGTTGATCTTCGAAAAGAACTGTGCACCCTGCAGTTGATCGAACAAATCATCAATCCCCGGAAGCGGGTACTTATTCTTGATCGTGACTTTGTTGAGCTCGCGGTAGTCAACGCAGAGACTCAATGAGCCATCTTTCTTCTTCACGAAGAGTACTAGCGCTTTCCACGGCGAACTGCTCGGACGGATAAAGCCCAACTCGCGTAACTGGTCCAACTGCTTCTGCAGTTCCCGTAACTCCAACAGTGTCATACGATACGGGGCCTTCAAAATAGGCGCGGTACCGGACACGATATCAATCTGGAACTCGGTGAGTCGACGAGGCGGTAATCCCGGAATGTCCTTGAACACATCAGGAAAATCGCACACCACTGAAAACTGGTCGATACAAGCGGCAACATGCTCCTCTATGGCACATGACATCAAACAAGACAACCGCTCTCCTCTGGGTTCTACAACGAACTGGAACTGCGGCACGCCAGGTATACAAAACGTGACTGTCCTCGCAGCGCAGTCCAATATGGCATAGTACTCGATGAGTCAATACATACCCAGGATGACATCAAACTCGAACAACGGTAATACAAACAGATCGGCAGGAAAAAAGGTATCCCCAACTAGAATGGGACAAGACGAGCAAAATCGGCCCAACACTCCAGTCCTTCCTAAGGGCGTTGATACTGATAGGCTCTCACACTAAGACTCCAATGGTAAACCAGTCTATCGGTAGAAGCTCTCGGCCACAAAAGAGTGTGATACACCGGAATCAAACAACACACATGCAATGCATGCAAAAACTAAAAGTATACCCTCAACGACTCCTCTAGATGACTTCGGATCCTGCTGAGCCGCATAGAACCTAGCCTGAGCCGGCTGGGGAGGTGTTTATCCCCTCTGAGCGTGCTGCTGCTACTGGGGTCGCTGAGGCGGTCGAAACTGCTGCCTCTGCTGCTGCGGCCTCGGAGGCTGGTGCTGAGGTGACCTCGGTGGTGGGGGCTGCTGTCACTACTGCTGTGGGGGTCTCTGCTGCGGTTGTGGTGGAGGCTGCTGTGGAGCCCTCTACTGTTTTGGACCTCTATACTGTTGCTGGGGGCTGGGACACTCCTATGAACGGTGCCTCATTGCACCGCACCTAAAACAAGTGTCGGTGAACTGTCTCGGAGGTGGTGGTGAAGGTGCTACTGGTGCTCGGAAGGCTGGGCGACCTGTATGCCTTTGCTGCTGTGGTCGACGCTACTGAGAGTCACTGGAAGGAGCCTGCTTCTTCCGGTCTCTCCTCTGACTGCACTCAGATTGAGAACCGGCCCACTCTGCCTCAAAAATCTGGGTCTTCCGCACCACTTCCTCAAAAGTCAGAAGCTTATGTCCAATAACATGGCTGCGAAGACCGTAACGTAGGCTGTCCTCGAAGCGGCAGGCTCTCTGCTCCTCATCATCTACTAGGTAAGGTGCAAATCTGGACAGTGCTACAAAACGAGCTGCATACTGAGCCACTGTCATATCGCCCTGCACCAGGGCCTCGAACTCCAACGCTCGCTGTCATCGGATGTGATCAGAGAAGTACTGTCGATCAAACTGATCCACAAAATCCTCCCAAGTCCACATAAAATCAGCACCTACTGCTCGAGAGACTGATGCCCACTAGTGCTCAACCTCACCATGGAGAAGAAATACGGCTGGTCGAACTCGCCGCTCAGTCGTATATCCCATCATCTCAAATATCTTCTCCACATCGGCGTGCCATCTCTCAGCTATGGTCGGATCTGGCTCACCCTGGAAACGCGGGGGATCGAGCCATCGAAACTCTCAAAGGAGGGCACTCGCACGATCCTGCTCTGCTTGTGCTGGTGAAACAACTGGCTGTCTGCCCTGCCCCTGAAGTGCAGCCGTCACAGCCTGTAACATCTGCTACAACTATGACGCACTCACGGATATGGTCGGGTCCGCACCGGTCTCTAGTGGAGGAGTAGCATACTTAGGATGGGCAGTAGGAATCTCTAGTGGTGGAACGGGCATCGGAGGTGGTAGTGCGAGAGCCACAGGTGGTGGTGCGGGATCCTCAGGTGGTGGTGTGAGAGTCGATCGGGTCACTCTCCCACGCGCCATGTCCTACAAGAAAGAGCGAAGGTGCCTATCAACTTGAAAACTCTCGAAGGCACGCACGTTAAGGCCCTATAACGGAAGGTCACGAAGCTATCTGAACTTCGGGACTTAGTCATTCTACATTCATAGCAAATATATAATGTCATTCTCGGTTATTCCCAAGTTATGCTCTGATACCAACTTCTGTCACACTTCACACACACGTGCACGCATGCACACACACACACACCATGAGCTCCAGCTCCACCATCCGCTGGACGGTGAGAGTGAACACAAATATCATGGTGGCTTCCACCGTCTGCCTGGACGGTGGGTATAAGACACGTACATCACTATGGGTCCCATGTGGGGTCCACCATCATGTTCAAATGCCATCCAATCCGTTCATAAGGTCACTCAGACCTGGATGAAGGGAAAACATAAATTTCATCTTGATCTAAAACTTCTATGGCCCCTAAAAAGAATTTCAATGGCAGAGGTTCAATCCACTGTTTCTTGCAGTGTGGGCCACTCGAGTCTTGGATTCGGTTGAAAGTTGGAGGGGACCTACTTCAGAGAGGGGCCCGCCATATGAATGGATCAGATGGTAGATAAACATCAGGGTGGGGCCCACGGCCAGAGCCGTGGGTGGCTGCCCCACCGTCCATCCGCCCGCCCGCCTGCTACACGCAGCACGTGCTGCTGCTGCAGCGCGTCAGAGGCAGGGGCCTCTAGCATTTCAAAATCTTGAAAAAACCAATTTTTTTGAGGTTTTTATCATGTGGGGCCTGCATCTAATGAATCCATTCCAGCCATTGGATTTTATGGCTCATAATGAATCCAATGAGTCCGCTAACGGCCCACTTTCGACTTGTAGAAGAAATCTAAATAGATTTTAATGGTAACAATGTTATTTTCAACACTATGGCCCACTAAATACTCCGATCAACCCCATCTTTTGGCTCAACGCCTAAAATGATCCAAGGAATAGGATGGACGGTATGGATTAGATACAAACATCAAGGTGGTTCCTATACAAGTGGCCCACCTCCAATGCTTTAAAAAAAGCTATTATTTGTGTTTTCACAGCCATGTCTAGAGACAACATCTCTGGACCGGTTCCTTTCTTTTTTTTTCTTTTTTTTTGTTTGGGCCTAGGAATTAGGTTAAGGTGAGCCCTGCCTAGGTGGGCCATCACATGGCTACCCATACACATACAAGTTGGGCCCCATTTATAAATGGATTGGATCCAATACATGCATCCTAGTGGGGTCTATCCAAGTGGGCCACACAACCATATTATAATCTCATAAAATAAAATAAAAATGAAATAAAAGGGAGAGAGAGAGATGGAGAGTGGGACACGCTTGTGATGGAGGGCTTCGCCACTATGAGCCCTCCCTTATAAGAGATCATACAATAAAATGGGTCCCTTTACACATGGAACTAACAAAATTGAATTTAACGGTGGAGATCTTTTCTCCACCAATATGGATGGTCTAGATGACCTCCCTAATACACTAAAATAAACATCATGATGGCGTCCATGGAGAATGGCCCCATCATGGAAGGATCATGATGATCCTAGTGGGCCATCGGCCATATCTTAGGGTCCCAAGTGAGATCCAAACCATTGATCGGTTGGCCTCACTTGGTCCATCTTAAAAGCATGAAAAACTACTATTAACTAGCACCCACCATCCGATCTTCTTGCTCTTATGAGTTCCTTAGCACCTTAGCCTCAATCATAATGGAGGAGATGAGGAATGGATGGTTGAGATGGGAGATGAGAGGGTGGAAAGGTGGGCCACACTTGTAGTTTGAGAGAAATGGGGAGAGGCTTGGATGTATGGGTTTTTCTCTTGCTTGGGAGAGAGTAGAGAGAGATTTGTAAAGAGGGAGAGAGAGATGGGTGATAGATGTTTGATGTGGTGGTGATGGGTGTGTAAGACACCTTTTTGACTTTTGTAGCCTTTTGTGTAAGAAACGCATGGGGGTGTAAGAGAATTTTTGACTTTTGAGACTTGCTTGGGAAAAGGTGAAAGGTGATGTGTACTTGACATGTGATGTGATGATATTGATTGATTGATGAGATTCATGTGACACATCGTAGAGATTCTCTTGGGTTTCGCAACGCGCGGCGTTTTCCTCGTACCGAACGTTGGCCCACATCTCTTGACCAGGCTATCGCCTCGGCGCGTAAGTCACGGTATCGAAACTGTAGCGATGGCACGGTCGCTATGGTAATGGTCTTGGGTTGAGTCGATACGGGTTGACAGTATATGAATCAGGGTCGCACGTGAACATCGGTTAAGGGTCGAAGGTTGTCGGAATTCGACCGGTAAGACCGCGGAAGTCTACGGAACGATACGGACTAAGATACGGGTCTTACATATATCAACAACGTCTATTCTTTTGGAGAAATCATTTCAAGTCATGAGCCCAATAAAAAAAAAAGCATATCCAAGCTAAAATGAACTATATCACAAATAATGATGCCCACCGTTGAAACCTTACTAAGGCCCACCATGATATTTATTTATTGTCCAACCTATTCATAATGTCACACAGACCAGACCAGGGTGAAGGGTCAAAGCAAGTATAAGCTTGATCCAAAACTTTAGGGGCCCTAAGAAGTTCTCCATGTTAGACATTCTATCCCCGCTGATTTTTATATTATGGTCCACTTGAACTTTAGATTTGCCTCATTTTTGGGCTAATGCGCCAAGATAATCTCTCAAAATGGATGGATAGTGTGGATATAACACTAACATCATGGTAGGGCCCACAGAACTTGGTGACTGCAACACAACGGAGGAGATTTCCTTCTGGCTTGAAGTTCTTTGCGTTGGGAGCCTAAGTGGGGTTCAGCGTGATGTTATGATAAATCCATCCCGTTCATCCGTTTTATGATATCATTTTATGATATAAGACCAAAAATGAATTGGATTCAAGACTCAAATGGGCCACACTAGAGAAAACAATGGGGATTGAATAACCACCCCTAAACATTCCTATGGTCACAAAAATTTTGTATCAGGCCAACTTTTTAGTGTTTTTAGTTCATCCAAGTGGTTACCTTGCAAACAGTTTGGGTATCATATAAACATCAAAATGGAGCTGATGAAGGTCATGGTAGGCGTTTCTTTCCAGCGCATTGTTGTCAAAGCCTTTAGCAGGAAATCCGCTTTGCCTGTGTCGATAGCGGATTACGTGCAGCCCCACCCAAGTCGGTGTAGCTTTATCATGGGTCCACTTTGATGTATGTATTTTATATCCACACTGTCCATCCATTTTTATATATCATTTTAGGATATGAATCCGAAACTAAAGCACATCCAATTCTCAGGTGGACTATATCATAAGAAACTGTAGTGATTGACAAATAATGGGGCACATAAGTTTTGATCAAGATGATATATATATATATATATATATATATATATATATATATATATATATATATATATATATATATATATATATATATATATATATATATATATATATATATATATATATTTCACTTCATCTAAGTTTATATGACCTTATCAACTGGTTTGATGAAAAATAAGCATTATGTAAGCATTATTGTGGGCCTAGGAAGTTTTTAATGGTAATGCATTTAATCACCAGTGTTTTTGATAGTATGGTCCACCTAAGCTTTAGATCTTCTTCATTTTTGGGTTCTTGTCCTAAAATGATCTTCCAAAATGGATGGACGACATCGGTATAGAATACAAAAATCAAGTTGAGCCTCACTTATAACGACCATATTGTCTTGGGTGAGGTAATCCACTTCCGTCTGCGTCGGAAGCGGAATGGTTGGTGTGCGACAAGCCATCGACCTTAGTAGTATGTTACCCTTAACAAATTCCATGGGCCATACCATGATGTAAGTGTTAAATCCATACTGTCCATTCATTTGGCGAGATCATTTTAGGGCACTAGCCGTAAAATAAGATGGATTCAAATTTAAAGTTGACCACAACATAGAAAGCAGTGAGGATTGAATGCTTATCAATGAGAACTTTTGGGGGCCCACAAAAGTTTTGGATCAGGCTGATATTTGTTTTTCCCCTTCGTACAGATCTGTGTGACATTATGAACAGGTTAGATGGAAAATTATCATCATGATTGGCCCTAGAAATGTTTCAATGGTGGCATCATTATCCCCACTATCTTCTCTGGTGTGGTTCATTTAAGCAATGGATCTGCCTAAGGTTTTGGGCTCATGTTCTAAAATGAACTTCCAAACATATAGATGGTATAGATACAACAAATATATCTTTGGTGGGGCTCACAGAACTTGGAAAACATCATCATCCATTTTACCTTTTTCTAAAGTGCTCGAACGGTTGGAATACAAGACACGTCTCGAACTTATATTAAGCTTGCATGCGCTCGACCGTATAGTACCATTTCCCTATATATATATATATATGTGTGTGTGTGTGTGTGTGTGTGTGTGTGTGTGTGTGTGGGAAAAGGTACTATGCGCTCGAGCTGATGGGAACATCCCATGAGGTTGAGTTGTGTGGGCCCCACCGTGATGCGTTTTGAACATCTACCCCATCAGTCAGATGCACCATTCCATCGTGGACCTAGGTCTCAAAAATCAAGTCAATCCATTACTTGTGTGGGCCACACCATTTATAGAAGTTGAGAGGGGCCATGCACCATTAAAACATTCATAATCATTTTTTGGGACCACCGAGATGTGGTTTGCAAATCCAGCCCATCCATTATGTGTGTCCCACTTCGATGAGGGTTCAGAACAAGTTTCAGACGCATGAAAATTTCAGGTGGGCCCCACCAAGTGCTTTTATATGTTTTTGGCATGTCTTCACATGATTTTAGATGGTATGGCCCACCTGAGTTCCGTATACGGTTGATTTTTGGGACATCCCATAATTTAAAGGGGACCCATCAAATGCACGGTGTTGATGGTCGACACGCATCATGGTGGGGCCCACACAGCTCAACCTCATGGGAGCTTATCATGAGCTCGAGTGCATAGTACATATATATATATATATATATATATATATATATATATATATATATATATATATATATATATATATATATATATATATATATATATATATATTCCTAGTCTCCTGCGCACCGTGCCGCACGGAGCTTAAATACAAGCTCTTATAAGAGCTGTTAGATCCCCGTATACGACTGGGATGCAACATTCCAGCACAGGAGAGAGTCTCCATATACATGACTCGCGCACCAATATTTCGGACGCACGCGAGCTCCTCCTGAAGTGACGTCTCCAAGTTCTGTGGGCCACACCGTGATGTGTGTTTTGTCTGTACACCATCCATCCATTTGGAGAGACCATATATAGTGCATGATCCAAAAAATGAATCAGATCCAAAGCTCAAGAGGACCCCACCACATAAAACAAAGGGGAGAGTGACGCCCACCATTAAAAAGTTCTAACGGCCACGACAGTTTTTGTTTAGGCAACTATTTAACATTTAAGTTTATCTTAGTAGGAATGACATTATGAACGGTATGGATGGGATATAACATTATGGTGGACCCAGGGAAGTTTCAATGGTAAGAATTTACCTACACATGTTTTTCTAACGTACGGCATACTTAAGCACATGATTTATATCATTTTTTGGCCCATCGTCTAAAACGATTTTTCAAAACCGATGAACATGGTGGATCTTCTCTAAACATCATGGTGGACCTCACCTAACTTACCATGTCAGGAAGTTCCTTTGGAGTCCCTGTGGGCAATTTCATCTGGTATTATTGGTAACGGGACGCAGATTGTGTCCTACCCCCGCCCGGACGATAATCCGTCCGGGCAAGGCTCTCTGGGACCACTGTGATGTAATAATTTTATCCACGTCGTTGAGGTTTTCTCTCAAATCATTTTAAGCTATGACACAAAAAAAAAAGCCACGCAAAAGGCTTAAATGGACCACAAATTGGGGATTAAACGTTCACCATTAAAAACTTCTTAGGATCTGGAGAAGTTTCAGATCAAGCAGATATTTATGTTTTCACTTCATCCACGTCTACATGACCTTATGAATAGGTTGTATAGTAAAAAAACATCACGGTGACCCTTAGAAATGTTTCAACGGTGAGTGTCATATCATTGCAGCTTACTTTGGTGTGGTCCACTGAAGCTGTGAACCTACTTCATTTTTTTTTCATACCTTAAAATGATCCGAGAGAAAAGATTAACGGCGTGGATAAAATACTTACATCACAATGGGCCCCAGAGATCCCTGCCCGGACGGATTATCGTCCGGGCGGGGGCAGAACGCAATCCGCCCATTGGTAACGTGGCTGGACTGTCACCTAACAGAGGAACTGACGTTTCATGACACAAAAGGCTGTCTTCTCCAAAGCGGATTAGGTGAGGCCCCGCCCCACACAACAGGGTGCAATCTTGACTGTAGGACTCACATCGATTGTGTATTATATATTTACGCAATTCATTTTATTTTTTTTTCAGATAATTTTGGTGGTGATTGGCCATTAAAAACTTCATGTGGGTGAAAAAATCTTTGAGTCAACATTATATTTATTTTTTATGGTCCACTTTAACGTATCAACGACTTGGATGACAAATAAACATTACAGTGTTGACTTAGAAGTTGTTAATGGTGAGAGTTCAATCACTATTGTTTTTTATGGAATGGTTAGCCTGATATTTTGATTTGATTCAACTTTGAGATCAAGCCCTAGAATGAGCTGAAAAATAGATTGGGCAGTGTCAATATACAATTCACATATTAAGGTGGGCCCCACAATCAGGCCTGCACCTTGTTTAAGTATGGTCGTGGCCGCACCTAATCTGATGCCTGCTCTTTTCTAACGTCGGATGTTGTAATATGAACCCATGTTGATTCATACGATCCAAAAAATTAAGCATATCTAAGTCTCAGGTGGACCACACTACAGGAAGTAAGCAAATCTATAATATTCATTTACCATCAAACCCATTGACCAAGTCACGAAGAGCAGGATGAAGGGAAAAATTATCAATTGATTCAAAAAATAACATTTGTGGCTTAAAAAAGACTTGTAATGATCATTCACCACATTTTCCAATTAGAGGTGGGCATCGAGCCGAGTCAAGTTGAGCCGAGCTGGGCCAAGCTTGGCTTGGCTTGTCCATGGTGTACTCGAGTTCGAGCTCAAGCTCAAGCTCGACCTTGAGCTCAACATTGAAGCTTGCCTTGTTTGCTAAAGCTGTCGAGTCGAGTTCGAGTCGAGCTAGTGGTTCGAGTCGAGTCAAGTTTACCTCGAGTCGAGCTCAAGTTTGTTCATATCATTCATCGTAGGTTAAGTTATTAAAATTTTGGCAAAAAAAAATACAAATTAAATGCCACATTACTAAGACATAAATGATAAACCTCTAGATACTATCAATATCATATCACAAAAACATAATTTATCCTCAACATCAATTCGAAATAGTTAAAACATATCAAAAATTATAAATCCATTCACGAAAATTTTTAAAGCTTTCATTGCTTTAAGCATTTTGGCCCATGTTTTTAATTTCATTGTCCTCTTCATACTCTTCAGCATCGAAAGTGCTACCGCCCCAAATTGGATGCAACCAATCTTACGTACATATCAGTGCTTCAACTGTATTCGAGCTGAGTGAGCTTCGATACTTGCTAACTACCCTACTACCAGTGCTAAAAACTGATTCTGATACCACGGTCGAAATTGGAATTGATAAAATGTCTCCTGCCATCAATGAAAGTCTAGGGTATTCATGAGCTCAAGACTTCCACCATTGCAAAACATCGAAATCATTATCTTTTATCCTTATGACCGGTTCTTTTAGATACTTGTCCACATCGGATTTAGTTTTTTACGTATTCGTTTCTTCTTCATCTAAAAAAGACATAAAGTCATGAAGCCGCTCGCCCACAGTAGAAGAATTATCTGTAGTTTGAGAAGTATTTATTGCACTTGATGGATCGGCCGAATTATCAACATATGATGCGAACAGCTCTTCAATTGCAGCATTAATAATGGCGATTTTCGCTGAAACTCTTTCAGAACTGGAATAAAGCGATCTGAAAATAAATCTAACCATTGCCATCTTGTATCGTGGATCCAGGACAACTGCAATGGCCATTAAGAAGTGGCATTCAGCCCAGTACTTATCAAATTTCATCTGCATTCCTAGAGTCATCGCTTTTAAAAAATTCTGGACCATCAGCGGACATTTTTTAAGCGCGTTCATAATGAAAATAATTTCAAGAAGAAATAAATTTGGCGTGGGATACTTATTTCCTGAAAAAATCTTCGTGCAATCGTAAAAAACTTTGAGAAACTGATAAACATCTTCAGCTTTCTTCCAGTCTTCATCACTTGGCATGTATGCGTACATTTTATCGTGTGCTGCAAGTTCGGGGAATACAATTTTAAATTATAAATCCGTATCCAACATTTCATAAGTGAAATTCCAGCGAGTGCAAACATCTAACTTCAACTTCTGTTTAGATTTCAAATCCAAATGTTGGATTATATCATTCCACGTACTCATTCTTGAAAGTGACCCCCTTGTATATTTAACACTATCTCATATGTTTGCAATCGTTGAATCAATTGCTTTCAGCCCTTCTTGCACAATCAAGTTAAGTATGTGAGCACAACATCTAACTTGGAATATTTTACCTTCGAAGAATAAATTTTCAGCAGCCTTGAACTGAAAGAAATCAACGTATCGTTGGGCATTATCTAAAGTAATTGAAAAATTTTTCTTTTCAATACCCCACTCAACAAGAGAGTTGTAAATACAATCGGACAGTACCACACCGGTGTAAGGAGGAACATGACAGAAGTTTAAAATCCTCTTTTATAGTTTCCAATCCATATCAATGAAGTGTACGGTCAATGACATATATCCCTTTATCTGATTTGAGGTCGTCCACATATCAAATGTCAAAATTATTCTGGATACAGATTCCAAGAGTGCTTTCAAATTAGCTTTCTCAACAGCATACATCTTCATGCACTCTCTTTTCACAGTAGATCGAGAGGCCTTCTCACATTTGGGATTTAGAAATTTATAAAATTTCATGAAAACCTTGCTTTCCACCATGTTGAATGGCTTCTCATTGACTATCACTAACCTCACAAACCACTCATTTAGTTTATCTGGGTCATACTTATACGTTGAGAGTGCAACTTTAGAGTCGTCATCTTCAGAAATATTAAATAAAAGCAGTTGCTGGACTCCACTCTTCAATGTTCTTGGTCTCTTCACACATTTATCTAGATGCCTCTGATAGTGGGTTGTAGAAGAATCCAAATGTTTGCTGTAAAGAGTCTTACAAAACTTGCATCTAATCTTAACAGAATCATCTGGTTGCGTGATCTCATCAAAAGATTCTCATATTTTCAATCTTTTTTTCCCTTTCACAGAAACTAAAGTTGTTTTAACTTTGTTCTCTAATTTTTCTTTATCCACAGAATAAGAAGAATTGATTGACGCACCAGGGCCAGGAGTACTTAGGTTTTTTTCAGTAGTCATCTAAAAATTAAAAGTTAAAAAGAGTAGGGTAAGATCAGGGATTTTATAGGTTGAAGGAATCGGTCAATGACATTTATACGTATATATAAATATATAATATAAACAATATCGGGCCCCTCCATAAACTACAAGACACAAGTGTCTCAAACAGTCCCCTAATAAATAAATCCACCAAGATACATACATATACATATGTAACACCCTGAAAATCGGGGGTCGTGTATAAACTCAACTCCCGAGTTTCAGACCGTCACTTATGTAACAAAAATGGTTATGATTCGATGTTGTCTGATTTAAAACATCCACATGAGTAAAAGTATACCAAAACTGCAATTCATACTTCAGATCCAGTGATAAAAGCAAGCGAAAGACTAAACAGTGTATATATCACTGTATGGAAAAACAAAGTAATCTCATCTGTCTCCAAAGTATGACTACATCACTGAGTCTCATGTACATATACATAACAAAAGAATAATGTTCAAAAAGAAAAGTCCCACTGATGTCCCCTCGATCCAGGTCGCCTACGGGAAGCCGTCATGATACTGCATATACGAGAACTCATCCTGGTCCTCGTCAATCTCTGGCTCCACCTCCTGGATCTCGTCCTCACCTGCAGCTACAACAGGGTCTGGTGGGTGTTGCAAACACCATCCCGTAACGTGGGAATGAGTGATCAACTCAGTGGAATCATAGAGCAAAGATTAGCATGTTCACAATTCAATCACGCGATAATAGTAAAGCAGTAAATCAGACAATCCTAATACTGTTGTTAATGCAAGATGATATGACGTGATGTATGCCCTCACCGACAATCACCCTCATGCGGCAACATCTTACGACCGCGGCATGCCACACTCCCTAGAGTGCTCCACATCTTCCAGGCACATGCAATGCTATGGTGATATGATTTTTTAAGTTGTTATTAGTCCATTCAAACAGCAGGATTGGGAAACTAAGGTACTTCCCTTGTATCAATCCCAACACGGATCCTGTCTAGGGTCGTCACTCCTAGTAATCTCATACGATGTATATTTCGTAGGTCACTGCAAGGGCTGCCAGGGCTGTTGCTCGCACTCGTTGCACCGCTCCCCCATCACCTTATCAATACAGGCCTACCGTACTCTACTGCAACGGAAGGGTCGTCGCCTCCCGTGGACTCAGAATACGCTCGCGGTCACTACAAAGGGCTCGTCGCCTGATCAGTGTAGGCCGACAGCTAGAATATAGTGTCCCATACCACCATAGTCTGCTCACGAGTCTAGGTGCTCACTGGTCACTACGGGGAGGTTTGTGGCCCCAGCGTAGGCCGACAGCTCGACCACGGTGTCCCATACCACCATGCCCGGCTCATGAGTCTTCGTGGATCAAGGTACCATGGTTAATAGGGTTTACAATGGTAAGATCAGTACCCTAGGTTCAAGCAGTTATGACACATACAAGGTGAACATACATCGGCCAGTCGGGTTACTTGACGGGCTCGACTAGTGCGATCGCATCGCAAGTCGAACGACATGAAGTGCGTAAAACACTTCGCGTGGCCTAACCACTGCCGCCAACTCTAAACACGAATCACGTTCATCGACGCGTCGTTCGTGGCTATGACCAGTCAGCCACGAATTTGCTCGGTTACCGACTGCCTGGACTAAGTCTAGTCCCAAACACTTATGGAATCACATCAACAAGTTATGTAAGAGCATTGGAATTGAAATACAATCATGTGAGCATGTTAACACATGTTATAACATTCAACTTAAGCAAATCCTCAAGCACATAAATTCCATGCATGTAATGAAATCATGCATTTAGTCAACATGTAGAAAATCATTTAGGTCAGCATAATAATTAAAAAATCAGTCACAAACTATCAAATAACATCATTTAATTCAATACGTACTAATACAAGCATTTATACAAACACATACACTACACACTTAAGTCTACATATAGTATGTCGACCCAAAGTGCGCAACTAGGCTAATCTCTTCGCCAAACTAATTATACACGCCTTCCTAACTTCCTAATGCGACAACAAACCATGTCAATCACATCAGCAAAATATGAATGTAAACAGTACTTCCTACAAATGACTAAAATGCCCTAAATCTCATATTCTTCGTTAGCTTACGAAACGGGAAACGGAGAGCATTTTGTACATGTCAAATGGCGATGCCGTCAAGAATCTACTATTAAACGACATTGAAAGCGTTGGGAACCGTCAATCAAAGCGTCTAAAATCCTCACCTTATGTCTTGTAGACTCGGAGATTGAAACGGAGCGTATACGCTTCGTCTACGGCGAATAAGGAACCTAATACACAAGATCCATAAGCTACATCGCTATGGAAACAAGGAAAACTCAAATCAACAACTATTTAGGGTTTTTACTTACCTAGGATCGCGGTGGAATCGCCGGGAAAGCGGTAGAGGTGTGTTGCTTAAGCACGTGCAACGCGTAGTACAAGTGGCAGGAAGAACTCTCCCACACTCTCACAATCTCCCACCTTTTTCTCTCTCCCAAGCTAGGGTTTCTCTCAAATTCGGATGGAAGAGAAGAGTGAGGGTTTCAACCCCTTTTATAGCCTAAAACATGCCCAAAATAGGCTTGGGAACAATGTTTACTTGGTGCCTAACCAAATTGGGGCCGTTTCGGTCCAAAAGGGCATTTCTGAAGGTCCCCAGGCCAAATGCGGTCGGACTTAAGCTCATGCATACTGGATCTAGTACACATCCAGTTTTCAGACCGGTTGGGTTCCCAGATCGCACGTGGCGGCCTAGTTTCAGTTTAACGGTCACCGCACCAAGATCAGGCCTATAAGTCTCGTGATATGTAATAGAAATTTTTCCTGATCCAAGGGTGTAATTTGGCTGTATTCTGACGGTCAGAACGCTCAATACTGATGCGTCAAATTGTGTGCCAGATTTGAATTTCAAATTCCAATTCTAACCCTATTCTCACTCTCTTCGGTCCGGGCTCAATGAAATAGCCTGTGATTATCGGTTTGACTTGATTTTTGGAATGAGTGTCAAGTCCAGCTAGACGGTTCTAACGGTCTAAGATAGGAGGTATCGGACTTTCGACGTGCGGTCTAGATCCAATACAAAGATTCAAAGTGGTCCAGAGAACAAACCTGCTTAGAGTTTGGTCCGAGGTTTCAGAGCATTATAGCACCATTGGTTCCACTCGCTTTGGGCCTTGTAGAACGTATTTAAAGTGATCAGGGACCATTTCCCAGCTATTCTAACGTTGCACTAGCTAACCTAGTCATATTTTCTAAAGGAATGAATTCTACACAATTTCGGGTCGAGTTGGTACTCGAGCCCAAGTATGAATTTTTCACGGGCGTTACAACATAACTATAAATTATCCATAATTCTTTCAATTTTTTTTTACTAATTATTTCTAAATATCTTATTCCTACTTGTCTCTATCTAGAGGTGCTAATTGTCTCTATCCCATTCAGTAATATACCATGTACTATCACCATATAATTTACATGCAAGCCAAAATTTCTGCAGCACGTCTCTATATTCTCCAGATATATGTAAAATTCAATACTAATTAGTTGTCATAGTCACATGTAATCCATTACATGTGTAGTGGAAACTAACTAGTAAAGAACCACATATCCGAAGAAAATATACGGAAGCACTACCGAAATTTCAACCACACGTAAATTGAATGATGACAACCTAAGTACATGGTATGGTACCAAACTGTCCACAATGGGACAATTTAGGAATTCAAAAACAATAAGTATTTTCAGTGAAATGATTGTACTTATTTAATATAAATTCCTAAATGGGGGGTATATTGCTGAACCATTAGGTGGCCTAAATATTAATTAACAACATCAGATCACAAATAATAATAAGCATCAATACGACAATACGTAAAGAATAATTATCAAAATATATAAGAAATAATTTATCCATACAACTACAACTCTACAAGAAGATAATGTTTAAGAACAAAAAAGAAGATAATGCACATGATCATTAACATACAACATTGCATAATGCAACTATATAAGGAGATAATAAAATAATATGATAATGCATATATTCATATACCCATGGTCTGCTCTGTTTGCAATTGGTCTATACAACAGTGGTGTTTCTTTATATTTTGTATTTCTGTTACTGATTTATTTTTTATTTTGTACTGGTGTTGGTAGTGATGGCCTACACATGTGGCTGGGCCATTTCAAAACTTATGCATTGTAGGTCCACCATGTAGATCAATTGACATAAAAATCAGGAAGGTTTTGTCATCGTGTGGGCCATGCCTGTATGTTGAGTCAGATTGTCGGTTCCATCGATTCCAGTAGTGTGGCCCACCTGATTAACAGATGTTCCAGATTGTTGTTCCAGTTAATCTTCATCTCAGAGCCTACCATTTGCATTGTCCATACTGGGGGAATGGGACATGCAATGCAAGTGGAGAAAAGAAGGGAGAGATCATTTGGTGAGACCAATCACATGGTGGGGCATAGGTATGACAAACTTATTGCAACCGCAAGATTGGAAACAATAAGATGTGCACATTGATAACCTTGAGATTTAAGTTGACAAGTTATGACTAATCTAATCGCATTGGTTTGGTCCAATCGCAAATGACCCAAACCGTGGGTATGACATTGGAAAAAAGAAAGCGAAAATTGATAACCTCAAGGCTAGTCTCATTGCGCCAAATGCACATGGCCCAAACCATGGGTGTGACATATGAGTTGTAACCTAAAATTGGAATATATATATATATATATATATATATATATATATATATATATATATATATATATATATATATATATATATATATATATATATATATATATATATATAAGAACAAATTGCTAACCCAAAATCTGAAACAAGAAATGATACTGTGGGCACCATGGTGTGCCGTAAACAACCAGTTAGATGTCAAATAACCATTATAGTTGGATGTAGGAGATTTTTAATGGTGTAATTTAATCACTACTGTTTTCCCATGGTGTGGTCCACCTGAGATTTATATCTACATCAATTTTGTGATCAAAGCCTAAACTTATATTTTAAAATGGATGGATGGCATAGATAAAACAAATACATCATGGTGGGCCCCACATAGCACCAACCACTAGCGCACGAAATCCAACGTTGGAAAGTAGAAATCCCTTCCTCCAGCGTAGCTTCCAAGGAGGGGCTTCTAGCCATGCTTGATGTGAGTCCAAACAAATGATATCTTAAAACCTAGTCTGTTACTGCCACCTAATCCCCTATAAACCCCCTTACAGTACACATAAAGCACCACTCTTGTTCTACACAGTGCCTAAAACACCAAAGCTCTGTCGGGTCCACCATATTTTTATTTAAATCCACTCCATCCATTGTGTGAGAAAAATTATCTGGACCGTACATGAATAAGAGAAGGCCAATCAGAAAATTAATTAGGCCACACCAATAGGAGCAATGTAAACTATCTCCCAAACCATGAAGTTTACATGGTGTGGCCCGTATGAAATTTTTTTGGGGAAGTTTTGTGTACTTTCTCTTAAACCTGATGAGATCAACTTGATAAACGGGTTTGATGAAAGATATACACAATGGTAGTCCCATAGAAAAACCTATGGCTGGCATCTCATATCTATTTTTACATATGTGTGGACCATCTGATTTGTGGATGCAGCTGATTTTTGGCTTAGACCCAAAAATCGAGTTAAGGTCCTAAAAAACAGGGTGGATTTTACATATAAAATATGGTGGGACCCAAGATTTGGGTGTCTTACATACACATGGTGCATAGGGTTCCAGTCCCAACAGATGGATGGGAATGGGATTGCAGCTGACATGACGTTTCAAGCGTTTTGATTGATTTATCTCTCTCAGTTATACGAATAAAAACTACCATCATAGATCCATTCTATCCTCTCCACCTCCCAGCTCCTACATCCTATAGTTATTCTTGGACCCACAGGTTATACATGTGAAGCATGGGTAGATACGTGAGAGATCTAATCCATCCACTCATCAAGTGGGGTATCAAGCGAGCCATCATGGGACCCGATTCGAGATCTAAGCCACTCATCAGGTGGGACCCATTCTCCAACGGAATCAAGAAAGAAGAAAAAAGAAGAAAAAGAAGAAGAAGAAGAAGAACTCACCTTGATGATGTTGGTCGGGCGGACGTGCGGCGAGCAGGGTAGCGAACTAGGTGGAGACCGTGGGGTAGAGATTGCAAAAGAGAAGAAAAGGGGAGAAAGGGAAAGGGAGGCATCCGTGTGGGGTAGGGTATTTAGTTTTTTACGATTCTATTATTTATATATATATATATATATATATATATATATATATATATATATATATATATATATATATATATTATATTTTTTAAAAATATGAAAACTTATTTCTAACGAGTCGAGTCAAGCTCGAGTTCGAGTCGAGTCGAGTCGAATTAAAATGGCCCATGGTCAAACTCGGCTCGAACTCAACTCGAGCTACAATTTTTCAGCTTGACTCGGCCTGACTCAGTCATTCAAGCCGAGTCAATCCGAGCTGACTCGAGTCGAGTCGAGCGAGTTATTCGAGCTAACTCGACTCATGAATAGCTCTAATGGTGTGGTCCACCAGACATTTGGGTATGCTAAATTTTAAAAATAAACTCTTAAAATACCAGCGTGAGTGTGTGGGGTGTGTGTGCATGTGTAAAAAAAAAAAAAAAAACCCTCTTAAAATGAACTTAAAAAACAGATGAGAGGTGAGGATATACACAACGTATACACCATATTAATCCATGGGACCCTCATACTTTGAGGTTAACACCCACTGATGGGTTACTGGATGCTTTAAGGCATATTTGAAAAAAATAAAAATAAATAATAATAATAATAATAATAATAATAAAAGGACGATCCAAAACTTAGGTGTATCTCACCACTAGAAGAAATATTGGTAATTGAATACCCATCATTAAAAGTTTCTTGAGGGTCACTCTAATATTCATTTGCTAATGAACCTGATGATAAGGTCACGGAAGCATTGATGAAAGGACCACGCAAATATGTAATCCACGAAGAGCTTTATTGCGAGCTTATATATAGATCTTCCTGCAATAAGATTTCAACTGCGACAAGTACTACCTATAAGGGCTAACAGACTAAAAAGCTTGGGACAAAGCCCTTCAACATCATGAATAACTATTATTCTTTCATTCAAATAATCATCAACTACTCTTGTGTTTCATATACATGGTTTTTTATAGTCGTAGTTACATAATTACCAAATAAATGGGTAAATTAAAAAATTGCTATTGATTACATTATTAAGATAGTGGTGTGTCATGACCTAACGTCTCCACCTCATCATCTAATGCTTCGTCATGCATATCAACCTCACTATCCGATGGTTCTTCATGCATATCAACCTCATCATCTGATGGTTCTTCACGCATATCAACTTTATTCATTATGGTTCTTGGCACGTAAGAGATCTTATTCTGCAAGTAAATCATTTTAAAGAATAAATAAAATAATGATATAATAATTTAACAAATAAAATTAAAGAATCAATTAAATATAAATGAATAAAATGAATTAAGCACTTACAGTTTTTTCCATATTGGACAATTACGTTTGTCATGGCCAGGACCCCACTTCCCACATCCATTGCATCTTCTTTTATCTTTCTTACGAGCAACCTTTTCCCTTTCAGAAATTAATCTATTTCCACTTCCTTGAGTTTTAGCACGCACCGGGTCTTTAATGATTACTTTAGTAATTTTCTTTATTTATTTTTTATTTTTTGACACCAATGTCTCACCAGCAACCAACTTCTAATCTTGAACTCGTTTGAGAATATCTTGTAGCCCTTCTTTACACATATGATATGTCTCTTTAAAATTAGTTCTTTTTGTGGGTAAGATTTCTATAAATGTCTAACAAATTGCTATATTAAAGAGCATATGATTCATGTTTCTCTCTATTTAACTCCACACCACTCACATCGTAAACAAAATCCAGTTTAACATCCTTTGTATATCTTTTCAAAATATAGTGGTTTGGCAAATTGGGTATCCAAGATTGTCGTAGTATACATAATATGTACCTACATGGTATGCCCTCAAATTCTAATTTCAAGTAACTACATTTTGCTTGTTTAGATTCCATCTCGAATTCAACTAGCCGTTCAAGAGATGTTCCTTCACATATTCTAACATTGTAAATGCAAAGGCCTTCCATCTTTTCTAAAAGAATTGCAGTATAAATGGTGCTTTCATACAACTCTTCTTGAAATTTATAAAAAATAGACCAAGTATAAGTCTCTCCAAGCTCTCTCCATGGCGAATAAAGTTTTCAACTTAGGCTTTCTACTAATCGTTTCATGATCGGGGACTAACTCATTGTGTCTCTGTCATTCTACTCCACGAACAAAACGAATTATGAAATCCATTTACGAGTTATTCTTCGACACATATTTACGAAAAAATGCATTTGTGCTTTCACTTCGTTAGCTACTAGACATAACCGCAAAAAAAAAAAAACATGTCTTAGATATGCTGGTACCCATTTGTGACGAATGTTGAATAAAGAGGCAAGCCAATCATTATGATCCAACTCATTTTCTTCAATAATTTTACTCCATTTTACTTCGAAATCTTCAGGCTTCTCAGAATTCCATATGTTATCATAAAAAGGTTTTAAATTCATCTTTGAAAGCTATGTGACCTAACTTTTCGGGGACATTCTGTAAAATACGCCAAATATAATAACGATGGAAAGCATTCATAAATACAATAGCAATGACTTTTGTCATGGCTAGATCTTGATTTGTTATGATCGCTTTCGGTGGGTCCCCTGGCATTGCTTCATACCATTTCTCAAACAACCAGATAAAAGATTCAGTAGTCTCATTATGGATAAAACCACAACCCAGTATAATTGATTGCCCATGGTGATTAACTCCTGTAAAGGGTTCAAATATTAACTCATAGTGGTTTGTATTGTATGTGGTGTCAAATACTATAACATCACCAAAGTGATGATAAGCCTTACGTGAAATCGGGTCAACCCAAAAACAATGTGTTAATCTACCCTCCACATCAACCTTCACATTATATGCGAACGATGAATCCAACTCCTTCATTTCTGAAAAATGTTCATACAATAATTGAGCATCATGGTCCTTCGTTTCCTTTCTTTTATCTCTTTCATAATTTCTCACATCTTATTTAATGCATCTAATATTTTCATAACCACCTAATTCAATTGCTAAAACATTCATAGTTTACAAAATGCCTATACATGATTGAGTGAATGTATTTTCCAAATTCTTCCGCGCATTACAAACCTCACGATGTGATCGAAGAAGATGTTTCTTTCGAAGAGTTGCTAACTCAGGACTATTCTCCTCAATAAACTTTTTCACTATATAGTTTGGTCCACCACCCTCTTTTTTAATTGTCATGTGAACTTTACAACTTTCTTGAATAATACTTCATCGCCTCTTTACTACACCATTCTTCATTTGTACCTTGTTATCTGTCGTCCCCTCCTTCGAACATACAAACATCTTCCAGATCTATTCTTGAGTATTATTGTATTTATTTGATCCTCTACGAACACTGAAGCCTGCCTTCTTTGCATAATGGTTGTACAAGTTAAACGCCGCATCATCTGAAGAGAAAGTAGTCTTCTCAATTATTGGTTTCAACCCCTCTTCTACTTCTGGAATCCAACGACGAATAGAAGTTGTGCTAACTTGCGCCATTAAATTCTCATACATTTCTATAAGTACTCGGGCCTCTTTGGATATAACGTATTTTTCATTCTACAAAAAGAAGAAAAAAAAAGTTTTGATATAGTTTATCGTGAAATTGTATAAAAGTTAGTAAATGAACACAACTCATAACAAAAATCAATATTTCTATTTCAGATTTAAGAAAAAATTAAATGGTCCAAAGTCAACAATAACAAGACAATTATAAATTATCAATTTTCAGATTAATATGCCCAGTTAGAAACTCGGGATGCCTAGTTAATAAGTTTTTTACTACCACATACGCAAATCAAAAGCTTGAAACAAAAGGGAGGAAGTAGATAATCAGGAAGCCAATTGAAAGCAAGGGAAGACATGAATCACAAAGAAGCAAATGAAAAAGTGCCATTTTTTTAAAAATGAAGAATGAAGAAGTGAAATGGTCTACCAATCTAACAGGTAAAAGAAATCCATGGAACACATGTTGGCTTCCATCAATAGTTCCTAAAAAGGCGAAGGGCATGCAAATCCTAATAATGGGTAGGTACTAACAATCAACTCCATAAGTGCAAGTTTTGTTGGGAGCTACAGGGAATTGATGCATCTAGTTTTCACAGCATCATCAAGTTTGCCCAAATGATCCCATAAGCTGATCCATTAAAAAAAATCAGGCCATTGGCTGGCATATCAAGCCCATCAAAGAGGCACAAACAGAGTGCTACAAGTTCCAAATGTCTATAACTAATATTTAGACAATTCAACCCTTGACCATTAAGGGTACAATCATGATGGAAGATTGGGATCATCCAATGGTTTAAATGCATACTTCTTAGGGTTTCAACCAAGATGTTGATGGAGACAAAGTAACAGGATTCATGTTACTGATGGGCCTGATTTGTTTACAATTGCAAGCTTTCACCCTTGTACCACTTGTCTTAAAAATGTTCCCCATCCAATGAGATTGTCATTCACAGCCCAATTTCTCCTATTTATTCAAATTTTCTGTACCCATCAGAAAATATTTTACCCTTAAACCCACATCCTCCATTGCATTCCCAAAAATTTACAAACCATTCTTACAGAATAAACAAAATAAAAAAGCCAGTAATCCCTCCAACTTTTTTCGCAACCACATATATCAGGAAGATTCAGAAAGCATGAAGTGTTCACAGAGTAGGACCTTATTTCCAGGGTAGACCTTCGTTTTGTACCATTCAGGCCTATTTTATAGATCAATAGCAACCAATTTTAATTTATCCTGCAATCCCTACTCACTCACAAAAAAAAAAGTGTAAATAAGTCTTATTGAGAAATGAATGATACAATTACAAAGACATTCAGAACGATAGAGCAGGAAATCACATAAAGATGGAAAAAAAAACCTTATAATTTTTAGCGATCCATGTGCGTTGTGCATATGGGCATATATAAGATACATACAAACTTCACAAAACAGAATGAGGAGAAAACACAAATTTTCAATAATAGAAATGGAAAAAAAAAAAAAGAAAGAAAAGAAGATCATTCTAACCGGTGTGTTGCACTTCAGTTCAACATAGACCGCAATAACCCATCATCCAGACCATTTAATAGGTGGTCCCACAATGGAGATACCAGGACTGGGGGAAGAACCTCCTGCAACTTTCTAAACAGAGAGAGAGAGAGGCAGAATTAGTCCAACTTAATAAAACTAGAAATTCAATATATAAAACAAATATAAAGAGAGAAGCATGAATTAGAGAAAACCCAGAAAGCAAAATCCAAGAAAATTAAGTTTGGAAGTTCCTTTGTTAGGTAACAGTCTGGCCACGTTACCAATAATAGCAGATGACCTTACCGACAGGGATTCCAAAGGAACTTCCTGACATGGTAAGTTAAGTGGGGTCCACCATGATGTTTAGGGAAGATCCAGCACGTTCATCGGTTTTGAAAGATCATTTTAGACGATGGGCCAAAAAATGATATAAATCAAGAGCTTAAGTATGTTGTACATTAGTAAAACGTGTGTAGATAAATTCTTACCATTGAAACTTCCCTGGGTCCACCATAATGTTTATTTCCCATCCATAACGTTCATAATGTCATTCCTACTAAGATAAACTTAAATGTTAAATATTTTCTTAAATGAAAACTGTCGTGGCGCTCCAAACTTTTTAACGGTCGGCGTCACTCTCCCCTCTGTTTTTTGTGGTGGGGTCCTCTTGAGCTTTGGATCTGATTCATTTTTGGATCATGCACTAATATGGTCTCTCCAAATGGATGGACGGTGTAGATACAAAACACACATCACGGTGTGGCCCACAGAACTTGGAGACGTCACTTCAGGAGGAGCTCGCGTGCGTCCAAAAATACTGGCACGCTAGTCACGTATACGAACTCTCTCCTGTACTGAAATGCTGCATCCCAGCCATATACGGGGTTCTAACGGCTCTTTTAAGAGCTCGTATTTAAGCTCTGTGCGGCACGGTGTGCAGGAGACCGGGACTCTCTCTCTCTCTCTCTCTCTCTCTCTCTCTCTCTCTCTCTCTCTCTCTCTCTCTCTCTCTCTCTCTATATATATATATATATATATATATATATATATATATATATATATATATATATATATATATATTAGATTGATCCAACAACCTTTTGGGCTTAGGAAATCCCTCCACATGTGGAGGTGAGTCCCACGTGTGAGGACTAACTGAAGAGATTTTAGTCCTTTTGCCTTACCTTTTTTTGTTTAAGATAAAAGAAAAAAGCAAAAAAGACAAACAATTACAGTTAGCCTAATAGCACATAGGAAATCCACATTTAAAATGTATATATTTTTTTCGGAGGGGTTAGTTTTACTTGTTTTCTTTTTCAAGTAAAAGCTAAGAAGAGGAAATTGATTCTCCTCATTTTCTTTTCTTTTTCTTTTGTTTCTCAATCGGAGTAAACTGTCACATCTATTCCTTTCCATAATTTTTTCTCACAGCAAACATGCCCTCCCATTTTATAGAATTTTTTTAAAAAAAATACAATGTACGATCCTTGTCAGGAGGATTTGCATAAAATCTCTTGGTTGAGGTGCATCAAGCATGCAATCTTTGACCTTTCTGCTGTTGAATGTGGACCGTTGCTGCATTTTATTTTCTCATCTTCTATTTACAGGCTCACAGTTAGATAGTTAGATTGTCCAATCAAGGACATTTTGTAGCATGGTCCATCCACTGTGGGCCCATCATATCAATAATCCTGATCACTGGACCACAAGAACATTAAAAAAAGAACACTTTTACAAGGCAATGGGATGAGGAACTCGAGTTGTGTTCAGGAGGATTTTAATCGAGGAGAAGGCGATGGGATCAAGTAGTAGCGAGGATGCAGCTGCATTGTCGTCTTCTTTGGATGGAGTCTGCAAAGTGCGATTTAAGGGAGCTAGGGTTCTCCATTCTTCCTATCTTGGTGGATCCTCCGATTCTTCCGACGATGAATATCAGGTGAATTCCTTCAATGTCATATTTCATTTTTAGTTTTGGTGTTGCATTTTAACTGTTTAAGGTTGTGGGATTTCAAATGAGGGTCTATGCTGTTTGATTTATTTTAGTTGGCTTTTTTTCTTTTCAACCCAAATTATCAATTCCTATTTTCGGGATTTACTTTATATTTAGATGTAGGATGGTGAGATTGATCTTGTTGATTTGTCTCCCACTTGTTAGATGACCTGATATAGATAGTATAATATGTGTTGGGATTCGTGCTGCGGAATCACACAGATCTAGATCTAGGATATCAATCCAAGAGCGCCAAACAATCACAAGAGAAACACAAAGATTTAACGTGGAAAATCTTTGCGGGAAAAAACCACAGCACTAAGCGACAGAAATCCACAGTGATAATAGAAATTACAAAGAGAGAGGACTTACCCGATTCGAACAATCTCGAATCTCACCCTTGCTACACCCTTTGATAAACCTAGAATTTTTTTAGAAACGATTGGAATACCTTTAGGAATCCTTAGAATTACTTAGAAAGGCCTTAGGGACTCATATTTATAGTTTAGGAAAATCCACTTGCGCACTTCTCTGAAACCGCCTAAGATTTACGCAGTTGTGCAAAATCCGTGCAGCTTCTGTGTAACCTTCAACTGGTAGAGTCTGGGCTTCAACTGGTCAAAGACCTTAGGATTTTCAAAAACATTGTCACTATACTTCGAGTCGAGCGGGCTTTGACCAGTTGAAGGGATCCTCGACTAGTCGAGCCAGCCCCCTGACTGGTCGAGCAGCGCGGTGAAACCAGATTTAAGACATCTATTTTACATCAATCTCCATCATGTCTTTAATCTTTAACCGTGTAGCTTCTTGACCTCTTCTCTTATCTCTGCATCACATCATAGCTTCTTATCATGCCCCAAACCTGAAAATCGGATTCATAGGAATCCCGATTGCCGAATTCGGTGCTGAAAGCCTCCGTAGTACTCTGTTCTCGGCTCCTAGCGTTCATATGTCAGATTTCGATCCTGGGATCCTACAAGGAGGATTTTTTTTCAAGGAACATTTAACTCGTAATAAGCATAACCATAAGATTACCCAATTCACAAAGGCAACATCATCGTCACATATCCACTAATATAATCATTTGAGTACAATGCTGAAAGGGAAATACATAAATTGAAAATCAAGCTTCAGAAGACCGTTGCACGCTCCAAGCTCAACACTGCTGCAACTTAACATCACCTGCACGCATCTATCGTGCATAAGCTTATAGAAAGCTTAGAGGGTGATGTAAGTGTGTGCACAAAGTAAGTGTCAAGTATTCAATACAATGTCATCATCATACAATACCGAAATTACTAGTAATCCATAAATAGTACATTATCGGAATAAGCAGAAATACTGACAAGTCATGAATTATCAGAGTAAGCAGAAATACTGACAAAAGCAGGAATTATCAGAGTAAATAGAAATACTGACAAGATCATAAATCATACGATAACAGAGTAATCGGAAGTATGGACAAGTTCATAAGTCAATCAATATTAGAATACGCAATATAGAACAGCTATACAATAAGGAGTCATAAAGAGCCAAATATTAGATGTCGAGGATGCAATGCAATATACAAATCCTTCTAAGTCTGTCTAGGTCATATAAGTGCAAAAACATAGCAACCCAAAATGCCATATGCCTGCGAATGTAATATAATAGCGATGCGAATGAAATGATCATGCCGGAGTGTGAAGTCGGGATGATAGTACGTAGTATCGCAGGCTACGGGGTCCACCACAAGGGACTTCTATCCAAACCAGTCTCATACCTAAATTTGGATAGTTAGACTCAACGTGGTAAACTCCTGATCTAAGGTTAGTCACGCGCCCAACTAAAATCTTTATCATACGAAGGTACATAACAATTAGTTACGCACCACCAGCTCGAGTGGATAGTGAATGAATGAGCATATAACTCCTACTCAATAAGTCCACATATCAGTACGGTTCCTCTCTGAGAAATCACCAGGGTCTATTACACTCTAAACTAGATCACCGCCCCATCGCGGGCAACAAGGTGAGTGGAAGAGACCTCACTATCCGCCTGCCAATATCGGACCCGGATCGTCGATAGCAGACCCATTCCTCGAGCTGGTCAAACTCAACCTAGCTTTGCCCCCTCCTCTCGGGCAGGTAAGGCTGCACCCCCTTCCAACTGACCACGACACAGTGGGAGACGTAGCCTAATGGTGTACGGCCCTCATGCGGTCATACGTCCACTTAGTCTAAACGTTGAAGCAACCTCAAAAACCAAGAGGGTTTAGAGACTTTTACCCAGGGATATCTATAGCACCCAATGTAAAATTGATCAAGTGGGCCACGTTTGGAGGTGCCTGATTAAAGAAAAACATAAACATCGAATTGATCAAGTGGGCCACGTTCATGTGGGACCCACTTTAATGTGTGGGCCACGTTTAGGTGGGACCTAGCACAATGATGTGTTTATCTATGCCGTCTAGCGTCCCTGGACGCTAGACGTGCTGGTGGTTGACATGGAGTGGGTGTACTGACATGGGTGTGTACTAACAGCTGACAAAAAAAAGGAATATTTTAAAGTTTGGGGTGGGCCGCTCATGTGGGCCCCATCTTGATGTATGTATATAATTCACACTGTCCATCCCATTCTACAGCCCATTTTAGGCGTTGGGCCGAAATTTGAGACCAAACCGATTCCTGGCTGGGTCATACCATAGGAAATATCGGTATCACCATTAAAACCCACCTCGATTCTTCCATCCGCCAAAAACACGCCATATATTGGTCTCATTTGGTCGATCAGGGGCCGTAGAATCTAATGGACGGGTTGGATTTTTCAGATGCGGGTCCCACATGGAAAAAACCACAGGATTTGTGATTAAAAAAAAACAAAGGCAGCAGCATCTGCTGCTGCTACTACTGATAGAAGACGCAGGCAGCGCCTGCAACTACATGAGCGGACGGACGGATGGGCTGGGCCTCACGGCCCCAGCTGTGGGCCCCACCGTGATGCATTTCGAACATCAACGCCGTGCATTGGGTGGGCCCTTAGGGCAGTGGTCCCCCTGCCAAAAATCTGCCGTATACGGAACGTAGGTGGGCCATACCATCTAAAATCATGTGAGGACATTCCTAAAACATATAAAATCACTCCGTGGGGCCTACCTGAAATCTGGATGCGACTGAAACTTGGTCTGAATCCTCAACCAAGTGGGACGCACATAATGGGTGGGCTGGATTTGTGAACCACATCACCATAGGCCCCAGTTCCACCAAGGTCCACGTGACCGTATCAACAGGTTGGCTGGAAAACAAACATTACGGTGGGCCCTGGTCCACGTGACCTTATGAGATGGCAATAAACATCACCGTGGGCCCTGGTCCACGTGACCTCATGAACAGATTAGATGCAAATAAACAGTACATTGGGCCCAGGTTGGGTGGAAAATAAACAGTACTGTGGGCCCTAGGTCTAAGTGACCTTATGAATAGTTTGGATGTCAAATAAACATTATGGTGGGCCCCACATGGGACCCACTGATGTATGTATTGTAATCCACACTCTTCATTCGTGTGGGCCCCACCATGAGGTATGTACCTCATTTATGTCGTCCATCCTTTCCATCCCTATGGGATCCACCATAATGCATGAGTTACATCCAAGTCGTCCAACCATTTTTTTTTAAAAAAGATCATTTTAAGGCTTAATACTAAAAATAAGACTGATCTAGGATCAGATGGACCACTTTATAGAAAACAGTGGGCTTGAACGTCCACCATAAAACCTTGGGAATTCTAATGGTGGGATTCCTTATCACCACTTATATTGGGTGTGGCCCATGTGGTGAGGCCCACTTATCATATTTATGGCCCATCGTTGAGGCCCACTTGGATTTGTACAAGGCCCATGTTGTGAGGCCCATTGTGATGTATGCAAGGCCCATGGGTTATGGCCCATTGCAATGTATGTAAGGGCCGTTGGTGCGGCCCAATTGATGTACTTAAGGCCATTGGGATGCAATTAGGTCCATTGCAATGTGTGATTCCTCCGTAGTCTATATAATGATATTTATGATGGGTAGTGCCTTGGGAACAATGATGGTTAGATGCCCACATTGTAAGGATGATGTCGATTAAATGTCCGCATTGTCACTCCCCCTAAGGCCCACTGATAGGCCCATACTTGTAGTGTGTAGGCCTTCTAGGCCCATCTTAGTTATGCACAGGGCCTATCACCACATAGCATGTCCAGTATAGATCCATGATTCATGATCATATGCATCATAGGTATGCCTGATATGAGGAGTGACTGATCATAGCATATGCCTTCGGGCAGATTGTGTATGGGCTCCCTAATAAGCAAAGTTGCACTACATAAGCACATGGTACGTGCAAGATTGTTGCATGTCTGGTAGAGTGATTCATGGACTTGCATTTGTGTGATTATGATTATTGTATGCCCTAGCGACATCAGGGCAATAGCCTCCACAGACACATTGTGGGTGGCTGGATTGGATACCGAAAATGTTTGGTTCTAGCATACGGGCACCATAGATGTTCCTGGGTGAAAATCCCTAAACCCGATGGTACGAAAGGATGACTCCAACATCAAGACCGAGTGGATACACAAGCGCGTGAGGGTTGTATACTAATAGGCCGCGTCTCCCACTGTGTCATGGTCGGTTGGAAAGGGGTGTGACCTTACTCGCCTGAGTGAGGGGGCAACTTCTAGGTTGAGTTTGACCAGCTTGAGGAATCGGTCCGCTATCGATAAGTCGGGCCCGATATTGGCAGGCGGATAGTGAGGTCTCTTCCGCTCTCCCAGTTGTGCGTTTGGATAGGGACGGCAAGCTAGCGTAGAGTGTACTAAATCCCGGTGATTTTTCAGATTGAGAACCATACTAATTTGATGCTCTAGTGAGGAGCTGCATTGATATGGGGATGAGGATTGACATGCTTGACTTGCATTATGCATCGCATGACCTTGATATGGCCGATATCATTTATATTCTGCACCGCATAGCCTTAGTACGGCTGATTGCATTCATATACCCATCAGCATGTTTCCGCATTACTCTGACTTTACATTCCGAGCACGATCGTATTGTGCACACACTTACACCACCCTCTAAGCTTTTTATAAGCTTATGCACGATTGATGTGTGCAGGTGACGCCAGGACGCAGCTGTAGTCTTACCGCAGTTGGAGTGTGTAGCCGAGCTTTTGGAGTTTTTGTTACTATCAGTATATTGTATTTTCCTTTTCATACACCTTGTACTCAAAGTTTTTGATCATAGTGGATTTTGTGATGGTGTTCTTGTAGTTATTGTTCGTGTGCTATGCTTGTGGTTATGCTCATTATGAATCAAATCATGTTTGAAATCCTCCTTGTTGCATCCCAGGATCGGAACCTGGTATATGGGTGCCAGGAGCTGAGAATGGGATACTACGGAGGCTGTCGGCGCCGGATTCGGCGATCGAAAATTTTGTGAGTCCGGTTTCGAGTTTGGGGCATGACAGCAATGACCAACCATATCTCATAATCAAACATGCAGATAATGCGTATGCGCATGTATCATGATGCTATGCTGTCACATACTCAGAATCGACCTCAATACTCGGAATCAGTCTCGATAATCGAAATCAACATTGACATACGAAATCGCCAATTAGTGAGAATGAGCCTAACAAGGCCTAAGAGAAGGTCACAATGTGGATATCCAACCAACATTGCTCCCAAGGAGTGGCCCACATAGGGTTAAACATATAGTAGCCCATGGCCTCACATAAAAGCCTAATACACATCACAATGGGCCACTCACATGGGCCTAATGCACATAATTATGGGCCGCTTCACATGGGCCTAATACACATCATTAAGGGCCACTCACACAGGCCCAACACACATCACTTAGGGTCGTATCCCGCGGGACACAAATACATCCAGGTGGATCGCGTCTACGGCCCGCACCAACGGGCCTCATATATATCAAGTCGGCCATATCACATGGGCCGCTCCAGGGGGCCTCATACACATTAAGTGGATCGTGTCCACGGGTCACACCAATGGGCCTCATATACACAACAAGTGGACCCCATCACATGGGTCTCAAATATACAACAGGTGGGCCGCATCAATGGGCCTTATATACGGCAAGTAGATCACATTAATGGGCCGCACTAATGGGCCTCAAATACACAATAGGTGGCCTCAAGTACATCTAATCGGGTCGACCGTTCTAGTTAAACTATCTACACCATGCATCTAATTTTTAGAGATCACTTATCCAAAGGTAAATCATAACAAAAAGTCATCTGGACCATCGCAAATAACAGTGGAGATAATGATTTCCACCCTTAAAATTACCAAGGCCCACCATAACATTTATTTTCCATTCAATCTGTTCATATGGTCACAAGGACGTAGTTAAGAGGAAAACAAATATCATTTTGACCCAAAGATGTTATGGTCCTTAAAAGGATTTTTAATGGTGGACGTTCAATCTCCACTGATTTGCAGCGTGGTCCACCTGATAGGCAGCGTGGGTATAGATTAAATACATCAATGGCATGGACCACCGCCCAGCTGTCTGGACGATTGGGATACGTCACATACATCACGGTGTGGTCCACCTGATAGATCTACCTCATTTTGTCTCTAGCCTTAGGACGACCTCACCAAATGGGATGGACGGTTTGGGTGTAACACACATTATATGATGGGGCTCACACTACGATGCCCAGCCGCTGGGCTGTTGGGCTATTGGCCCAGCATCCAGTGGATGGTCAGGTCAGATATAACACATATATCATGATGTGCCCTGGAACTGTTGAATACAGCAGCTATATTGCTGGTGAGAGGTACACCAGCCAATATGCATCATTAAGATGGTACACATGTGTGGCACACCAGTACATTAAAATGGACAGGCGGTGTGGATATATACAATAAAGTGGGTCCCCACCGTCCTTGCAGCTGGACGGTGTGGATGCACCACACATATCCAACAGGTGGGGCCGTGATTTGAACAACGTAGATATAGCACATACCTCATGATTTTAACAATATAGATAAAGCACATACCCCGTGACAGGGACCACAGGCCCCCGTTGACTTCAATACAGCCAGCTTTGTAGCTGTGGTGGAGTACACCAGCCAATCTACTTCATCAAGGTGGTCCCACGTATGGCCCACCATATAAAATAATATATAGACTATTATTATTATTATTATATGCTGGAGTCCAGCGTCTGGACCACGGACGATCTGGATGTATATCTGGTGGGTCACACATCATCACACTGTCCAAGATAAATCACAGGCATCACGGTGGGGGGTCCACTTGTTGGCTGCAATAAAGCGGCACCAGCCAGACCGCTTTACAGAGGTGGGTCCCACGTGGGGCCCACCCAGCTATATTATATCAATGAATATATATAAAATGTATTACATTATATCATTATTTTAATAATTATTATTATTATTACTCAGCATCCCGCATCCAGCGTCCGCATCCAGCGTCCAGCAATGGACGGACGGCTGGATGCACGGTTGATAGGTGGAGTGGACGGTGGATAAAACACATGCATCAGAGGTGGTGCCACGTCGGTGTGGCCCACCAGCGATTGAATCAAGCTGGTTTCTGTGTCATCCCGCCATCCAGACGGTCAGTAGTCTGGATGGTGCTACTGTTGCTATTGCAGTCCACAAATCACTGGACCTGCAATGATGTAGATGGATGGCTAGGATAAAGAGCACATACATTAGGGTGGGTCACACCGTCCAACAGGCTGGACGGTGTGGATCAAAACCCACATCATGGTGCTCCCACACGTGGACGGGGTGGATCCAAAACATACATCACGTGTGGTTCCACATGACACGCTGACATCATGAAAGCTGCAATTGCATTGCTGTCAGCGCACACCAGCCATTCCGTTCCACGGTAGGCGGGTCCCACGTGGGCCCTCCATAACGTTGATTTTCCATCTAATCTGTCTATAAGATTACAAACAAATAAGTTAAAGAAGAAAAAAAAATTTCATATCCAACCACAACTTCTGTGGCCTAAAAAAGGTTTCAATGGTAGACGTTAAATGCCCAGCTGCTTCTTGTAGTGTGGGCCAACTGAGTTCCTCGTGTGGCTAATTTTTTGAGGTGAACGGTTGATTAAAGAGGACCTATCAAATATATGGTGTTGATGTTCAACACACATCATGGTGGGACCTGAGGTAGGGCCCACTGGTCCTGCCCGTTCCAAGCACCAGCACAGCGTCCTCTGGACGCTGCTTACTGCAGCGTTGCAGTAACAGGCGTTCGGAGCTTTCATTTTATATATATATTTTTTAATTTCTGTTTATTCGTTGGATTTTGATAGGTAGGGCCGTATCAGGAAAATCCACACCGACTACTAGTCTTCCCGGCTCGTTACAGATCTAACGAGTGTAATATGGAATAGTTTTCGACATATAAAAAGTCACAGGGGCCTTAACAGTTTAAATCACCCAAAACTACTGTTTCCTACATCATGGCCCGCTAAAGATTCGGATTAACTTTATTTTTGGCTCAACACCTAAAATGAGATAGGAAAAAGGGTGAAAGGTTCAAATCAGATGCATACATCAAGATAGGGCCCATGTGAGTCGACCCTCCAGCTTTTGATTTAAAGCTGATACTTGTTTCCTTTCACGCAGTCCAGCAGCTGAGGCTGCTGGACGTTACTCCATGGACGACAATAAGTCCATCAAGGTGGGTCCACTTATGCATGGCCCATCAGCTACATCGGTTTAGGTGATCCCTTACAACCTTGAATAGCAGAGATGAAGTGGGCTACACCCATCACAGGAGAGAGACACAGTGAGATAAAGGGACCCCGTCACTATAGACCTCTCTCTACTTACAATCACATACATGCAAATAAGTCCCATCACAAATGAATTTCTCATCAAATGTTAAGATCTAAGGCATGAGCACTCACCTTTTCTACTTCTTCTTTGATCAATGGCAAGTTAAGCTCCTCGGCTTCGACTTTGATGGAAAATGATGGAGTCTGGACGGTTGGATGGTGGAGATGGGAGGTAAGAAGTGGGCCACACAAAGATCTCGCATGAAGCTCTCATGCCTTGGACGGTGCTTGCTTGAAAATGGGGAAGTGAGAGAGAGAGAGAGGATGGGATGTAAAGAGAGAGAGAGAGAGAGAGAGAGAGAGAGAGAGAGAGAGAGAGAGAGAGAGATGAGTCTGAATGATGGGTGATGTGTACTTGACATGTAAGAGATGAGTTTGTAAGAGAGAGTTGACTTTAGGAGAGGGGTGGTTGTACTTGACATGATGTGATGATTGATGGGATTGATTTGACATGTTCTCTCTTGGATTTTGTAACTGCACGGCGTTTTTCTTGAACTGAATACTGATACACATCTCTGTCTTGGGTATCGCCTCGATGCGCGAGACAAGGCATCGAAACTACGGCAACGGTGCGATCGCACTGGTACAAGTTTCAAGTCAAGCCGACTCTAAAATACGGGATATGACTAAGGGTTATGCGCAAATGCTATCTACGCGTCTTGGGTCGCTGGAATTCGACCGGGAGGACCACAGAAGTCTACAGAACAGTACCAGCTAGGATATGGGTCTTATACTTCTCGTGCACACTCTGTCCTTCTTCTTCGCTTTCACCAAGCCCAGAGAAGTTGCACAGAACTTGAACTTCTCTGTAGGAACGATCTTGGTGAGTATGTCTGTCGGATCTGAATCCACATGCCTAACCACATTTGCTCAGGTCTTCTCAAAAGTAAGACAGTCTTCTGTACCATCTCACCGCCACCTAATATTGCTTACCGGGGTATTTGCTCATAACATTCATAGCCTGTGAAATAACCGGTCTAATACAGATCATGGCATACACTGCCAACTGCATTCGATTAAGGCTCACGAGATATATCTTGCTTTTTCTTACCTATTTTGGGACATGTCCTGAGGAAAACTTGAGGAGAGACATGTAGGGAATGCTCTCTGGCTTTGCCTATTCCATCACATACTTGATCAATACCTACTGAAGGTATTCTGCTTGAAATAACGAGAGCTTACTCCTCTTTCAATCTCAATGCCGAGAACTATCTTTACAGCCCCCCGATCCTTCATCCTAAATGTCCTACTTAACCGAGTTTTCAATACATTGATTTCAGAAATGTCATAATTGGTGATCTATATATCATCAACATACAATTCCTAACTCACCATGAAGAAATCAAACCACTGCCTGGATGACAAGTCATACCATGACCTCCTGCAAATTCTTTTTCTCGGCCCCTTTAACTTCGAACCGATTTGGTTGCTCCATGAAGAACTGCTCTTCCAATTTTCCATGCAGAAGTGCAGTATCCTCATCCATCCTTCCAGCTCGAGATTGCATTGGCCAACCAGCGCCAATCGCAAATCTAAAAGACACCTGTTATACCGTCAGCACGAATATCTCTGAGAAGTCGATCCCTTCTCTTTAAGCATAACCTTTCGCTACCAACCTCGCTCTGTATTTATGTTGTATCTTCGTAAAGATGCACCTGCATTCAACCGCCTTCTGATGCACTGGAAGCTCCACCAGCTCCCATGTGTCGGTTTGGTACAACGAGTCTATCACGTCACTTATAGTCGCCTTACACTTCTCAACACCAGGCTCACCTAGAGCCATCTGTATAGAAGACAGATCCCCTGCGATATTGGAGTCGTCCATGTACCTTATCGATCACCTACGATTATGCGGTGTGATTCTTCTTACAGGTGACTGCTCCACCTGCTTTGTATCTTTGACCGCGCGTCACATCCTTCCTGCCCTGCCTGCTCATGTGGCCATGCCCAGCATGCCACACACATGCAGAGGTGGAATCCACTACAGGCATTGAAGCTCCACCTTTTGAAGTGCTCCTTATAAACTTGTAGTGATTACTGAGTCATTCCGCTTTCATGATCACGTGTACCCCCTTAGATACTTTAAGGACACCATCAATACTTGTGAACCCACACTCTATAGCCTCGAGTGCGCTGAGAGAAATCAGGTTCTTCTTCATGTCAGGAACGCGGCTCACCCCAGTTAGGGTACGCTTTATCCCATCAAATATCTTGACATGCACTATACCAACAACCACAACATTATAAGTATTGTCATTGCCTATAAACATCTGTCCACTATTGCACTCTCTATAATTAGTGAAACAACTCCGATGAGGAGTCATGTGAAAGGATGCCCTTGTGTCTAGAATCCACTTGTCCCCATGATCATCGTATGGGCGTCTGATCGTAGACACAGACAAAACATCACCATCACATGCACTCAATCCATCTGACATGGAAATATTGGCCTCCCTGTACGAAGTCTCAGATTCTTCTCTATTAGATTTATGATTTGTGCAATCCTTCTTCACATGTCCTTCTATCCCATAGTTCTAACACTTTACCTTTACTTTGCCCTTGTCCTTAGATTTGGATCTAGAACTTAAAGAACCTGTACCTTATTCAGAATTCCTACCCCTTATAAATAGTGCATCAGAAGATATCCCCATTTCGACATAACGCTTTCTCATAGCTTTCCCTTGAAGGGCTGAGATAATGGTGTTGACACTCAGGATTTTATTCGTGGTGCACATTGTATCCTTAAATGACTCATATGATGCCGGAAGAGAATTTAACAACATACATGCCTGTTCTTCATCTTTCATTACTTCCTCCATATCCAACAATTTACAAACCAATTTATTAAAGTTGCTAATATTAGCCTCCGGATCTCCACCCTCTGTCATCTTGAAGTTATACCACTGCCGCTTCAAGTGTAGGGGATTTTTAGAGGATTTTTTCGCACAGACATCCTCTAACTTTGCCCATAACTTAGCCACAATTTTCTCCCTCATAACATTGTAGAGAACCTCATCTGTGAGACATAAACGAATTGAGGATAAGGCTTTCTTATCAAAAGTATTCCAATCATCATCAGTCATAGTAGACTTTCGCTCCTCAATAGCTCCGTCTTCACCTTACTTGATTAAGGAATTGATCATCTTGATCTTCCATAACTTGAAATTATTTTTCCCTGAGTACTTCTCAATATCATACCTAGTGCTAACCATTATTGCTTATCCCTCAGATTCAGATTTTTGTCCCTCAGATTCAGATTTGTGCCCCAACGATTACTCTAATACCACTTTTGTGATTTCGCGGAACAAATCCCAATAGTGTGTATGAACGATCTAATTCAATCTCTGGTAGACCTTTCAGGAAAAGAAGAAAGAAGGTTTAGATATAGATATAAGAAGATTTGATTATGTTTATCTGCTATTTTTAGCATCCTAACTTCTTATAAATAAGAAGGGTTGGGGAATAAGAATGGCTTATTGAAGCATCATGTCTATGAAGGATTGCTCCCTCAAAGTAGTTGTTTATCGAAAAATGTTCTATTTTATTTTGAAATCTCGTCTCATTGTTTATGTTCCTTTGAAAGATTTGAATTCTGGCTATCTTCTAATGCATGTAGTTCTTTGATCCATTTCCCATTGTATTGAAACTCTATTATGTGATGAGATTGTTATCCAAATAGGAAGATTTTGTAAGATTTTGTCTACCAGAACATTTCAAATTGGATGATTCTATACATCAATTTTTGGCCTTATTTTTGAACCATACCAGTATTTTTTATATTAAGTTATTCATTTGTGGCTCACTAAAAGGGTTAGAAACCTCAAATCTGGGAATTTTTTGATAAGTTCCCCATTAAAAGTATGAACCACAAGATCAACTATCTGGATGTAGAAACTATGTTCCATTTGTACCTGATGGTCCATCATGTAGGTTCTAATGCAACATAACTTTCTAATTCCTCCCTTTTAAGAGATTGAATCTTAGTGTTTACTAGTGGCCATGTGAGTGTATTTTGGACTTGTAGCATTATCATTCTGGGTTTTTGTTGACATAAATGTAGACATATTCATTTCTGAATTGCATTGATTAGAAACATGACTCGCTGGAGTATTTAACATGTATTGCAAAAAATCATGTGGATGTCGGATTCCACTTATATCTGCATTGTTTGTTACTGTTAATTGCATGGTTGCTATTTTGTTAGTAATTTGTCCAGTATTTGATATTATTATGATTTATTTCCCAATGTTTGTTCTTTTGACATTTTATCTGACAATTCCAAATGTATCCCTTAACATGTCCAAACAATAATTTCACCATCACTCACTTAAGTTCCTGTGAAAATTCTAGGCCCCGCTTGGAAGTTTTCTAAGGACATTGTACAACCCAACCATAACTGGGTTCTTAAAAATGTGAGGATTAGTTTCTTTGAAAAGGCGTAACTGATTGCATTTTTGTTAGACTTCCAAACAGGCCCTTAGGCATCTATTGTATTGGTTTGACTGTTTTATAAAATCTGTTGATGATCATGTCTCACGTATTACAATAGGATGTGCAAACATACGAATTTGGAGAATGTTTTCTATATTTCTTCAACCCAAAGTTGGGTTTAAATAACCACATTACAAGGCTATACAAGGAAAGTTATTTAAGAGCTTTTCTATACATGGTATTTTGCACCTAACAACCCATATATACAATATTCTATTCACATCCCCCCTCAAACTGATGTAGGATAATCAACCAACATCAGTTTGTCATGAAAAAATCTATGACGAGAAGATGTCATAGTTTTGGTAAAAAAATCAACAAGTTACAGCTCTGAAGTCACATGAGGAAGAGAAATGATTCTAGCTGTGTATTTTTCTCTCACAAAGCGGTAGTCAACTTCAATGTGTTTATTGCGCTTGTAAAATATCAGATTCGAAGCCAACTGAATCGCACTAAGATTGTTAGTATATAATGGAGTCGCCACAGACAAAAGGATCCCAAGTTCTGTCAACAATCCCTGGAACCAAGTAATTTCACCACATGCATCTGCCATTGCACGGTATTCTGCTTCTGTGATGGATCTAGATAACGTGGTTTGCTTTTTACACTTTCAGCTAACCAATGATTGTCCTAAGAAAACACAATAACCCACGGGGGACCGTCGTGAAATGGGACATCCTGCCCAATCTGCATTAGAGTAAGCAGATAATTGTAGATCAGGCTGTGATGGAAAGAGAAGCACTTGGTTGAGGGTACCTGTAAGGTAACGAATAATGCGATGAACTGCCGTCATATGGAATGTGCAAGAAGCCTCAACAAACTGGCTAACAACATGAACTGCATATGAGATATTGGGACGAGACATAGTGAGATAGACTAGTCTTCCCACCAGCTACCTATAAGATGTAACATCGGAGAGAAGGTCGCTATCATCTTTCCCATACTTGACATTCAATTCCAGAGGAGTCTCATGGGTCTTGTTATCTGTAAGGTTTACAAGTTTGATCAAATCACAGGTATACTTCTGTTGACTTAAGAGATAACCTTGAGTATTACGAGAAATTTCAAGACCCAAAAAATATATTAGCGACCTCAAATCCTTCATATGAATGAGGAGTGAAGTAATAATTTGAGATCAACAATTCCTTGAGCATCACTTCTTGTGATGAGAATATCGTCAACATATACTGTAAGACCCGTATCTTAGTCCGTACCGTTCCGTAGACTTCCGCGGTCTTACCGGTCGAATTCTGGCAACCTTTGACCCTTAATCGATATTTACACACAACCCTGATTCACATACCGTCAACTCGTATCGACTCAACCCAAGACCTTTACCATAGTGACCGCGCCATCGCTGCGGTTCCAATGCCGCGACTTGCGTGCCGAGACGATACCCTGGTCAAGAGACATGAGCTGACGTTCGATGCGAGGAAAACGTCGCGCGTTGCAAAACCCAAGAGAATCTCTACGAGGTGTCACATCAATCCCATTAATCAATCAATCCCATCACATCACATGTCAAGTATATGTCAAGTACACATCACTTTTTCACCCTTCCCAAGCAAGCCTCAAAAGTCAAGAATCTCTTACACCTCTCATGCCTTTCTTACACAAAAGGCCACCAAAGTTAAAAAGTTTTTACACCCATCACCACCACATCCATCACTCCATCACCCATCACTCTCTCTCTCTCCCTTTACAACTCTCTCTCTCTTTCTCATTTTCGAAATCTATTCCAAGCAACCAAAAACCCTCCATACGTATGAACTCTCTGAGCCTCTCCCTCTCTTTCAAAACTTCAAGTGTGGCCCACCTCTCCATCCCAAAATATCTCATCCCAATCATCCAAACCTCATCTCATCCATTGAAATCAAAGCTAAGGTGCTAAGGAACCCATAGGAGCAAGAAGATCGGACGGTGGGTGCTTGATAATGGTAGTTTTTTCTGTTTTTGTGATGGGCCAAGTAAGGCCAACTGATCAATGGTTTGGATCTTACTTGGGACCTTAAAATATGGTCGATCGCCCACTTTGATCATCATGATCATTCCATGATGGGGTCATTCTCAATGGATCCCATCATGATGTTTATTTCATGGCATTATGAAAGTCATCTAGACCGTCCATATTTGTGGGGAAAGGATCCCCACCGTTGATTTTCAATTTTTGGTGGTCCCATGTGTTAAGGGATTCATTTGATGTATGATTTGTTTTACAAGGGAGGGCTCATAGTGGCGGAGCACTCCATCACAAGCGTGTCCCACTCTCTTCCTCTCTCTCTCCCCCTCTTTTCATTTTATTCATGATGATATTGATATAATTGTGTGGCCCACTTGGATGGACCCCACCCTGAAGCATGTATGTTATCCAAGCTATCTCCAAGTGGGGCCCACCTTATATGCATTATATCCACACCACCCATTATTTGGTGGCCTACGTGTGCAGCCCACTTGAAATGGGAATTGTCCAGCGTCCAGGGCCGCTGGACGAATGAATGGAAAACACAAATATGGGCTTGTTTCAAGCCTTAGGGGTGGGCCATTGGTGTAGGCCCCACCTTGACGTATATATTCAATCCACGCCGTCCACCTCATTCCCTGGGACATTTTAACCGTTTAGCCGAAGAATAAGGCTGACGTGATCAACTGGTGGGCCATAACATAAGAAACTTTGGTGGTTACCGTTAAAAGTATTTCCTGATGTTTTTAATCATCCAAAAATTTTGAACTTTTGACTCATTTCGCCCGTTATGAGCCGTAGAATCTCATGGTTGGGACGGATTTCTTGGATATGGGCCCCACACTAAAAAATTCTCAAATCAGAGATTTTTTTTTTAAAAAAAAAACAATGCAGGAGGCATTGCCTCTGCCTCTGACACCGCACAGCAGCAGCACGCGCTGCGTGCAGCGGGCGGCCGGGCAGCGTCCCACGGTTGCTGTCGTGGGTCCCACCATGATTTTTTTTAAATCCAAGCCATTCATAAGGTGGGCCCCCTCCTCAAGTGGGCCCCCTCCAAGTTTCAACTAAATCCAATGCTCAGGTGGCCCACACCGCAGGAAACAGTGGGATTGAACCTCTACCATTGAAACTCCCTTTTGGGCCCACGGAAGTTTCAGATCAAGATGAAATTTGTTTTCCCCTTTCGTCCAAGGTTGTGTGACCTTATCAACAGGTTGGATTTCAAATAAATATTTCAGTGGGCCCCACGTGGAGCCCGCAGTCATGTATATGTTTTGTTCCACCATCCGCTGGACGGTGGAGCCCATCTTATGCATGTATTTTATTCACGCCACCCCCTGCTGAATGACAAATAAATATCACGGTGGGTCCCCTGCCCTGGCCACGTGACCTTGTAAACAGGTTGGACGGCAAATAAATATCACGGTGGGCCTTCCCCTGGCCCACACGCTGGATGACAAATAAATATCACGGTGGGCCTTCCCCTGGGCCACACGCTGGATGAAAAATAAATATTACAGTGGGCCTTCTCCTGGCCCACACGCTGGATGACAAATAAACATTGCAGTGGGCCTAGGCCCATGCGACCACATGAACAGTTTGGATGGAAATAAACATCATGTTGGGCCCCAGTTTGGATGAAAAATAAACATTATGTTAGGCCCACGGGATTAGAGCCATTTAATGAATTCTAAGGTCCCTGGGATTGGACCCATTTGCTGTATTTTAAAGCCCATGGGAGTAGGCCCATTTGATATGTATAAGGCCCTTGGGTCGAGAACCATTTGATGCAATCTAAGGCCCACGGGTTATGACCCATTGCAATGCACATAAGGCCCATTGGTGTGGTCCATTTATGTGGCCCATTTGATGAATAAAAGGCCCATATGACATGGCCCATTTGATGTATTTAAGGCCCAATGGGATGTACCTAAGGTCCATTGCAATGTGTGATCCCAACACAGATTATGTACGATGTTTACGACGATCGTGCCTTGGGAGCAATGTTGGTTTGACGTCCACATTACGAATGTAATGCTGGTTGGATGTCTACATTACGACTCTCCTTAGGGCCCATTATTAGGCCCGTACTTATTGTGTATAGGCCGTCCGGGCCCATCTGCATTATAAGGATAGTTCATTTCATCATAACATGTTTAGTATAGTTTCATGACTCATGATCATACGCATCATATGTATGCTTGATATGAGAGGTGACTGATCATAGCATATGCCTTCGGGCAGGTTATTTATGGGCTCTCGATTAGGCGGTGTTGCCCTAAATGAGCGCACGTTACATGTAAGGAATTGCTGCATGATTAGATAGTATGATTCATGCATCTCGCACTGTGTGATATGGTTACTGTATACCTTAGCAACATCGAGGTCGTAGCCTCCACAGACGCATCTTGGTTGGCAGGATTGGATACCAAAAATCTTGTTCTACATGGGGTGCTATAGATATCCCTGGGTGAAAGTCCCTAAACCCTTATGGTACCAAGAGGTTGCTCCAACGTCTAGACCGAGTGAGTAGATGAGCGTTGAGTGCCGATTACTAGACGGTTGCGCTCTCCACTGTGTCGTGGTCGGTTGGAAGGGGGTGCGGCCTTACCCGCCCGAGTGTAGGGGGCAATGCTAGGCTGAGTCTGACCAGCTCGAGGAATGGGTCCGCTATCGACGAGTCGAGCCTGATATTGGCCGACGGATAGTGAGGTCTCTTCCACTTACCTTATTGCGCGTGATGTGGAGGCGATCTGGTTTAGAGTGTACTAGACCCTGGTGATATCCCAGAGTTGAGCTGTATTGACATGTGGACTTATATGAGGATTGTATGCTTGACTTGCATCTTGCATCGCATAGCCTTGGTACGGCTCATGATATTTATGGATCCATCTACATATTCCATATTACTCTGATACTGCATGATCATATTACTACCTTGTGTACACACTTTCACCACCCTCTAAACTTTCTATAAGCTTATGTACGACCGTTGCATGCAGGTGACGTTGGGGCGTAGGAGCGCTGAGGCAGGAGCGCTTTGTAGATCATTTTGGAGTTTTTATTCTTCATCATTATATTTTCCTTTATGCTCATTGTACTTGTAAAGTTTTTAATCATAGTGGAAATGTAATGGAGTTCTTGGTTGTTGTTTGTGGGTTATGCTTATCACGATTCAAACTGACCTTGAAAATCCTCCTCGTAGCATCCTAGGATCGGAACTTGGTGAATGGGAGATGGGAGCCGAGAATGGGGTTCCACGGAGGCTGTCGGCGCCAGATTCTGCGATCGGGAATTTTATGAGCCCGATTTCTAAATTCGGGGCGTGACATATACCAATAAAGCAACTAGACCTGAATCAGTCTTGAGAATAAATAATGAAGAATCATATTGGCTTTGAGAATAGCCCGCCGTGGTTAACACCCCATGAAAATTTTCAAACCATGCTCTTGGTGCTTGTTTGAGTCCATATAAAGTTTTAGATAGCTTGCAAACTAAGCGTGGATCCTTAGATTTGTAACTGGGAAGTTACTTCAAGTAAACTTTTTCTTTGAGATTTTCATGGAGGAAAGCAATCTTGACATCGAGTTAACTGAGTTGCCAACCTTTAGAAGCACTTATAGTAATTAAGGAACGGATCGTTTTCATTTTTCCTACTGGAGCGAACATCTCATCATAATCAACTCCATATTCTTACTTATAGCCCTGGGCCACGAGTTGAGCTTTGTATCAATCTAAGCTCCCATCATATTTTAATTTCATAGTATATACCCATTTGCTTCCTATCACTTGCTTCCCTTCAGGTAATGGAACCAGCGTCTAAGTAGCATTCTCCTCGAATGCCTGAATCTCATTATCCATGGCTTTGACCCAACACAGTTGTGTAGATGCCTAAGAATAAGAAGCAGGGATAACCAAAGAATCTAATCTAGAAAACAAGGCATGATGAAAGGCAAAAAGATTTAATCGACAGGGAGGAACAGACGGACGACTGGAACGTCGTAATTGAATCTCAGTGGAAGATGGGATAGTTACCTGCGCAATAAGAGAAGAAGACAACTGATTGGAAGTAGAAGCAGTTGAGGGAGAAGACCCAAGAGAGATAGGCTTCACACGGTATTGGTAGACCTGTAAAGGAGGAGTGGGAGAAGGAAGCATAAAATGATTGTCTTCAAAAGAAGACATATGAGAAATGGAAGATAGAACAATGGCAACTGAAGGAGATGCATGGACAACTCTATAATAAAATAAATTTTCAAAGAATGTGACATGACGAGACATACGAACACGACGAGAAGATGGATCATAACAACAATACCCTTTCTGATGCTCCCCATATCCAAGAAATACATATTTAGCTGCCCTGGGACTGAGTTTATCCCATTCTCGCTCTAGAAGATGAACAAAAGCAATGCATCCAAACACTTGTAACTAACTATAATCGGGATCTTTATCATGAAGGAAGAACGTGGGAGTTTTCCAGTTTGCCAAAACACTGGAAGGTAATCGATTGATCAGATACACAGCTGTTGATTTTGCTTCCGCCTAAAGAAATTTTAGAACACTGGCATACTCCATCATGGTGGTTGCTACCTCAGTAAAGTGTTGATTCTTTCATTCTGTTACTCCATTTTGCTCCGGTGTGTGAGGAAACGTTCGTTAATGTATAGTTCCATTTGAACTTAAAAAAGTCTCAAACTCGGAGAACATATATTCTCCTCCAGAGTTAGACTGTAGAACTTTAATTTTCTTTGCAAATTGAGTCTCCACATATGATGAAAATTGTCTGTAACATGAAAATGCTTCAGACTTGTGCTTCATGAAATAAATCCAAATGTATCTAGAAAAGTCATCCACAAAGATGATGTAATACAACGATCCATCAGGAGCCATGATGGGAGATAAACCCCAAGCATCAGTATGAATGAGATCAAACATATTTTGAGTATGAGTGTTACTTAATGAAAAGGACAATGCAATAGATTTATACACTTTGCAACTAACACAGTTCATATTAATGGAAATGGGACTAATATTGATTTCTTTATTCAAAAGACCAGATCGAAATAAGAAAAGCATGTTTTTAGAATTTGGATGCCCTAAACGACTATGCTAAAGTTTTCAACATTTATTAGCAACAAAAATATCATTAGAAGATGAAAGGAAAAAACAATGCAATGAGACAACTCAAGGATCGAATGCCAAAGTAAATAACCGTCCTATCTTATGGCCCTTCCCAATTAGCTTCCCTGTTTTCAAATCCTGCATGAAACAACCAAACCAAGAAAATAAAACCAAACAGTTATTCTTTATTAGTTGAGCAACCAAAATCAAGTTGGCAGATAATTTAGGAACATAAAACACTTTGCGAAGGAAGAAATTGAAGGATGAGGAAGGTGAGACTTTTAAGGACCCGATATGAGAAATAGGTAAATGGTTCCCATCCGCAGTGTAGATGGGACCCACACCACTATACGAAACGCAATCAGTTAGACAAGAAAGATCCCTAATCATATGATTAGATGCCCTTGAGTCAATATACCAAAGATTTATATGATCAATATTACCTATCGAACCTGAAGAACCCATCGCTTGAAGGATTTGCTGAATTTGTTCTGGGGAAAGGAGATTAGGCTACATCGATGGGGCCACAGATGAATCTGAGTCAGGTTTCGTAGGAGAGGAAGTCAGAAATGCACATCCACGTCGCTGGTACTAAGGAAGTAGAGGAGGGCGAGTCGGGCAATTAGTTATCTCATGTCCTTCTTGTTTGCAATACCGACAAAACAGAATACTTGGTTCAGAGGTTTCATATTTGCTTTCTTATTAGGACAACGAGCAGCCACATGACCAAAACCATTACACTCAAAATATTTAACTTTCGACATGTCTCGTGACTTTCCTGAAAAATTGTGGGTAATGAAGGCAGCATCAGGAACAACCTCTCTTATGGAAGCATGGGTTTTTAAACGTGTTTCTTCTGCCATCAAATCAGATAGAGCTACTTCAAGAGATGAAAGTTGAGGCCGGTTCAATAAAGCGGCTTGGGTTGGTTCAAACTCTGGACGGAGTTTATATAGAAATTGCATCAATTTATTTGTGTCACGAAGTATTTTTACTGTCTCGACCGCCGCAGCGAGAATAATTGGATCCATAAGTTGAATCTCATGCCAAAGAGAGGTAAGTTTAGAATATAAATCTTGTATACTAAGAGCTAAGGTATTCCATATCGGTATCGGTTGGTGTAACGGTGCCCTTCGAAACTGATACGGATATGAGGGTGTAATGACAATACGGGGGCATAACGGCGTAAAATTATTTTGCCTAAAAAATATAAAAAAATATAGATTAAATATGCAATATTCTAAGAATTCTAAATATGCATTCATTTATAAATTGAAACATATTTATGGTGGTGTAACGGTCCACTCTTTGGTGAGAAATTGTATTGGACTGTTTGATGAATTTATGAACCAGATAACCTGAATTTGACTACAAAATTCATATATTTAATTTTCTAACTATCTACTATCAATGATAAATATATTAGAATGAATATAATATGAAAATATCTTACATTAGGTGTTTGCAATTATTTTTGAGGAATTTCTCAAACATACCTGTGGATGTGACAGTGATTCCTGTCTATGACCTGTCATCCTCAAGTCAAGAATATTTTTTTAAAAAAAAATTAGTAGTGTCTGATATACTCCCCTGCAACTTGATTAAGGATTGCTTGATTGGTTGTCAGGGGAGTTATTTTAAATACAAGTTTGGCAGTGTCAAGTGTGTGCTTGGCTTCTTGCAATAATACTGTTGTGGCCTGTGAGTTGTCTACTACTAATACTTACCTTAATATAAATATATACTCATAATCACAAGTCACCACCAAAATGAAAATCTGCTTTTTTGAGGTTACTCGACCTCCACATCATTGTCATCGTCATCATCAGGCTGAGGCTGTCCAATAGGTGTAGGTGTTGCATCTGCATATCCATAATATCCAGTACTAGAAGAAAATACTAGATCAATGAAACCAGAGGATGACTGATCCTGACTAGGCAAGGACTCTGACCAACTCTGACCCCAAGTAAGGATATCTACTAGTGCCCGTCGAATAGCCATACTAGTGCCCGTACTCAGGTTGTTGAGAATCTTGAGATTGAGAGTACGTCTGATGTGATGAGTAACTTAGATTTAGATCTGCATACCTATAATCATATGAATATTGATCGGGAGGACTACTCCAACATGAATGTGATGGAACAGGCTCAATATAATCACCATAATCATAATCCAATTGACCATAAGAATATCCATCATAATAACCAGGACCATGAGCCTGCTGATGTTCCGGGCCTCCTGGACCCGGTGCACTACTAGATGTACCCTCCTCCTGTTGGGTGTATCGTGACTCAGTACACTCATAAGTCTGACCTCGTGTACTATCTCATCGATGTTCATCGGCATCACAATCTGTAAACGGATGTATAGGGTGCTAAGCAATACCAGGGGGTAGGGGGGTCATCGTCACCATCATCCGACACGGTTACGCTATCACTGCTCGCACTCTTTTATTGATCTTGAGTCGTACCCGTAATTGGCATAAACGATGCCCCTCTTACTAAGTCCAACACATCTGCATGGCTCTCTTGTTGCGCTCTGCGTATTTCTAGGTCATCAATTTCTAATTTTTCACTATCATCTTTAATTTGCATTTTTCTTGTTTTTAACCAAGGTAGAAGTGGGTCATCCTCATCATAAATATTGTCTAAGTTTATTAGACAGTAGTCTCCGTCATCAGCAGCTGTAATGCTCCTATGATGTCGTCGCATTCTTAGTTTTATATTGTAGTCAATGAAGACAAGTCTATCTAATATTTTAGTCTGCAATCTATTCCTATTCTTTGAATGAATATGTGCAAAACAACTCCAATTCCTTTCATAGCTAGAGGAAGATGTTGTCTAGCTCAAAACTTTTACTGTAATTTTTAGAAGAGCCTTCGTACTCTCTTCGAAATAAATCTATCATTCGGCCGATTGCAACCTAGATATTGCATGTTATGCAAGAACATCTCCAAAGCTGCCAAGGCAATTTTCAAATGTATCTAATTCATTCAATACCTTTATTTGTAGATCTAAGTTAGGCTCTAATCTCTTTATCACATTTTTTAGCTTGACACGAACTTCATCATCCGCAATGGGCATATCTATATTTAGGATTTAGGTAGTAACCTGCTGCATGAAGATCGTGATGGAGTTGTCTTGTATATCTCTTGTTGATCATCCTCCAATAAGACTCCGAGCTTTTACAATCACGTTGAATTACCAACTTTGCCTTATCCATGACATCGTATAGGAAGCACATGGTAGGTACTTCGTCGTTTTAACAAGACGGAGTACCCTTATTAGTGGCTCCATCACCTTTAAAATTGACTTGACCCTCTTCCAATATTTATTATCCCGTATGGTGTCCTAACTTCAACCAGTGCCCCTGATGTCTTCTTTCCATGTTTTGTGTTGAGCCATTCTCTGAAAGCGAACATCTCACTCAACTTTCCCCTATGCTGGAATAAACTCTCTAATGCTATAAAGTTTATTGAAAATTTAGTCGTTGCAGGCCTTAACAACTCTTGTCTTTTTGTGAACTTTCTCATTATTACGACTACTTGATTATGGTTATAAATAAACGTCGTCACTTTTCTTGCTCTTTCGACCATTTTCTTAACATTATTCTTCTTCCCAATATCTTCCAATATAAGATCAATACAATGGGTAATACATAGTGACCAAAAAAGATGTTTTCTCTTATTCATCAACATATGTCTGTAAGCTTATATAATGCTTCATTATCTTTCACAATTTGCACTACATTCTCCTCTCCAATCTCTTTCACAACTTTATCCATTAGTCCAGTAATATAATTAGAATCTTTTGTTGCCTCTGAGGCATCAATTGACTTGTGGTATATAGTTCCTAAGTGACAGTACACCATGAAGTTAATTATGTTACATCTGGTTGGGCCAGTCCAACCATTACACATGATCGTGCATCCATTGGCTTGCTATAAAAGTTTAAAGTTAGCCACATATGCTTTCACATCCACATATTCTGCATCTGTCCATTTTTCCTTAATCTCCTTAGCCGTAGGAGCTTTTATTCCTTCACATGCTTCTGCTGCTGCATCAATTACCACTTGCCAATATAGAGAATTAGCCGCATTAAGAAGTATGTTGGCATGTATAAATAACTTTGCTACTGCTCTACTTAATTTCTCAATGGAAGTTCTACTCCACATTTGTTTTATCTTCTTTTATTTAGTTGATTCTTTCCTAAACAGGATTGGATCAATTGAGGGTCTCTTAGGCTCATTTACTTATTCATCCAAACGTATAGGGGCATCATGTGAAGTCTGTCATCAGCTCTCAAACACACGTCGTAACCCACCAAACCTACCCCTCACCCCCACCTGCAGATGCAGTTGTAATTCTAGTTCACTCCCACTCCCACTCCCACTGCCCCCTTTGTATCACGCATTGACCCATGCGTGTCAAACATGTGGCGACGTTCTTCTTCTTCACGAGCTAGACGCAAGCTCTCTCTCTTAGCTATAGTTAATTTCCAATCTGAATCTTTGTCAGAATCAATAATGTCCTCATCACAAACGCCTATATATTAAGGACCAAACACCTCATGTCAAACTGCATCCAAAACATCATCTTTCTTCTTTTGTACAACAACACGTTTGCCCTTCGACTCATTCAGACTAAATTGCATTAAAAACATTATCTCTTTCGGTACTCTAATACATGCCGCAACTTGACCTTTTCGATGTGCTAATTGTTGTTTAAGACGGGTAATTCCACCAGTCACTACTCTATCACAATACTTGCACTTCATTTGGTGCCTACTACCACCAACCCTCTCACAATGTTGTCGTCTAATATCCTCACTCACTTGTTGCTGGCTAGACCCGGACATTTATTTAGGTTTAGGTAGATACTAGATAATTAGATATAGATTAGATATGACTATGAGTGTATGACCTATATCAATAAAGATGATTTTATGTTCTAACTAAACCCTAAGAAGCTCCAAAACCTATCCAATATAAGCAAATAAAAACATAAAGTCACTAATTCGAAAATAGAAAAAAACTATACAATAACACCACAAATCTATAAAATGCACATTAACATATTCTACTATAATTAACACATCATATTTTATGATTAAAACAACAAACCATTCATTTTAAAAAAAAAAAATCGAATTAAAAAAAAAAAGTCAAAATTAGTGCGTAAATAGAAAAAATAGAAAAAATATAAAATAACACCACAAATTTGTAAAATGTGCATTAACATGTTCTACTATGATTAACATATCATATTCTATGATTAAAATAGTAAAAAATTCATTAAAATATGATTTTTCATTTTTTTTTAAAAGGACCAAAATTAGTGCGTAAATAGAAAAAAATATAAAATGATACCGCGAATCTATAAAATATACATTAACATATTCTATTATAATTAACACATCATATTCTATTATTAAAACAACAAAACATTCATTAAAAAATAATTTTTTGAATTTAAAAAAAGGCCAAAATTAATGCGTAAATAGAAAAAAATAGAAAAAAATTGAAATGATAACAAAAATCTGTAAAAATATATATATTAAAATGTTCTAATATGATTAACACATCATATTTTATGATTAAAATAGTAAGCCATACATTAAAAAATAATTTTTTAAATTTTAAAAAAAGGGCCAAAATTAGTACAGAAATAGAAACAAATAGGAAAAAAAAGAAAAGAAAATGACATCAAAAACCTGTAAAATGCACATTAAAATATTTTACTATGATTAACACATCATATTCTATGATTAAAATGGCAAAAAATTTATTAAAAAATGATTTTCAAATTTTTTTTAAAAAAGGTCAAAATTAATGCGTAAATAGAAAAAAATAGAAAATGACACCAAAAATTTGTAAAATATATATTAACATATTCTACTATGATTAAAAAAATCATATTATATGATTAAAACAGTAAACCATTTATTAAAAAATAATTTTTTAATTTTTTTTTTAAAGGCCAAAGAAAAAAATATAAAATGACACCAAAAATATTTAAAATGCACATTAAAATGTTCTAATATGATTAACACATCATATTCTATGATTAAAATAGCAAATCATTCATTAAAAAATAATTTTTCAATTTTTTTTTAAAAAAAGGGCCAAAATTAGTGCGTAAATAGAAAAATAATATAAAATGACACCGCAAATATGTAAAATATATATTAACATATTTTAATATAATTAATACATTATATTCTATGATTAAAATAGCAAACCATTTATTAAAAAATAATTTTTTTAATTTAAAAAAAAAGGGCCAAAATTAATGCTTAAATAGAAAAAAATAGAAAAAAAATATAAAATGACACCACAAATCTGTAAAATGCACATTAACATGTTATAATATGATTAAAATAGCAAAACATACAAAAAAAGTATAAATACCTATTTTTTACGAATTTCTTAAAAATAGTCCACCGAGCTTCGATTCAAGAAAATCCGTAATATAATGTTTTTTTTTAATCTCAAATATCAAGCCAAGATTGGTTGAAAATAGTAGTAGAAGGATTGAGTGGGAGTTTGAAATCAAGTGATTTCAAAAAAAATAAAAAACAGAGCTTAAAAAGGTAAAAAACATATGACCGTTACTCGACCATTACGGGCTAAACGTTACGGGTCAGCAACGGCCGTTACGGTAGAAAAATCGGGGCATCGCCCGTTTCGCCCCCGTATCGCGTAACGAACCCTACTGTTACAATTACATATTGGCCGTTACGGCCGATATGTAACCTGTTGAGGAGAAGCCTTCAATCTTCAAGTTTTCATGTTGCTCGACCGGTCGTAGGTTCGAGCCCTAGCACGACTCGAAGTTCAGCGAGTTGTGCTGTTTTTTTTCCCAGTCATAGGAGAGCTACGACCGGTCATAAGGGTCTATGACCAGTCGTAGGAGGGCTACGACCGGTCATACTTTATGCAGTTTGTTCCGTGATTTTTCCCGAAACTGTGGATTTGAGTCCTTTCGCAACTAGGATGCGAAAGGGAAGTTGCCTAAACTATAAGTGTTCCTAGAGATTTTCTAGGTATGACAAAAGCTTTCTAAAGAGATTCTAGGGTTTCTAAAGGGTGTAGCAAGGGTGAGATTCGAAGTTGTTCGAATCGGGTAAGTCCTCTCTCTTTGTAATTAATGCTTTCATAGTGGAGATCTGTCGCTTTATGCCGTGGTTTTTTCCCGAAAGGGTTTTCCACGTTAAATCTGTGTTCTCTTGTGTGCTTGGTGTCATTGGATTGCTATCCTAGATCTAGATCTGTGTGATTCCGCAGGCTAAAATCCCCAACAACTGGTATCAGAGCTAAAGTTGGGGCACAGATTTGAATCTGAGGAATTAGTAATAATGGCGAGTACCAGGTATGAGTTTGAGAAGTATTCAGGAAAAAATAATTTTGAGTTATGGAAGGTTAAGATGATTAGCCTATTAACTAAGCAAGGCGAGGATGGTGCTCTTGAGGAGCGAAAGTCTACTATGAAAGATGATGAATGGAATACTCTTAATAAGAAGGCTTTATCATCGATCCATTTGTCTCACGAATGAGGTTCTCTACAACGTCATGAGGGAGAAAACTGCGGCTAGTTTGTGGGCGAAGTTAGAGGATGTCTATGCGAAGAAATCCTCAGAAAATCGCCTACACCTGAAGCGACAGTAGTATAACTTCAAGACGGCAGAGGGCGGAGATCTGGAGTCTCACATCAGCAAATTTAATAAATTGGTTTGCAAATTGCTGGATAAGGAGGAAGTGATGAAAGATGAAGAACAAGCATGTATGTTGCTAAATTCTCTCCCGACGTCCTATGAGGCATTCAAGGACACTATGTGCAGCATGAATAAAACCCTGAGTATCGATACTGTTATCTCAGCCCTTCAAGGGAAAGCTATGAGACAACTGAATAATGACATGGGGACGGCTTCTGATGCACTGTTTATAATGGGTAGGAATTCTGGACAAGGTACAGGTTCTTCTGGTTCTAGATCTAAATCCAGGGGCAAAGGTAAAGGAAAGGTAAAGTGCTGGAATTGTGGGAAAGAAGGACATGTGAAGAGGGATCGTAAAAATCCTAAATCGAAGAGGGAAGATTCTGAGGCTTCATGCAGGGAGGCCAATGTCGCCACGTCAGATGGATTGAGTGGATGTGATGGTGATGTTTTATCTGTGTTTTCGGTCAAACGGTCATACGATGATCGTAAGGATGAGTGGATGCTAGATACAGGGGCATCTTTTCACATGACTCCTCATCGGAGTTGGTTCACCAGCTACGGGGAGTGCGATGGTGGGCAATGACATTGCTTGTAATGTTGTGGCGGTTGGTTCTGTGCGCATCAGGATGTTTGATGGGGTGGAGCGTACCTTGACAGATGTAAGGCACGTTCCTGATTTGAAGCAGAATCTGATTTCTCTTGGTGTGCTTGAGGCAAAAGGATGCAAGTACACAGGTATTCATGGTGCTCTTAATGTATCTAAGGGGCACGGGTAGTCATGAAGGCGCAACGACTCGATAACTTGTATAGGTTGATCGGGAGAACTTCAAAAGGTGGAGCTACTGTGGATGTAGAGGATTCCACATCTGCACGTGTGTGGCATGTTGGACATGGCAACATGAGCGGGCAGGGCAGGAAGGCTGAGACGCGCGGACAGGGATATAGAACAGGTGGAGCAGCCACCTGTGTGAAGAATCACACGGCATGATCGCAGGACATCGGCGAGGTACATGGACGACTCCAATATCGCAGGAGTATTCATATTTTATTCAGATGGCTCTAGGTGAGCCTGGTACTGAGAAGTGAAAGGTGACTATGGGCGATGTGATGGATTCGTTGTACCAGACAGACATCTGGGAGCGGGTGGAGCTTCTAGTGGACCGGAGAGCGGTTGAATGCAGGTGGATCTTTAGGAGGATACAACATAAATACAGGGCAAGGTTGGTATGAAGGGTTATGCTCAGAGAGAAGGGATCAGCTTCTCAGAGATATTCGTACTGATGGTATAGTAGGTATCTATTAGATCCTTGATTGGCGCTGATTGGCCAATGTGATCTTGAGCTATGATGAGATGCAGAAATAAGAGAAGAAGTCAATGTAACACCCTGAAAATCGGGGGTCGTGTATAAACTCAACTCCCGAGTTCCAGACCGTCACTTATGCAACAAAAATGATTATGATTCAATGTTGTCTGATTTAAAGCATTCACGTGAGTAAAAGTATACCAAAACTGCAATTCATACTTCAGATCCAGAGATAAAAGCAAGCGGAAGATTAAACAATATATAAATCACTGTATGGAAAAACAAAGTAGATCTCATCTGTCTCTAAAGTATGAATACATCTCTGAGTCTCATAAACATATACATGAACAAAATCAAAATGTTCAAAATAGTCCTGCTGAAGTCCCATCAACCCAGGTCACCTACGCAAAGCCATCATGATACTGCATGTACGAGAACTCGTCCTGGTCCTCGTCGAAGTCTGGCTCTGCCTCCTGGATCTCAGCCTCACCTGCATCTACAACAGGGTCTGGTGGGTGTTGTAAACACCATCCCGTAATGTGGGAATGAGTGATCAACTCAGTGGAATCATAGAGCAAAGATTAGCATGTTCACAAATCAATCATGCGATAATAGTAAAGCAGTAAATCAGACAGTCCTAATACTGTTGTTAATGCAAGATAACATGACGTGATGTATGCCCTCACCGACGATCTCCCTCATACGGCAACATCTTACGACCGCGGCATGCCACACTCCCTAGAGTGCTCCACATCTTCCAAGCACATGCAATGCTATGGTGATATGATTTTCGAGTTGTTATTAGTCCGTTCAAACAGAAGGATTGGGAAACTAAGGTACTTCCCTTGTATTAATCCCAACACAGATCCTGTCTAGGGTCGTCACTCCTAGTAATCTCATACGATTTATATTTTGTAGGTCGCTGCAAGGGCTGTCAGGGCTGTTGCTCACACTCGTTGCACTGCTCCCCCATCACCTTATCAATACAGGCCTACTGTACTCTACTGCTACTGAAGGGTCGTCGCCTCCCGTAGACTCAGAATACGCTCGCGGTCACTACAAAGGACTCGTCGCCTGATCAGTGTAGGCCGACAGCTAGAATATAGTGTCTCATACCACCATAATCTGCTCACGAGACTAGGTGCTCACTGGTCACTACGGGGAGGTTTGTGGCCCCAGCATAGGCCGACAGCTCGATCACGGTGTCCCATACCACCATGCCCGGCTCATGAGTCTTCGTGGATCAAGGTACTATGGTTAACAGGGTTTACAATGGTAAGTTCAGTACCCTAGGTTCAAGTAGTTATGACTCATACAGGGTGAACATACATCGGCCAGTCGGGTTACTTGACGGGCTCGACTAGCGCGATCGCATCTCAAGTCGAACGACATGAAGTGCGTAAAACACTTCGCGTGGCCTAACCACTGCCGCCAACTCCAAACACGACTCGCGTTCATCGACGCGTCGTTCGTGGCTAAGACCAGCCAGCCACAAATTCGCTCGGTTACCGACTGCCTGGACTAAGTCTAGTCCCAAACAATTTTGGAATCACATCAGCAATTATGTAAGAGTATTGGAATTGAAATACCATCATGTGAGCATGTTAACACATGTTATAACATTCAACTTAAGCAAATCTTCAAGTACATATATTTCATGCATGTAATGAAATCATGCATATAGTCAACATGTAGGAAATCATTTAAGTCAGCATATTAATTGAGAAATCAATCTCAAACTATTTCATAACATCATTTAATTCAATACATACTAATACAAGCATTTATACAAACACATACACTACACACTTAGGTCTACATATAGTATGTCGACCCGAAGTGCGCAATTAGGCGAATCTCTTCGCCAAACTAATTATGCACAATTCCTAACTTCCTAATGCGACAACAAACCATGTCAATCACATCAGCAAAATATGAATGTAATCAGTACTTCCTACAAATGACTAAAATGCCCTAAATCTCATATTCTTTGTTGATTTACGAAACAGGAAACGGATAGCATGTTGTACATATCAAACGGCGATGCCGTCAATAATCTACTATTAAACGACATTGAAAGCGTTGTAAACAGTCAATCAAAGCGTCTAAAATCCTCACCTAGTGTCTTATAGACTCGTGATTTTGAACGGAACGTATACGCTTCGTCTACGGCAGTAAGAGAACCTGTTTTACGAAGTACGTTAGCTAACACGCCATGGATCCTAGTAAACCCTAAATCAGCAACTTCTAGGGTTGTTCATACCTGAAAAAGTGGAGAAATCACCATCCAGGTGATTGGGATGAGCTGCTGAAGCACGTGCAACAAGCGACACGAAGGCGGGAAAAATCCCTTCTACTCTCTCTCTCAAACTCTCACCTTTTCTCTCTTCCAAATCTAAGGTTTTTGCAATTTCGGATGGGAGAGAGGACTGAGGGTTTCAACCCCTTTTATAAGCTTAAAAACGCCTGAAATAGGCTCGAGAATGAAGTTTACTTAGTGCATATCCAATTCGGGGCTGTTTCGGTCCAAAAGATGCTTCCTGGTCGAATGCGATCGGACTTAAGCTCATGCGTACCAGATCTAGCACGTATTAAGTTTTCAGTCCGGCAGGGTTCGCAGATCGCACGTGGCGGACTAGTTTCAGTTCAGCGGTCACCGCACGTAGATCAGGGCTGAAAGTCTCATGATATAAAATAGAAATTTCTCCTGATCCGAGGGTGTAATATGGCTGAATTCTGACGGTCAGAACGCCTAATACTGATGCATCAAGTCATGTGCCAGATTTGAATTTGAAATTCCAATTCTGTCCCTATTCGCACTCTCTTCGGTCCGGGCTCAATGAAATAGCCTGTGATTATCGGTTTGACTTGATTTTCGAAATGATTGTCAAGTCTAGCTAGGCGGTTCTAACGGTCTAAGATAGGAGGTATCGGACTTTCGACGCGCGGTCTAGATCCAATACAAAGATTCAAAGTGGTCCAGAGAACAAACCTGCTTAGAGTTTGGTCCGAGGTTATAGAGTATTATAGAGTCGTTGGTTCTACTCGATTTGGGTCTTGTAGAACGTATTTAAAGTGATCAGGGACTATTTCCAAGCTACTCCAGCGTTACGCTAGCTAACTTTGTCATATTTTCTAAAAGAATTAATTCTACGCAATTTCGGGTCGAGTTTGTACTCGAGCCCAAGTATGGATTTTTCATGGGCGTTACAATCTACCCCCCTTAACAAATAATTTCATCCTCGAAATTTGTACCTTTTCGTACTCCTCGAGAAGCTGTGGGTAGTTCTTTCTGATCTCGACTTTTGTCTCTCAGGTAGCCTCTTCCTCAGAGTGATGCGTCCACAATACCTTCACAAGGGGAATCACCTTGCTACGCAGTACCTGCTCCTTCCTGTCTAGGATACGTGTCGGTCGCAGGATATAAGTAACATCCTCTCCTAACTGCACCTGCTCCCATCTGATGATATGGGAAGGATCAGCAACGTACTTCTTCAGCATAGAAACATGAAATACGTTGTGAACGCTCGCGAGAGGCGTGGGTAAAGCCAACCGGTAAGCCACTGCTCCAACACGATCGAGGATCTGGAATGGATCAATGAATCGCGGTGCCAGCTTCCCCTTCTTCCAGAACTGAAGGACTCCCTTCATAGGGGAAACTCGCAAAAGTACATGATCCCCAACTGTGAACTCTAGCGTTACTCCAGCGTTACGCTAGCTAACTTTGTCATATTTTCTAAAAGAATTAATTCTACGCAATTTCGGGTCGAGTTTGTACTCGAGCCCAAGTATGGATTTTTCATGGGCGTTACAATCTACCCCCCTTAACAAATAATTTCATCCTCGAAATTTGTACCTTTTCGTACTCCTCGAGAAGCTGTGGGTAGTTCTTTCTGATCTCGACTTTTGTCTCTCAGGTAGCCTCTTCCTCAGAGTGATGCGTCCACAATACCTTCACAAGGGGAATCACCTTGCTACGCAGTACCTGCTCCTTCCTGTCTAGGATACGTGTCGGTCGCAGGATATAAGTAACATCCTCTCCTAACTGCACCTGCTCCCATCTGATGATATGGGAAGGATCAGCAACGTACTTCTTCAGCATAGAAACATGAAATACGTTGTGAACGCTCGCGAGAGTCGTGGGTAAAGCCAACCGGTAAGCCACTGCTCCAACACGATCGAGGATCTGGAATGGATCAATGAATCGCGGTGCCAGCTTCCCCTTCTTCCAGAACCGAAGGACTCCCTTCATAGGGGAAACTCGCAAAAGTACATGATCCCCAACTGTGAACTCTAGTGGCCTCCGTCTCGTATCGGCATAACTCTTCTGTCTACTCTGCGCTGTGAGAAGCCGACGCCTAATGATATCGATCTTCTCTGACATCGCCTGCACTAACTTTGGGCCAATCAAGCTATGCTCACCGACCTCTGCCCAGCAATGCGGTGCGCGACAAGGTCGCCCATACAGCGCCTCATAAGGTGCCATACCGATACTCGTCTGAAAGCTGTTGTTGTACGCAAACTCCGCATAAGCAAGACAATCATCCCAACTGTCCTTGAAGTCCAATGCGCAAGCTCGCAACATGTCCTCTAAGATCTGGTTCACCCGCTCTGTCTGTCCGTCTGTCTGTGGGTGGAAGGCAGTACTGAACTTCAACTTCACACCCATAGCCTCCTGAATGCGAGTCCAGAAAGGAGAAGTGAACCGCGTGTCTCTGTCCGACACGATCTCCAGCGGAACTCCATGCAAACGCACAATCTCTCTGATGTACAGTCTAGCCAGATCGTCCGCAGACTTCGTAACTCTGATCGGTAGGAAGTGCGCCGACTTCATCAGACGGTCGATGATCACCCAAATAGAATCATGTCCCTTCCTCGTCTTCGGCAACCCAGAAATGAAGTCCATGAAAATGAAATCCCACTTCCACTCTGCGATCGGCATAGGCTGCAAAAGTCCAGGTGGTCGGCGATGCTCTCCCTTCACCTGCTGACAAGTGAGACAACAGGACACGAACTCAGCTATGTGGGTCTTCATACCTTCCCACCAATATGTCCTCTTCACGTCACGATACATCTTCGTACTGCCTGGATGCATCGCGAGTCTAGTACAATGCGCAGCCTCGAGAATCTCTCGTCTCAAGTCAGGGACATCTGGGACGCATAGGCGGCCACGATAACGTAAGCCCCCATCCATACCAACTCCCCACTCGGCGTCAACATCATCACTGGCCTGCTCTAGAAGCTCAGCTAGATGAGCATCGTCCCTCTGCGCCTCGATGACCCGGTCATCGATCTGAGATCACACCTGTACATGTGCGATGAACTCATACGGCTCCTCTAGGGTGAGTTTCTGCTCGAAGTCTGCAAAAACTCAACCATATCCCACTCAGCAACCATCAGCGGAGCCGCAAACTCTATCGCCTTCTTGCGGCTCAACGCATCAGCCACAAGGTTCGCCTTCCCAGGATGGTAAAATACTTCAAACTTGAAGTCCTTCAACGTCTCCATCCATCGCCGCTGCCTCATATTCAAGTCTCGCTGCGTGAATATGTACTTGAGGCTCTTGTGGTCGCAAAAGAGGTCGAACTCCTCTCTGTAGAGGTAATGTCTCTAGAGTCTCAGTACGAATATAACGGCTGCCAACTCTAGGTCGTGTGTAGGGTAATTCTCCTCGTGCTTCCTTAATTGTCTCGAGGCATACGAAATTACCCTGTCCCTCTGCATAAGGACACAACCCAAACCAATGCTAGACACGTCAGTGTATATAGTGTATCTAACCCCTTGCTCTGGCAATACTAGCACAGGGGCGGAAGTAAGTCTGTCCTTCAGCTCCCGAAAAGCTGACTCCGCCTGATCGTTCCAGGCAAACTTCACGTCCTTCCGTGTCAACTGAGATAAGGGTCTCGCGATCTTCGAGAAGTCCTGTATGAAGCGCCGATAGTAGCCAGCGAGACCCAAGAAACTCCTCACCTCAGTGACAGAACCAGGCTGCTCCCAATCCTGCACTGCAGCTACCTTAGACAGGTCAACTGTCATGCCATCCTTGGACACCACGTGTCCCAAGAACTTCACCTCCTGCTTCCAGAAGTCGCACTTCTTGTACTGTGCGAACAACTGATGCTGTCTGAGCATATCCAGGACTAAACATAAGTGCTCCTCATGCTCCTCTCGACTCCTGGAGTACACCAAAATGTCGTCAATGAACACAACGACGAATTGATAGAGGAAAGGTCGAAATACCCGGTTCATCAGATCCATGAACACGGCTGGTGCGTTCGTGAGACCGAACGACATCACGAGGAACTCGTAGTGGCCAAAACTGGTCCTGAATGATGTCTTCTGCACGTCCTCATCCCTGACGCGCAACTGATGATATCCTGACTGAAGATCAATCTTCGAGAAGTACTGCGCCCCTCTCAACTGATCAAACAAGTCATCGATCCTGGGTAAAGGGTACTTGTTCTTCACCGTGACCTGGTTCAGCCTGCGATAATCAATACATAATCGCATCGAACCATCCTTCTTCCTCACGAACAAGACCGGTGCTCCCCAAGGAGACACACTAGGGCGTATAAGGCCAAGCTCTAGCAGACCATCAATCTGCGTCCTCAACTCCTCCATCTCACACGGTGCCATGCGATACGTCGGCAGTGAGACGGGCGTAGAACCAGGAACCAGATCGATAGTGAAATCGATTTCTCGTCTGGGCGGCAAACCAGGGATCTTCCTGAACAGATCCCCGAACTCAGAAACGACTGGCGTATGCTCAAGTATCTGGGCACCAGCGTCGCGCAATAAAGTGGCGTAACTAAGTATGCGAAAAGGGAGATTTACCCGCACTGAAAATGTGAAAGGCGTGCCTTCAGGCTCATACACCGTCACCATATGAGCCTCGTAGTCAATCTCGGCCCTCCCAGCAGTCAACCAGTCCATGCCAAGAATGACGTCGAGATAAATGAGCGAGGGATCGACGACAAGATCAAGAGCCATCGTTCTGCCTCCCAGATCAACTAAAAAACCCTCACACATCTGAGTAACATCCGAATAATCCCCATGAGCTGCAAAGACTCGCACGCTATCCATAGTGATAGTCTGTAACCCAAGATGCCTGACTACAGCATGTGATATCAACGAAATCATGGAACTAGTATCCACCATCACAAGAACAGGAGTACCTCCAATATGGGTCGTGACCTCGAAGGCCGAATGCTGAAAAATCGGAGTCGCAGCTGCCTCAGCTGTCAATGCATGAACCCGAGCCTGTTGTGGCCGGTTCGACCGCTGTGTCATGGGCCGTGGAGGCTGTCTGATCTGCGATACCGGAGGTCTGAAAGAAGGGTGCGCAGGAGCTAACCGTATAGGCGGTGCTGATATCGCCTGTGAACGTGCACGGTCAATCTTCCGCAGTGGCGAGAACCCACTGTCCCGCATCCGAGAAAAACAACTCTGTGCCAAGTGGCCTGTCCTCCCACAGTATGTGCACGTCAAATCAGGACGCCGAAACGGTGGTACAGGCGCTGTAGCCCTAGTAGGAGGGTCGACGAGAGACCTCTTGCCCGCGAAGGGCCTATCCTGCATGTCTGGTCGTGGCCTAGAAGCAACAGGGCCACGAGATTGTGCAAGTCGATCCACATCCTGCTCTGCCCGCATAGACATGTGAATCAACTCCGCATATGAAGGAATGGTCACACAGCACATCTTCGACCGAATGTCCAGTCGCAAACCCTCCAAAAAGCGCCGTATGCGCATCTGCTCATCAGCCAAAATAGTCGGGACATATCTGCCCAACTCCGTAAACCGATGCTCATACTCCGTAACTGTCATGGCTGCCTGTCTGAGGTGGAGAAACTCATTCTCCCTGTCATGCCTGTACGTCTGGGGGTAATACTTCTCGTGAAAGCGGAACTCAAACGCTGCCCAAGTCCATATAAAGTCGGCGGCAACGGTCCGCAATAAGCTATCCCACCACAGGCTGGCCTCTCTCTCAAACAGGAATGTAGCCAGCTCTACCTGCTCGGCCTCTGTGCAATGAAGCATCCGCAATATCTTCGACACACGGTCGAGCCAGTACTCAGCCTCCTCGGGTCTGTGAGAACCCGTAAATGTGGGAGGCCGTAAGTGCTGAAATCGCTCTAATAGGCCCCGTGTATCTGCGGCATTCCCCGCAGGGTAAGCAGGCGGTGCAGGATGAGCCATGCCCTCATCCTGGGCGTATGTATAAGCATCCTCAGCTGGATGCGCAGGTGGTGCAGGTGGAGCCACACCCCCACCCTGGGCTAATGTCCCCACAATGGTAGTCAGAAGCTGCTGCTGTTGCTGCATCATAGCCAACATCTGCTCAAATCTATCAGGAGGTGAAGCAGGCTGTGGCGGGTGCTGTGTCGAAGTAGATGCGAAGGTGTGAACGGCGATGGTCCAACTATAGGACCAGCAACAAGCTGAGACGCACGAGCTGTCTCAGGAATCGGGCCCACAGCAGGGTCCGCATGAGTGTCAGACTGCGAAGGAGTCTGATCCATATGCTCACTCAATGCAAGCCGAACCGTGCTCCGCATAGCCTTAGGCAGCATTCCCTATATTCAAAATAGGGCGCAACCTTGTCAGTCTCAAAAGCACAAATACACCGCAATCATTCACACAAGGAGTCAAAGGCATTCCATGCATTTCATTTAATCAAAATTGTCACAATACAAGGGATATATCCTTACAAGCATCATGACGAGAAATACATGGCAACTAAGACAGTTAAAATTACAACAGCAACATAAGCAAGGCACTAGCCCTAACAAGCTTACAAAACATAAAGCAGAAAATGACTAACTACTAACAACAACATCAAAGGTCGCATCACTAGTCTGAGTCGGGTGACGGAGGAGGAGCACCCTTATCCTGCAAGCAACACAGGATCGCCTTTAAGGTGCGAGTCACCTTGCCGAATTTCTTCTTCGTAACGGCCTTGACATCCTCGACTTCAGCGCGAAGTTCTTGAACTTCCCTTCGCAAGGCGATCTAACTCTCCTCAATCCGAGCAATACGATCATCGCTAGTAGCCTGCGCAGAAGGAGGAGGGTTCTCATCTGTATCCTGAGCCTCCTCTTCTGCCTCTTCCTGGACTTCTTCCTGAACTTCTGCTCCAGGTTCTTCTTCGCTTTGATCTTCCTCATCATCAAAGTCATCCTCGCTATCCTCCTCAAGTTAATTTTCACGGTACTGCGACCCAATCTTCATCTTGACCATAGTCGACTCATCAATGGTATGAATCGAAACCGGCAATTCCCGCCCAAGTCTATAAGAAAACTCAAGCGCGATCTTGCAAATCAGTCGGCCAAAAGGAAACGATTCGGATGTTCTTCTTGACTTGGCTATGAGGATTATCTATCGTAAGATGAAAGTGGCCATACATACGTTCTCTCCCTAGGCCACCAGATACAAGAAATCGACCATAAGGCGTGTACATTCAATGCAATTCGTCGACCTGGGATAAATATTGAACGTGCAGATATGGTGCAGCAGGCGCAAATCATCAGACATATACGTCGCCTTAAGGCTATTATTAGGCTGCCATGGAACCAACTTACCACACAGAAACCTGGTGCGGCGATCTCGTTTGCGCCTACTCCTCAGATTCTTCTGACTATGATGAACATTACCAAGAGGCACGTTCAGAAGTCGCGCAATCAGCCGCACATCAATCGTAGCCATCCGATCTCTACCAAAAGGGATTTTAAACTGCAATGGCTCCAAGGTGGGATTCTGGATACTAGCGTAGAAGGCACGAACGGTGCTCACATTAGCACGAGCGCGAGCTTCAAAGATCGGACCCCAATGCGCAGCTTCAATGCGCTCGAACAACAAAAATTTACCGAACAGTCGCCCTTCCACGTCCTCTTCAAATAACACTTTGCGATCAGTGTATTGGCCGTGAGGCATCTCTGATAAAATTACTCGCCCAAGGTGAGCATGGGGATCCAAATCCCGCTTTGTACGGCACTCTCGGGCTGTAGCTGGACCCGTGGCGGCGCTTGAACTTGCGGCACCACCCCGCGGTCTTCTCGATTGAGCAGGGCGACTTGGTCCAGCCTCATCTACTGCAGTTTTCCTTTTACCCATCAAAGATAAGATGGTGGAGAGTGACAAAAGGCCTAAAATGGCTTCCACGAAAGCCATGAAAAATGAAGAAAATGCGGAGAAGTGGCTGTCCAAACTGGAAAAGGGAGATCTAGGCGTCGTAGAGGGATGCTTCAAGCTTCCCAAGAGTGTATTTTTAAGGAGAAATAAAAATGAAAAAGTGGAATGAAGCACCTCACGATTTCAGCTCAATTTGAGAGTTTTTGGAGCTCCAAATGATGAAATCTTCAAGAGGGAGGGCTTCCAAACGAAATAGATTGATGGAGGGTGGTCGTTTTTGGCCAAGGATGGATCTAGGAGTGATTTGGAATCCCAAATTTTGGAGATGGTTGCTGGAAAACGTAAATAGGGCTATGGGGAGGGCTGTTTGTGAAGGAGATGCACATTTTAAGTGTTTTCTTTGGACGGGACACATATGGGGGGTGTGTACATGGCATTTAAGGGCGTGCGCCCGAATTTCACTTTAAGTGGGCCCACCTGTACGGCGATGGCATCGCCGACTGGTGATGCATCCTGCCGGTGGGACCAAATGGGTTTGGTCCCCTATGGTCCAAGGACCCCGGATATGTATGGTCCACACCCTGGTTCATTCTATTTTGACCTATATAGGCCCAAACATGTGTTCGGAGCTTTCCGGGACCAATCTGCAATCCTGAATATAAAACCCTATCATGCAGCATATGATTTTGGGGTAGAAGGATCTAGTACATCTATCTAGACCCTTATTTTCTAAAGAAAGTGAAGTTAGAATGGCCTCATGGCCATTTTTCATAAAATTTTACTATTCACTGTAAAATTTGGTGAAAGTATTATTTTATGTTATTTTCACATTAGGTTTGATGCCTAACATGAAATTAATAAGAAATAAATGAAGATTGGAGTGGTGAGAGGAAGAATTTTGAAGATTTTTGGTGAAACGGGGTTTTTAAGCCCTGGTGATTGAATACAGGGGTCGTGGTCATCCCACGGCCCAAGGATTTGCTTCTACGGGTTTAGGATCGTTCAAAGAACATCTCAACCCACTCACCAACAACCTAGGAGCTATCCGGGTTGCTTTACGCGACCCGAGATGCGTTACAGACTCGATCGTGCGATCGATTCAAATAGACTTCGCCTATTGGCGAATCTGCGATTCTAGAAGTGTTTGTAGACCCTTCTCGCACCCACCTAAGTCAAAGGAAAGCGACAGCGTACGTCGTGAGACCATAACCCAGGCCCAGTATACTTTTATTCATGCTCTGATACCAACTTTTAACACCCTAAAAATCGGGGGTCGTGTATAAACTCAACTCCCGAGTTCCAGACCGTCACTTATGCAACAAAAATGATTATGATTCAATGTTGTCTGATTTAAAGCATTCACGTGAGTAAAAGTATACCAAAACTGCAATTCATACTTCAGATCTAGAGATAAAAGCAAACGGAAGACTAAACAATATATAAATCACTATATGGAAAAACAAAGTAGATCTCATCTGTCTCTAAAGTATGAATACATCTCTGAGTCTCATAAACATAAACATGAACAAAATTAAAATGTTCAAAATAGTCTAACTGAAGTCCCATCAACCCAGGTCACCTACGCAAAGCCATCATGATACTGCATGTACGAGAACTCGTCCTGGTTCTCGTCGAAGTCTGGCTCTGCCTCCTGGATCTCAGCCTCACCTGCATCTACAACAGGGTCTGGTGGGTGTTGTAGACACCATCCCGTAATGTGGGAATGAGTGATCAACTCAGTGGAATCATAGAGCAAAGATTAGCATGTTCACAAATCAATCATGCGATATTAGTAAAGCAGTAAATCAGACAGTCCTAATACTATTGTTAATGCAAGATAAAATGACGTGATGTATGCCCTCACCGACGATCTCCCTCATACGGCAACATCTTACGACCGCGACATGCCACACTCCCTAGAGTGCTCCACATCTTCCAGGCACATGCAATGCTATGGTGATATGATTTCCGAGTTGTTATTAGTCCGTTCAAACAGAAGGATTGGGAAACTAAGGTACTTCCCTTGTATCAATCCCAACACAGATCCTGTCTAGGGTCGTCACTCCTAGTAATCTCATACGATGTATATTTTATAGGTCGTTGCAAGGGCTGCCAGGGCTGTTGCTCACACTCGTTGCACCGCTCCCCCATCACCTTATCAATACAGGCCTACTGTACTCTACTGCTACTGAAGGGTCGTCGCCTCCCGTAGACTCAGAATACGCTCGCGGTCACTACAAAGGACTAGTCGCCTGATCAGTGTAGGCCGACAGCTAGAATATAGTGTCCCATACCACCATAATCTGCTCACGAGACTAGGTGCTCACTGGTCACTACGGGGAGGTTTGTGGCCCCAGCGTAAGCCGACAGCTTGACCACGGTGTCCCATACCACCATGCCCGGCTCATGAGTCTTCATGGATCAAGGTACCATAGTTAACAGGGTTTACAATGGTAAGTTCAGTACCCTAGGTTCAAGCAGTTATGACTCATACAGGGTGAACATACATCGGCCAGTCGGGTTACTTGACGGGCTCGACTAGCGCGATCGCATCTCAAGTCGAACGACATGAAGTGCGTAAAATACTTCGCGTGGCCTAACCACTGCCGCCAACTCCAAACACGACTCGCGTTCATCGACGCGTCATTCGTGGCTAAGACCAGCCAGCCACGAATTCGCTTAGTTACCGACTGCCTGGACTAAGTCTAGTCCTAAACAATTTTAGAATCACATCAGCAATTTATGTAAGAGTATTGGAATTGAAATACCATCATGTGAGCATGTTAACACATGTTATAACATTCAACTTAAGCAAATCTTCAAGCACATATATTTCATGCATGTAATGAAATCATGCATATAGTCAACATGTAGGACATCATTTAAGTCAGCATATTAATTGAGAAATCAATCTCAAACTATTTCATAACATCATTTAATTCAATACATACTAATACAAGCATTTATACAAACACATACACTACACACTTAGGTCTACATATAGTATGTCGACCCGAAGTGCGCAATTAGGCGAATCTCTTCGCCAAACTAATTATGCACGTATTCCTAACTTCCTAATGCGACAACAAACCATGTCAATCACATCAGCAAAATATGAATGTAATCAGTACTTCCTACAAATGACTAAAATGCCCTAAATCTCATATTCTTTGTTGATTTACGAAATAGGAAACGGATAGCATGTTGTACATGTCAAACGGCGATGCCGTCAATAATCTACTATTAAACGACATTGAAAGCGTTGTAAACAGTCAATCAAAGCGTCTAAAATCCTCACCTAGTGTCTTATAGACTCGTGATTTCGAACGGAGCGTATACGCTTCGTCTACGGCAGTAAGAGAACCTGTTTTACGAAGTACGTTAGCTAACACGCCATGAATCCTAGTAAACCCTAAATCAGCAACTTCTAGGGTTGTTTCATACCTGAAAAAGTGGAGAAATCACCGGCCAGGTGATTGGGATGATCTGCTGAAGCACGTGCAACAAGCGACACGAAGGCGGGAAAAATCCCTTCTACTCTCTCTCTCAAACTCTCACCTTTTCTCTCTCCCAAATCTAGGGTTTTTACAATTTCAGATGGGAGAGAGGAGTGAGGGTTTCAACCCCTTTTATAAGCTTAAAAATGCCCGGAATAGGCTCGGGAACGAAGTTTACTTAGTGCATATCCAATTCGGGGCTGTTTCGGTCCAAAAGATGCTTCCTGGTGGTCCCCTGGTCGAATGCGATCGGACTTAAACTCATGCGTACCAGATCTAGCACGTGTTAAGTTTTCAGTCCGGTAGGGTTCGCAAATCACACGTGGCGGACCAGTTTCAGTTCAGCGGTCATCGCACGTAGATCAGGGCTGAAAGTCTCATGATATAAAATAGAAATTTCTCCTGATCCGAGGGTGTAATCTGGCTGAATTCTGACGGTCAGAACGCCCAATACTGATGCATCAAGTCGTGTGCCAGATTTGAATTTGAAATTCCAATTTTGTCCCTATTCGCACTCTCTTCGGTCCGGGCTCAATGAAATAGCCTGTGATTATCGGTTTGACTTGATTTTCGAAATGATTGTCAAGTCCAGCTAGGCGGTTCTAACGGTCTAAGATAGGAGGTATCGGACTTTCGACGCACGTTCTAGATCCAATACAAAGATTCAAAGTGGTATAGAGAACAAACCTGCTTAGAGTTTGGTCCGAGGTTATAGAGTATTATAGAGTCGTTGGTTCTACTCGATTTGGGTCTTGTAGAACGTATTTAAAGTGATCAGGGACTATTTTCCAGCTACTCCAGCGTTACGCTAGCTAACTTAGTCATATTTTCTGAAAGAATTAATTCTACGCAATTTCGGGTCGAGTTTGTACTCGAGCCCAAGTATGGATTTTTCACGGGCGTTACAGTCAAGGAGCTACACAGTTGAAGAATGAAGACTTGGTGGAGATTGTTGAGGAGAAGCCTTCAATCTTCAAGTTTTCATGTTGCTCGACCGGTCGTAGGTTCGAGCCCTAGCACGACTCGAAGTTCAGCGAGTTGTGCTATTTTTTTTTTCCAATTTAGGACCAGTCCTGAAATTTTCAGGACCAGTCTTAGGGGTCTACGACCAGTCGTAGGAGGGCTATGACTGGTCATAGGTTACGCAGTTTGTTCCGCGATTTTACGCGAAACTACGGATTTGAGTCCTTTCGTAACCGGGATACGAAAGAGAAGTTGCCTAAACTATAAATAGGTGTTCCTAGGGCTTTTCTAGGTATGACAAAAGCTTTCTAAAGGGGTTCTAGGGTTTTTAAAGGGTGTAGCAAGGGTGAGATTCGAGGTTGTTCGAATCGGGTAAGTCCTCTCTCTTTGTAATTAATGCTTTCATAGTGGAGATCTGTCGCTTTGTGCCATGGTTTTTTTTCGAAAGAGTTTTCCATGTTAAATCTGTGTTCTCTTGTGTGCTTGGTGTCATTGGATTGCTATCCTAGATCTAGATCTGTGTGATTCCGCAGGCCAAAATCCCCAACATAACCGATATGGGACACCTTGCTCAGAGCTCATTTTTCTAATTTTGACAGCTCATACTCTACTTGATAGTGACGAGTATAATTCGATTGTTGATAACACATTTTAAAGTAAGCCCATATTTCAACTGTAGTCTCGAATGACGTGAGGTTAATTGTAATATTGCTCTTAACAATGTTAAGGATCCATGTGACCCACTTTCGAATTATTTGTGGTCCAAGACAGGAGTTCTCTTTCATCCTTTAGTTTGCCTTTCGAACCATCCACATAGCTATATAGAGGCTCTTTTGTAAGCCCCGTATCCTAGACCGTACCGTTCCATAGACTTCCGCGATCTTACCGGTCGAATTCCGGCAACCTTCGACCCTTAACCAATATTTACGTGCGACCCTGATTCTTATGCCGTCAACCCATATCGACTCAACCCAAGACCTTTACCATAGCGACCGCACCGTCGCTGCGGTTCCGATGTCGTGACTTGTGGGCCGAGGCGATACCCTGGTCAAGAGATGTGGGCTAACGTTCGGTGAGAAGAAAACGTCGCGCGTTGCAAAACTCAAGAGAATCTCTACGAGGTGTCAAATGTATGCAAGGCCCATTGTGATATGTGTTAGGCCTATGACCAGGCCCCACCTGTTTCGTATATTTGGCCCTTGTGTGAGGCCATGTGCCCATTATATATTTGATTCTATGTGGGCCATTCCTTGGGGGTAATGTTAGTTAAAAGTCCACGTTGTCGACGCCGGTTATTGATACCGTTTATGAGTATGTGACATCATAACATCATGATACATGCCCATTCGCATCATCTGCATGTTTGTTATGAGATGTGATTGACCATTGCATATGTCATTGGGCAGGATGATGTGAGACTCCCTAATAGGTGGAGATTATGACATGCGCAGGATTAATGCATGATTGGATTGTATGACTCATGCATCTTGCATTGCGTTATGATTACTGTACGCCCTAGTGACATCAGGGTCGTAGCCTCCACAGGCATATCGTGGATGGCCAGATGGGACACCAAAAATCTGTTCGAGCATCGGGCCGCCATAGATGGCCTTGGGTGAAAATCCCTAAACACCCTCTTGGATCCAGAGGATGCTCCAACGTCTAGACCAAGTGGGTATATGAGCGTTGAGTGCCGATTACTAGATGGTTGCGCTCTCCACTGTGTCGTGGTCGGTTGGAAGGGGGTGCGGCCTTACCCGCCCGAGGGAGTAGGCATGACTAGGCTGAGTTTGACCAGTTCGAGGAATGGGTCCGCTATCGGCGAGCCGGGTAGGTATTGGCAGACTACTGACAGGTGGATAGTGAGGTCTTTTTCACTTATCCAATTGTGTGCTTGATTGGGGCGGCAGGTGGTGTGAAGTGTAATAGACTCCGGTGATTTTTCTAGAGAGGAACCGTACTGATATGAGGACTGACATGATATTATGACACCCCGTCACTGTTGTGCATGTAGGCAGACGCATGTGGGCAAACGCTGATGTGGGCGGGGCTGAGGCCTGGGCAAGTTACCACACTGGGCGAGCTACCAGCGGTTGGCAGGCTACTGTGCTGACAGGCTATTGAGTAGGAGTTGCATACTCATTCATTCATCCATTCACTATCCACTTGGACTGGTGGTGCGCAACTAATTGATATGTATCTTCGTTATGGTAAGGATTTTGGTTGGGCGCGCGACTAACCTGAGATTAGGAGTTTATCACGTTGAGTCAGACTATCCAAATTTAGGTATGGGACTGGTTTGGATAGAGGTTCCTTGTGGTGGACCCCGTAGCTTGCGATACTACGTACTATCATTCCGACATCACACTCCAGCATGGTCATTCCATTAGCACCATATACTGTATATTTCATTACATCTTCGGCGTGTGGCATTGTAGGTTGTTATGTTTCTGTATTCCTGTGACTTAGATGAGAGTGATGATATTTGTTAGCTCTTTCGAATTATATATTACATTATATCCTTGTCATTCGACATTTGATTATCTATGACTCATCATTTGCATAGCTGTCCTATATTGCGTATTCTGATATTGATTAACTTATGGACTTTTTCATACTTCCGCTTATTCTGTTATCGCATGATTATAATATTGTCAGTATTTCTGTTTACGCTGATAATTCTTGCTCTTATCAGTGTTTCTGCTTATTCAGTCATTGTATGGTTTATGGATTAATAGCTTTCCGGTATTGTATGATTATGATATTGTATTGAATACTTGGCACTTATCTCGTGCACACACTTATACCACCCTCTAAGCTTTCTATAAGCTTATGCATGATAGATGCGTGCAAGTGATGTTGGGTTGCAGCAGCATTGAGCTTGGAGCGTGCAGCTGTTTTCTGGAGCTTTGATTTTGACATATATATTTCTCTTTCAGCATTGTATTCAAATGATTATATTAGTGGATATGTGATGATGATGTTGCCTTTATGATTTGGGTAAACTTGTGGTTATGCTTATTACTAGTTAAATGTGTATAAAAAAAATCCTCCTTGTAGGATCCCAGGATCGAAAATCTGGCATATAAATGCTAGGAGCCGAGAATGGGGTACTACGGAGGTTGTCGGCACCGGATTCGGGGATCGGGATTCTTGTGAATCCGATTTCTGAGTTTGGGGCGTGACATTTTTCCTACTAAAAAATGTTTGAATTAAAACTGCCACAGGAAAAAAATTTTCCCATCCAACTTAACATGAATAGTTTCAATCTTATCGAAGGGATTCATGGATGCCATAAGGAAGAAAAACCACGGAGAAGAAATGTACCATGGATTTCTAGGTGAGTAGGACCGGATCTGACGAGCACGATGAAATCATTAATGGAAAGTAGGACCAAATCTGATGCGCATCTGGAGGTTTTCGTGGTCGTGTAGCAGGTATGGGTCGCCGAATCTGGAGATGATAGAGACTAGCTGCAACTACAGCGGGATTTGGAGATGGTCTTTGACAGCGAGCACGTTGATGGAGCACGATGGAGATGATGGCAGGTTGCAGAGAAGATGACAGAGCCACCAGAATCAAAGGAGCACCGGTTCAAAAACCTAGCTCTGATACTATGTAAACACACGAATTTGGAGAATGTTTTCTATATTTCTTCAACCCAAATATGGGTTTAAATAACCACATTATAAGGCTATACAAGGAAGGTTATTTAAGAGCTTTTTTATACATGGTATTTTACACCTAACAACCCATATATATACAATATTCTATTCACAGGATGATCATGTGCAGTGGGTTTGAAGATTTGAATTCCTCATGTGATTATGTTTTACGATATTGGGCTTTTTCTTGGATTTATGTGACAGGTGGTTTTTTGTGATTGTGCTTATGGGTCTTTATGTTTCTTATTCTTTTCATTTTATTGTTGCATTGTATCAATACACTATCCAATTCTGCAGTACACTTCAATTAATCCACTGGGCAATAGAGTACTTGTTAAAATCAAAACCGTTGAGGAGAAAACTAGTGGTGGTATTTTGCTTCCCACAACTGCCCAGACCAAGCCCCAAGGAGGCGAGGTCGTTGCTGATGGAGAGAGTAAGACCATTGGCAATAAAAAATTCTTTTATTTTGTTAGGTGATGCATATCACATAACATAGCTAAATTTTGTTGGGGCTTAGGTTGTTGCTTTGGGTAAGTGCTCATTTTGTCATATTTATCCCCTTTGATATATGTCCTAGTACTAGGGATATGACTCGATTCGATCATGTACAGTGCCATGGCTCACAAATTCTCATTTCCACATTTTTTTTTTTAGGTTGCTTAGGTTATGAAATCTGGATATATTGATTTGGATGTCCATGTTGCCATCAGTCCCTCAAGTGAAATAGTGATGCATCCCTATTATTCAAAGTAGACAAGGGGACAGCGTGACTTGCCTTTGAAACCTAACCAGTGGTGCAATGTTGTTTGGTTGGAGTTCAGCCTTTGAAACTTGCCTCATTTTGTCACATTATTCAAATTGAATGCATTTTCTTTGACCTGTTTATCTAGTTTCAGTTTATAGGTCACCGATCAAATGGTCAAGATTGTTTTCATCAGTGATATCCATTTTAACCTTTTGTGCATCTCTCTGTGAAAAGCTTTCAATCCATTTCTGCCCCCATCTATCCATAAGACACCAGTCACCTGGCACTTGATCTTGCATATCCTCAAGATACTGGCATAACAACAACTCTCCTAAGATCTAGAATATCACAATGCACTTCAATTGCTAAAGAAACAAATATTCATAGCCTTTTTCACACTTAAAACAATGGGTTTCCTTTAAATTTTCTCCAAGCTGACTACCTAAGGGAATTCTGTAAGCTAATTAACCATGGTGAACTCAAGATGAATCTTAGGCTTTCCATTTTCCTTTGTTTTGTATTTGACCTTCCTTTTCTGGTAATGAATCTATAGTTGCTACCTCAAAATTAATAATAATAATAATAAAATTCAAGATGAATCTTACACCATTTTTAAGAAGTGAAAAGAGGCCCAATGTAGCAATTTGATTTTCATCAACAAACCAAACTCAACCTTAATGTTCTTATACTCAATCAAACAGATCAAGAAAACTAAACCAGCAGGTTATCAGCCCTCCGCTTTTCCACCATGAAAACCACTTTGTTTGGTTACTATCATGCTACTGTTTTCTTCATAAAATCCCGTAAGTTGACATTGGTGTGAACGCCACGCTATACACTATTCATTCGCTATTTAAAACATTGGTGCTAATACAAAAGTCCAGTCGTAAATTTTACACCCATGTTTCTGATTGCTGTATTCTTGAATTGTTTTAAAGCATATTTGTTTCTTTACCTGTTCTTTTACCATTTGTGCATCCTTAAACTAAGTGCTTAGGTTTTGGTTCTTTCTATCACCTTGCTCTTCTCTAGATAGAGGGATTTTTGAGATCCATGCAAAAGCAGATCCAATCTGCTGGAAGACGTGGATAGTTTTCTAAATGATCTGTCGGCCCTCAAGTTCGAAAGAAGTTTACTTTGGAGGACGTGGTGTTTCCAAAGGGTGCTTGCTCCATTTGATTTCACTGCAGTCATTGATTTGAGAACACCTGGATAAAGGTGGTTTACATTGCCATAGGGCTTTTAGATTTTTGAACTTTCAATGGAAAGAAGGGTTTTGTTCTTAAAGTTCCTCATAGTCATGTTCATGACTATTGTTGTATTTGGTGCATAGATTATGTGAAATATATGCTAAAATCCCAACCTGATCTGACCCACTGAACTGTAAATAGGTCACGCTCAAATGACCTGACCCACCACACCAAAGACCTTTGTATATCCATTGATTCTTTCACTTTTTAGAGAAGACAAATGAGCCCTCTCCATTTTATTTTATTATATATATGAAATTCAAAAGATTCTTTTGATTGCTTGCTTGATTGATGTGGAGAAAGCTGGCTAGAATGTGCTTTATTTACAAATGATTCCTATACACATGTCAATGTTTCATTGAATAGATAGCTGGAATGCATCACTGGAAACATGGTAGGAAAGGGGCTGGAGTTTTCTGGCCCAAGCAAGCTCAGGATGAAGTTCAGCTCAGTAGAATTGCTTAACAGCTGTTCAAGTTTATTGAAAAGTCAGTTTCTGATGATAGTTTCAAGGTCAGTTTTATCTGGAATTGGGTTGGTCTAAAAGTTTTGGTCTATAAATTAAATTAAACAGAATATGGCAGCTTTTCTTTGGGGCACCTTCACCATTGGCATGTGGAGCCCTCTTCTGTTGAAGATATGGAAAGGGGAATGTTTTTTAGTTGAATGGACTGTTGATTTGCGTTGTCTGTTTCATGGCTTCCATAAACCATCTACCTGCTAATAGTTGGATGCCACATGCAATTTGACCATAGCTTATTCCTGTTTTACATTCTACCAAATACTAGTTTTTGCAATGCAAGATTTTAATTTCCAATGATTTTCTTTATCTTCTATGTGCTTTCCTGAGCTTTTTTAACCATTGCTTGGCACAATCGTTTTATATGCTAGGCCAGGACAAGCCCCATAACCATCTGGTGATCCAGATAATCCTTGGGGTCTTTCTCTGGTTGGATGGGCCAAACCAGAAAATTGCACGGATTGAACAATAATACCCATGTGATTTCTGGACTTTCACCTGTTGATGCTTGCAAATATTGTTTTCTATCATCTACTATTAGGTCATGTAATCTGATGTTTAAGATTGCCCTGCAGTGAAATTTTAATATTGTGGCCCATTCATGGCGGGGTATGCCATCTGAGCAGATTCAATTACTCAATATTGTGCAATGTGTTCAACCGGGGTTCAGCCCATGATAAAAAGCACATGTTAATTGGTTTTTCCTCCTTTCTACCTGTATCTGTCTGTTTCATGCAGTTAGTTATTGGTTTGGTATTTTAAGGTATTTCATTGTGTTTGTTCTTACAGCCCCCGACCAATCAGTCACACTGCCTGATTTCCTTTTATCATGGCCTGGTCAAATTGTTTAGGACTTGTACTTGCATGGTATTAAAATGATCAGAATTTTGATTTCTGCAATAAAATCTAGTGGTATTGTGTTCCTTCCTTACCAAACACACATTGCAGACCCAAAGCAAACCAACACAATTTTCAGTTTCTAGTTTTTTTCACCTTGTCATATAATTCTGAGTGCAATGCTTTGTTATTTGCTTTGTAGGCGATGAAGCTGCCAATAGTAATGATTCATCTTGGAGTATGTATTGTTCTACTGTTCTGAAAGTTAAAGTGATACACATCAGCTCACCAATTCTAGCTGCCAAGAGTCCATTTTTCTACAAGGTAAGATCAGAATTTTATTTATGTCATCATTCCATTGTCCCTCTTCTAAACAACTCACTTTATTCCCTGCTACTCTTTTGAAGCTTTTCTCAAATGGCATGCAAGCTATGAATTAGTGCCTCAGGTAACACATCTCGCTGTCGACCATCGACCCAAGTCACTAGTCATGCCCAAAAATATTTCCTAAGACAGATTAGCCTCAACAACAAGAAGCATCAATCCAGCCTCTTCGACATGGTAATAGTCATATTAATTCAATTTCCAGTTTCCCATCATCTACGAAGAGTTGATTAATTTCTTTTATTTTTTAAATCTCTTTGGCAGGTTGGTAACAACAACACTTCAGTTCCAATTATTGATTCCAAGCCCAAAGATCTTCTCTCAACTGAATTTCCTATTCTGACTGTCTTCTTATAGAACATGCTGCGAAGTTCATGAAAATATCCCTCAGGTTGATCTTAATTCATTCGAACAAGAAACCAAATTGGGAAACCAACAAACCAAGCATCTTCAATTGCCAGCCAATCTTTATCAAATGCCCGTTTGGTCATCCTAGGGATCACCTGGTTCATATCCTGATTTTGTTTTCCAACCATCTTCTGTCCTAACGATGTGGTAGAGCGTGGATGGATGGGTGGCATCTCTATAATGTTGGGATAATTAGGGGATATTCTCGGACTCTATTTTCGGGATGTCTGTTGTTTTTGCTGCCATTGTCATGTATGATGCTCAGGTATATATATGATTTTTACTAGATCTCCAGGGGCGACTTTTGATGGTTTTTCAAGTAATATGATTGCTTCATTATTATGATTTGAAATTTTTTGTGAGTCCTTATAAATCCCGATGATCTTGTTATACATCCACTGTGGTACCATCTGTTAAACAGTCTAGATAATGGGTTATTGTGTTCTGTGTTGAATTGAAGTGCAGTGCACCAGCTGGAATGGCACTACACCAAAATCGATGATTAGAAACGGCTCTGTTTTTCGTTTAGAAATGTTTTTAGGCCGTACGTAATAAAGGTTAAAAAGGTCCTTGAAATAAAAGCCTGATTTGATTTTTAAAAGAGCGCTCTCTCTCTTTCGCTCTCTCTCTCGCTAATTTTCAGCACTTTATATCCTTTTTTCCTTTTCCAAACCCTATGCAGGGATCTTCGCAATATTTGTGATCGAGGGAAGTTTTTTCTCCAGCTGTCAGATTAGGCTCTCATTGTGATTCTCTTTTTCACAGATCGGAATGGTAGATCAGTGTCGTCGTTTGACGAAAGTGGGGTTTTTAAAGCCCTAGCATTGAAGGAAGTGTGGAAGCAATGTGTGTTGCTCTCGACGGAGCAGGGGTGGAAGTCATGACTGGGAGCAGCCGTAGAAGATGGGGGCCAGAGGTCTGGATCTATGGTTTGAGCAAGCCACATTAGAGGATGATGGATTCAATGGCTACGTGACGCACAGGGGTCGCCGATTGCAGAGGATTGCTGGATTTAATGGAGGCACGAAGACAGAAGCCAGCGAAGAAGAAGGCCCTGCGATTTCACGATCTGTGACAGTGGTGGGCTGATGATTGGAGCAGAGTTCTGCTCTTTTTGTTGTAGGTGCGGCTGAAGGTCCCTTCATTTTTGGTGCGTCCCTTCATCCTGGTAAGGCTCACCCGATGAATGGTTTGGATGACGTATACACAATGCGATGAACTCCAAATTTCATCTGGAACTTTCTACGGTAAGAGTGTCTCTCTAATGTCTCTCATGATTCGTTTCGATGGGCCCATCTGAGTTGTAAATCAATCTGGATTTCGGCATGTAGAAATAACATTTCAAGGCACATATAATAGACAGGTAGATGGAACTCAAACATTTGGGTGGGCCCGACACAGCTCGAGAGAATTGTACGTAACTAACCACAAGTTCCAAGCATGTGAGCATTCCGTAAAGAAAGGCAGGAACCTCACCAACCACCTTCTTTCTTCGGTTGATACATAGACCCACCCCTTTCGTTCTACCAACCAACATTCATTTCCTCTACTGCTTTCAATCTCTACACAAAACCCTTCACTGTTGTCATGAGTTTTCATCTGCTTCTCATCTCTTTCATTTCTTGCATGGATCCACTTCTCATTTATTCATACTCATCTCAATTTCCCATTTTAGTTACATATTTTTTTTATTTTATTTTTTTTTGCAATTTCTTTTGTTGGGTGTTCTTCCTCTTGAGCTTAAATTCATTCCTCTTTTTTTTTTTTTTTTTTTTGGGTGGTTGCACTTTTTTAATTGGTGAGGTAGGGAGTTCTTGGGCACTCTGTACTTTGAAATTTAAATTGGTTTTTCTGATTTTTTTTTATTTTTTTTTTTTTTTTTTTTTGGGTACTTGAGAAATTCCATATTAATTTTGGATCTGCATTTTGTTTGACCATTTGTTTTTTATATATGGTTTTTCCAACTTTTATGTCTCTAATGATTTTTGGATTTTGCAGGTTTGTCTTTTCTACAAGCTAAAGTGTATTTAAATGGCACAAGAATCCATAAATCCAGAAGAGGTACTTAAAAAAATAATAATTCCAGATGTTCTCTTCCTCTACTTTCTGTTACACATATATGAGATTCCCATATGACAGCAACTGTGTCTGAGATCCTAGCTTTCCATCAGGTGGGCCAAGCCCATTATATCTTCTGGCTCAAAAATCTGTTTCAATCTTTAGGTGGGCCACATTGTATAAAACAAAAGGGCTGTTGAAATTTTCTAGCCATTCATTTGTTTTCAACCTTGCCCCAAAGGAGTGAAATGGCCTGAATTTTATGATAAAAGATCGTTTAATTGATTCCTGTAATTTCTATGTTTAGTTGATGGGAGGAGGTCCAGTTAATTGATTCCTGTAATTTCTATGTTTAGTTGATGGGAGGAGATCCAGTCCACCTAATTGGACAAAAATTCTGCCCAGCTACTCTCTATCTTTGACACGTGGCATATGTGTATGGTGAGACTTAGCACTTTCATTCACCGGGGACAACCATGAACAAGTTATAGACCAAAAATTGAAGTTATTGGACAATCCTAGCCATTTAAAATTTGGTGCAAAAAATCACTAAAATCCAGTTAATGATTTTTATTTTTATTTCCACCATTACACAGTTAATATTGTCTGATCTCTATGTTTTCTGTTCTTTGATACTTTTATGGGCCCTATTGATTAAAGAGACATTCAGATCATCTCATACATGTGGCACATGTAAATAAACTTAGGAGGATGAAATATTCATCTTCTTTGGTGGACCTTATCCCTCTCTTAGTAGATAAGAGTTGATAGATGTCTGATGGCCCCAAATAGATGGGACAAGGCTATGAGAATGATTAGGTATATAGTTCTTGGATTGCTAAATGTCTCTGGGATTGTGTCCTTGTCTTAGGTCGTTTTGGCAGAAGAAGTAAACCATGCAAGGTTGATCACCTTAAACCGGCCTTGCCAATTGAATGTCATTTCATCCAAAGTGGTATGTTCAAATAAAATTCAGTTGTATTTTCTGTAATATTAGAATTGATTCAGGAGCCTATGAAGTGATTATGGAGTGGTCTGGTTCATTGCAGGTTGTTTTGCTAGCTGAATTCCTTGGAAAATGGGAGAAGGATGATGATGCAGAGCTTGTGATAATTAAAGCTAGTGAAACTTCCTCCTATTTTTGGGTCATTCTTGATTTTTTGGAAAATAAATTGTTTCAGTTTCCTTAATTATGTTCTTCTTTTTGCTTATTGTTTCCCCTAGGGAGCTGGGCATGCTCTCTCTGCTGGTGGGGATCTAAAGATGTTCTATGATGGGAGGTCAGGTAGAGGGTAACAATTCTGCAGAAGTTGAATTTTATCATTTAGATCATTTAGCTCATATCAACACTCAAAGTGTTTTGATGATTATCCAAATGCTATCTGCGTGTAGATTCACTAGGTCAATCCCATTGCTGATTGTCGCATGTTTAAAGATTTCTTAAAAATGGGTACCTTTTGGCAGATGATTCCTGTCTCGAAGTTGTGTATAGAATGTATTGGCTATGTTATCACATTCACACATATAGGAAAACCAAGGTACCATTTTGAAACCTATCCTTAAATCTAGGGCTAGTATTTGTGAAAATGAATGACATTGTGTTTTTACATCTATAGCAGAAAATATACTAATCAGCTGTTGATATGTTGGCAGGTAGCGCTTGTTCATGGACTTGTCATGGGTGGAGGTTCATCACTGACTGCTCCATTAAAATTCTCGGCTGTCACTGAGAAGACTCCGAGTATCCCTGATATGTCCTATATATATATATATATATATATATATATATATATATATATATATATATATATATATTCTTTTATTTTTTCCCCCTTTTTTCCTAGTTTTCGCTTCTACTTGAATGTTCAAATGCTTGAACTAGGGTATGAGAAATCATTCCAGTGGACATCTAATCCTATGGATGTCATATTTAAATCTATGGATGCACATTTTATAGGTGATATATTCTCAAGATTTTCTTTGGTATAGGTTTTTGCTGTTCCTGAAGTAAACTATGCAAGGTCGATCATGATCAAATTGTTTTTTTTTTTTTTCCCTTTTTCATTAGTAACAATTTGTGTTCTCCTCCCTGTTAAGGACTGTTTGGTAGATGCCTGAATGTGGACTTTGTGTATTTCAGCTCATCTGCCTAACAAATTATCTGATAGTTGATCAGTATTGCTAAAGGATTTGATCGAGTTTTGAAAAAACATTTGGAGTCAAACGCATCTTGATAAGACTTGGTCAAGTTAAAGTCTTTTTCTTTTGTTTTTTTTTTTTTGGTTTTTTTTTCTTTTGTTTTTTTCTTTTGTTTTTTGTTTTTCGTTTTTTTTTTTTCTTCTTTTTTTTTTTTTTTTTTTTCTTTTTTTTTTTTTTTGTAGATGATGAGCTTTTATTAGTTGAAAAAAGATTAATAAAATCCTTGATGAAGACTTCCGTTCCATTTATGCCATATGGGGCAAAGATTGTGATTCAGTCCTTTTTGTTCTTGTTTTGTAGCTTAACAAGGAGGGAGTACTGCTTTTGCAAGGATTGGATTCCAAACTCTCCAAGGGTCTACCTTCTGATCTTCAGAAGCTTAGATGCAAGGTAATTGCCAGCTCTGTTCTTACTGATCTTTTGATTCTAGGGGGTTAAATTGACTTAGATTGGCCCGATTAAATCTTGGGGTATGGGGTAACGTTTTTTTTTTTCATAAAACATGAAAAAAGCTGATTGAATATTCTAAAATTGTGATATAATGCCTGAAACCTTAATTGAGTTGTGGATTATTTCACAAAAACTTGAAAATTCATATTGTGGTTTAAGCCTTTAACCCCTCATGGGAAGCTCAGATCTTGCACATCTGCCTTTTCACATGTGTGCTTGCTTGTGAATGGGTAGTGCTCCAGATGTGTATGGGCTTGGCAAACCTCCCAATTGAAAACAAACATTTAGCACCCAACCCAATTGACCATGTCTTCTCTACTTTTTTGGTGCACAACATGGCATGTTTTGATTTCATATTTGAAATTTTGCAGGTAGCATTTCATTCATTGCGGTTCTCTACCCCCATCATAGAGCTTGGGAACAAGCTTGCAAAGAGGATTGTTGGATGTCACAAAATCTGGTCAATCTTACACCTCTGGATAATCCATAAATCTGCCCCAAATCTATCCATTTTGAGAGTTGGGACAACAAGATTTACCTTTGATTGAGCACAGAACTGTCCATGCTGGCTCAAAAGGTGTGCACTCTTGTGCTTTTGAGATTTTGGATTAAAAAATTAAGCATCTGCTTATTGTTGAATTTGTAATTTGTTTGTTATTGTCCGATTATGTTGGCACTTCAGGTCTTTAAAAGTTTATATCAGAATTCATATAGAAGAACATGATCTCAAGTAAAAAAAAATTCTTTGATTTTAGAGATTCAATCTTGAAATAATTAAAGTAATCAGTTAGATTTCCTTAGTAGTTTTTAATTGCTTCAGATTGGCGCATTTGGTGTCTGAGAACAAAAAATGGACATCAACGGCATGTTTGGATATCCAAAAACAGAAGTATTTCAGCCAATGAGGCTTAGATCCCCACACCACCAGAATTTTAAACTATTGAATTCATTATACATTGATTCCTATGTCAAACAAGTTTCTACTCCCTTTCCTATTTGCTTTGAATTGTGTTGGAACCATTGGATTCTTTTGGATACATCTATTTAACCTTATTTCCATTTGTTCTATTTGATTGCAGGAGATGGTATCCAAGCCTGAAATTGGACAATCACAAAGGTTTTATGCATGAAACAAAGTTAATTTTTACCTTCCTATGTTGCTTTATTATTGATTCCATGTAGCTCTTTCTTTCTTCTTTATATAGTTTCTATGATGATTTGTATTTTTTTAAAAAAGGTTTCTGGGATATCAAGCTGATATATATGGATGGACCAGCCTGATTTTTTGAGGTTCTATATTTTTCTTTTTTTCTTTTTTCTTTTTTTTTTTCTCCTGATTTTAGTCCTAAAAATATGCATTTCTAAATCCTGATTCTACGCATCACAGTTTGCTGGATTGAATAGTTCATCATTTCTTTGTAGGACTAATTTAGGAGTCGTTGGACCCCCTACCAAATCTTAGCAATCAATACAATTCATCTGGTGGCCCCAATGGTAGATGGCCCACTTTGAGAAAATCATGCCAATTACTTGATCTTGCTCATCCAACCATGGTACTTCTGCTTAAAGAATGTGAACTGTATATCTTTTAAGGCATTAGCTGCTGGTTTACAATCCAGTGTAGAGCCTAGAGACTTTCCAATGACTGGGATAATTTCACCATTATCCATACATGGAAGGGGTCTGAGACAAAAAGATGTTTGGAATCTGATGTTTTTCTACATTTGCGAAAGGAACCCAACAAAAAGATGTTTCGAATCTGTTGTGTAGAACTTTCTTACAGACATCTGGTCTGTGATTTGTCATCTTACATGATTTAGGGTGTGTTTGGATTCACTATTATAAATCTCGTAAAGTGAAATTAGCTGAATCCTAATTTCCTTAAGAGTTCATATTAGGTTCTCGGCTCCAAATTGCAATTTACTTTCAAGCTGAACTCAAAAAATAAAGGTAACTGCCATTTTGAGGGTTACTTCCACACTACATGCTAGAATACATCCACACTCAATCTTAAGACTGAATTTTGAATAAACTGAATGCTTGCAATTTAATTCACTTGTGCATCCTAACGTGATCTTAGAAAATCTTATCTTGTCACCTCTATGGGCAGTTTTCTTTTTTGGGTTTTTTCCTATCATTGTTGCTTAATTTACATAAAATGGATCTCTGTTTTTAATTTTGGTGTATGTAAAGAATCACTGAATATCTCTCGATGCCATCACCATTGATGTAGAAGTAATTTCAAGCTGGAAGATATGTTAAAGTCACTGAAAATTGTGAAACAAGAACCAACAAGATGAACAGGGAAGTTGAATTTTGTATCACTAAGCTCATTCTAATGCATTTTTGTCGGTGTGGGACATTTAAACTTACAACAGCCTTTGAACATTGTCAAGAGTGACAAGGTTCTCTTGTTTTCCATTGTTGACCATTGTAAGGGTTAAGCCTCATGCTTGGGCATTGGGTTTGGATGGATAGGCCGTTTTGTTAGAAATATGGATATGAATGTAGGCATGTTTGTGCTATAATCTGACTCATGCATGATGCTAGAGGATAAAAGGCAGGACACCAAGAGGGGACCTTTTTATTTCTATCAACATGCTACAAACCAGGTTGGATTTGCGTCATGACCCACTTGGATTTGGGCGCTTTCCATATCGGTTATGGGTTCACTCTCATCATCAACCACGCCTTACTGAAATTTAGTTCATCATTTACACTTATTGAGTTGGTTTCTTTTACTCAGGCTGATCCACACAACTAGATGCTACATATTCCTTGCACACATCCCGTATTATGAACCATATCTTGATATGGACTTGATCTATCACATTTAAACCGTGTCCAAATTAGCTTACCTGCCATCAACTTAAAAACAATCAATGGTTCAAATTCAACAAGAAAATATTCAATAATTTTTTTATTTGTTATATCCCAATTTTAAGACAACTTTGGACATTCCTTATGTTATGAAGTAAAAACATTCTAATTTTCATGGTAGTGATTCTAAAAGTGATTTCTCAAAACCATTAGGTGTGAATATGTGATTCTCACCACGATTAGTGAGAAAATAGTCAATTTCTCTTATTATTTTTTCTATTTGCTGCAATTTTATTTATTTATTTATTTATTTTTGTTTTCACGATCCTAAATTCTTTCTTAAACAATGTGGGCCTTTAAGTTCTGAATTTGGAAGTGAGATTTGAGGGCATGACCCTCACCGTAGATGTTTAGATTGGGAAAAGAGCTTTGCCTAATCTGTTGAATTATGTCTTCAACTCCATTGAGGTCGATGTCATCTTTACAATACAATCCCTTCTCCTAAATCTATTTCATTGACCGTCACTGTAGATGTTCAATCTTGTTTGACTTCTTAATATGTTTGTTCTCTTAAACTTGCAGATGAAGACTTTGACAATGACTGTTGCAGATGGGTACTAACGCTGCAATGATGTGTGGACAAAGAGGCTATAGATAGTTGTATTGGCCAAGCAAGGAGTGGACGACATGGAAGATTTTTTATTTTTTTAAATTTTATATTCGGATAATTTTCAACTTCTTGTTGTAAATATTATATATATTTTATTGTAAATTGTGTAATATTTGTTTAATATTCACTTTAAATTGTACTGCAATATTCTTTGGGTTTCAAAAATTTTATAAAAAATACAGGTTCCAATTGAAAATAAAAAAATTTAGGCCTTTAGAAATTGTTGTTTTCTGTGGTCTTATATATATATTTATATATTTTTTAAAATAAAAATTTTGCATGGTTTTCTGTTATGTTTAAACCGTACCTATTTTTTCATCAAACGTTGCGACGGTTTTCAACCGTTCCTATTTTTTCATTAGTGACACCCTATTTAGGAACGGTTTTGAACCATTCCTAAATAGGGATTTTGGTGCAGTGACATTCCATGTAAGTGGGAATCATCTCTTCAATCTTCCCTTGACCGAATCATCTTACGAAGTTATTTTATGTATCCATTCACTGGTATACTGACTGTGTTCCCCTTCTTATTCCATAAATAGTTATGTAATGTCTTTCATTGAACTCTTGGCTAGTCTTTAAACTTAAATATGGTCATTTGTCCATGTTCAGTTTCTTAGAAGGCCACTCTTCATCAACAGCATGGATATCTTAGATGTGGACCCTTAATCATTAGAGCAAACTTTTGATGTGGACTGTCTATTATGTGGTGCCCACCTTGATGTAGGTCATTCATCATTGGTGCCCACCATTGTTTTTATTTTTCCATTATGTGGGGCCCAACTTCATTGCCTGTAGCTCATCTTAGTGAGCCCGCCTTTGATGTGGACCATCCATCATGCGGGCCTCACATTTGATATTGGTCGTACCCCTTGTGGGGCCACCTTATTATGGATCACATGGAGAGATAAGGAGGAAAGAGAGAGAGAGAAGTAAAAAGGTCAAAAAGGTATTTTAAAAAAAATGTAAATTTACTTTTGGCCATAAGAAAATTTAAAGTAATTTTTAAGAAGGTAATTATCCAACTTTTGTTAAATAAGTACCTTATTCTATCAAATATGCCTAAAGTGGATTAGGTGTTGCCCGGCCTCACATGCAGCTAGCCCTCATCTAGGGACCCACTTTGTTGCATGTATTCTATATCCATGCTATCCATTCGTTTTTAATAACCATGTAGGCCATGAGCCTTAAAAAAAACAAGTAGATCCAAATCTCAGGAGGATCATACTAAACAGTGGTGATTGAATGCCCCACAATTAAAACCTTCCCAGAGCCCACCGTAATGTTTCCCTAATAATTATTTTCCATCCAACGTGTTGGTAAGGTCATAAAGACCTGGATGAAAGGGAAAAAATATATTAAATTAATCTAAAACTTTTGTAGCCCACAAAAAGTTTTAATGGTCAATCACCAGTGTTTTGTTAGGATCTATCCCCATGTGAAGGTTAGTCCCACGTGTGAGGACTAAATGGAGACATTTTTGTCTTTTTACCTTGGCTTTTCTTTGTTTAAGATTTTATTTTTATTTTTATTTTAAAGCAAAAAAGAAGGTTTTTTTTTTTTTTTTTTTTTTTTTTTTTTTTTTTTATATATATATTTTTTTTAAGGCATGGTCATACGCAATAGCTAGTAACTTTGGAGGGTTTTGTTTTCTAAGAGAGAAGGGGGTTTTTAGAAGAAGAGGAGCAAGGTTCTTTCTACAAGGCCCTGATTTAAGTCTTTTGTCGATTTCAATATTCGTATCTGGGAAAGTGAGGCTTCCATCCACAATCGTTGGATTCATCAGTAATCTTCTCCAAGGATTGGTTCGTGGATTATTCTCTACATTCCTTGTTTGATAAGAAACTTCTTTCTTCTTTATTAATGCTTGCAATCCACCCATTGGGTGTTGTATTTCGGTTACTCAAGAGAGTATTATCTCGAAGGTTATTGTGTGGTGTATGTTGGGCATCAATTGTTATAGTGGATCTGTTGTTGGACTAGGTCCAATAGGTTTTCCTTCATTTTAGAGGGTTTTCCACGTTAAAAACTAAGATGGCACATTTGTATTCTACATGTTCAATGACGTGCTTGTTTGATTTGGAATCGCTTATTTTTCATCAAATCTCTCCATATTTTAAATCTCACTAATTTAAACATAGCTAGGAAATGGATTGTTTTCCCTAAAAGTGGTATTAGAGCTTTGGTTGCAAGCTCGGTCATTTTGGGAGGAGTTTATTGTTTGTCTTGTTTATGTTGAAATAAAGGTGAGCATCATAAATAGAATGGTCAGCCTTAATGGCTTCAATTGGATGATTCAAAAAAGCCAAGATAGAGGACATCGTATATTGTAAGGATTTATATGCACCCATTAAAGGAAATGAAGCCAAACCTATAAAGACATGTCGAACGAGATATGAAAGAAGTTAAATAGAAAAACCATTGGACTTATTTGGCAATGGTTGGATGATAGTATTTTCACCCAACTTGTAGTCATTTGCACCAGCGAAGGACCCTGAAGATGACTAAACCCCTAACCCCCCCCCCCCCCCCCCCCCCCCCCCCTCTCTCAATTCTCCTCTTTCCCTTTCTTTCTCTCACCCGATCTCCGCCCCCAATTCTCCTTACCCTTTCTCCCTCTCCTCTCTCACCTACTGCATCTCTTTCATTTGCCTACTCTCTCCATCGCATCTCCACCATCTCTTGTATCTCCCTTACATCATCATTTTTCTCGGACATCCATTGCAGCAACCGTGAAACTCCTAGCCAAAGGAAACACATACCATTCAAAAGCACCTTTCAGATTTTTGGGGCATGTCATAAATCGAAGGAATCTGAGGCTCCTCTTTACATGTCTGATCTCTTCCTCTTTTATCTCTCTCTGTCTTACTTTCAAATTTCATGTATGCTAACTGTTTGATGAAATGGCTCAACAAGAAAGGTTTGGTGGTTAAAACTGTTTGATGAAATGCCTCAACAAGGTAGTTACAGATGTGGTCCTTTTAGATGCATTTGGCCTTAACGATCGATTTTAATTAAAATTCGAGACTATTTTATACAAGAAGTAATGAATTAAAGATAGTTAATGGTGCCTCCATGAAAGGTCATAATCTAAAGGCCCTGTTGAGAATCTGATTGATGCAATCAACTTGTTGGTAAACATGAGCGGGAAGTGACTAACTTATCAATGTGTAATTGGATGATTACTCGCCTAGTATCTGAATCAACAGATGGCATGGTTTGTATTTGTTCTGCAACTATTTTCCTACTCTTGTTACTTGCAATGTTAGTTCAATGTTCAAGAGATACAATTTTTAGAATTAGTTTAGAACATCTTGAACTATGATATTCCTAGTAGATCTCTCTCTCTCTCTCTCTCTCTCTCTCTCTCTCTCTCTCTCTCTCTCTCTCTCTCTCCCCCTACCCTCACTGATGACTAATTTGATGGCTACTATTCTTAGGAAATGATCGAATTTCTGGTAATGTTAATTTATTTATTGTTTTACTCTTTAGAGTCATGTAGTAATTAATTTCTTAATTCTTCATGACTTGAGTTGGTGCATTGGAGGGGATTGAATGATTGATAATGTAATTAGTGGATATTGTTGCATTGTTTTATATCTACACATGGGGCCCAAGGAATCATTTTAGAACCATTCGTTTATACAACAACAAGCTCCCAAAAATAACATCCCCCTCATATAGCTTGATGTACATGAAAGGGGTATTATTTGTACATGTGGAAGATGGGAGTGAAAGAAAGTAAAAGAAATGAAGGAGTAGAAAATCTTTTTTATTGCAACTTCATGCACCACCTAGGTCTCTGGAGGCCCTTGTTGTCCACCACTCTACACCACACTCTGGTCTTCAGGGGAGTCCCTATAAAAGAAAAAGAGAAAAAGAAAGGAAGGAATATGTAGAAAGAAGGGATGAAAGGAAAGAAAATGAAGCATGAATGGATCCTACCTTTACACTTACCTCTTGCCACCAAAGGAGCAGCACCCTTGATGTCCAAACTCCCAAGAAGCCCTTAACCAAAACCACAAGAAAGAAGTAAAAAAGGAGAAGAAAGAGAGCTTGAGAAGAAGAAAAGAAAGAAAGAAATTGTGGGAACTAAGCATGCTGTAAGGGCTACCATAGCTTGGAATATATAGAGGAAGTGGAGCTACCCTATTACCCAACACCTGGGAGAAATTCGGGGGGGGGGGGGGGCGGGGGGGGGGGGGGGGGGGGGGCGGTGGCATTGCCGTCAGTCCCCCTTTTGGTGATAGGACTTGGCCTAACCCACTCCCCTTGGGAAAAGAGGGGCCTTGGGAAGACCTCTTGCGTGATACCTTACACGGTTTGGAGAGAGAGAGAGAGAGAGAGAGTAAATGAGGGAGTTGGTGGAAAATTTTGAATTTTAATTCAAAATCCAATAACTCATGAGAAATTGAAAAGAGGATGTGAAAGAGAGAGAAAATCACATGCATTTTAAAATTCACAAAAACATTTCTAATAAAAATCGGCATCCTTCACGATCGTCAATTCGCAAACCAATCGACTAGATCATTTCAAAAATCTTAAAACTATTTTCAATAAAAACAAACATCGATCACAACTATTGATTCATGATTCGTAAGACAAGATCATTTTAAAAAATATCACAAAAATATTTTCAATAAAAACCAGCATCATAATGAGTTGATTAAACCTTCTTGGGGTTCACTGTTGAGGGTCAAATATTGCATATTAGACCCCAGTTATTACCTAATTTTATGAATATGATAATATTAATGTTTTACGTCCTATTTTAATCATGTTTGTATTGTAAGATGAATTTAGGAGCTTGGATTGAAAAATGGTATTAAAAGCATGGATTTAACGCTTAAGAATCACAAAGCAAGAGATGGATTTTAGGAGACTGAAATCGAAGAATTCACACGCCAAAGATCCGAGAAAACCAAGTGATTAACGATAAAAAGACCTGGAAGTCATCCTGAATGCAAGATCATAGGGTTTCCACCATCCGTTTGGCTCAAAACTTTAAATCTGGCCTGAGGACCCTAAATTAATTGTACACGTCGAAATTCAGCCCTTGGATTTTTGTGAAAGTAGCCCAATGAACAAATCAGCCACTAAATCACGGATTTAGGGCCCACCTGATATCTAGATATACTTCAATTTTGGTCTCAACATCTTAAATTGGATGAGAAGGAGGATGGACGGAGTGAATTTATCATGAACATCACGATGTGTCCCACCCTGGGGTGCGTGTGCACCCAGCACATGAAATCCCGCAGTGCACCGGATCATAGGACCTATTGACCCGATCCCGTCTACCTTATTTAGCCAGCGTCCGCACGGATGATGGTTGTGGAGTGTAATGGCCCACCACTGGGGACCGGTCGACAATCTGGACCGTCCATTCGATCTAAAGGAGGCACTGACCAAAACCATGGTGACCTTTTGATCTCATGCACGTGTACACATGCAGATCACGGTCAAACGCAGGATGAATGGTAGCATAACTTGATACAGTGGACCGTACCAAAACTCGACCAAAATCACCCCTTTTTGACCGAAATATCGCCATGAATTCAATGAACGGGGTGGATTTCTCCGAAAACATCATTGTGGGCCCACCGAGCATCTTAACGTAAGAGATTTCGCAGTAATGCACGTCCGGAAAAATCGGGACTTCCGGGCAGTTGTACGACCACGATCACAGTCGAATATGTGATCCAGACTGTCCAGAAGAGAGAGGGTGTCCACGACCCTACCCAAAAAGATTAAATCAAGGATGGGACGATCTTTCATCCCATAACTCGGTCCAAGCGCAAGTTGTTTGCGCGGTTTGCATTTTTGCTGACCTTGAAGTATCTCCAGTTGTTCTACAACAATACTAAGAGCATAACAAAATTATTCAACTAGTTTAAGAAGCAACGGGCCAAGTTCTTGACCGAATTCCTATTATAATTTATCATAAGCTATATCCTGATTGGATCGAACGGTAATATCCATTGCCGAGGAACAATCAACCTGACTATACATTGTTCACAAGTGATATGGGTTAATCAACCGTAAAACACATAGGTTGATTTACCATAGGATGTGGAGAATTGGCCAATAATGAGTATTATAAATTACATTTATTTATTTATTCACTCACTAGGGTAGCCTTTACTTGGTATTCTAACTTGCTACCAAATTCCATATAAAATTGGCAAGCAATATAAGAAAATTTTTATACTCAATTCTTTTATAATGACAAAGAAATTTCCATGACCGATATTGCTTATTTTCAACAACTACCATGAGAATTAGTTGACAATTAAATTGCTTGATTTAAAAAATAAAAAAGCTGATGAAGGTAGTTACGACCGATGAAGAGTTTGTCTAGTTGGCTTAAGATGGGCTGGAATTCAAGGTTTGAAAGAAATTTATCGGAACAAAATTCACGAATCTTTACAATTTTACTTGGAATGTGTCTAGATTTGAGGCCCTTCTTCAAGAGTCAACGAGGTAAAAGAATTCATTAGAAGGGACATATTATCATGACCTTAATTATGATGTTATAGTGGTTGAAATAGTGGCTAAACAACCATTCACATGTTCGACTTTAGCTAAAGTAGAGACAATAGCAACTTCTAATCAGAAAGTTCAAAGATCTTAAACTTTGGATATTTCTCGTACTGATGAAATCTTTGATATATGTTAGCTAGCAAATTTATCAAAATTTTGGTTAATCATAAGATTTCGACAGCTGAAGTGAATTACACATAGGAAGTACAATGGGCTTCAACTAAACTTTTCCTATTAAACATCATGTGCAGCCGCGTATCAAATAATCAATTAATACTCCAGTTGAAAAATCCGCGTATCGTTTTTCTCTTAGCAGCTTTCTATTTTAGTTTCAAATGGGATTTTATATGCTACAATGCCGTTACATGTAAGTATGGTATAGTTTTTGGCTTGGTACATACGAAATGAATCACTACATTAATTATAAATATTAAAAACTAGTTTTATCTAATCTTCATTTGAGGCACTAACTTAAAAAAAAATAAATCTACATCTTCAAAAATTTGGGCTGAAGTTAGAGCGCCTTCATTCGTTTCCAATATTAGATATTACATGTTGTTTAGAGCATATTTATATATGAAAAAATTAATAAAAATTTGAACCAACCAGATGGAAGGATTGGATTCTCAACCATATGCCACGCTGTCACATGTGTGTGACGCATACAAAATAGAAATGCATTTCTTTCCGTTTCTCCATTGGGATATTAGGTAAGGCCCACCGTGATTTTGGTGAGAAATCTACTCCATCCAACCATTGTTAGAGCTCATTCTCTGACATGCGATCAAAATTCATCTAGATCTAAAATTCAAATGAGCCACATGAAAAGAAATAGTGAGGATTCAACGACCATCCACCGTTGAAAGATTCCTATGGTGATAAAAGCTTTTTTATTATCAGGATAATGGTTTTTTTTTCCCTTTAAACTTAATCCTAGAGTGAATGACCTTATAAACGGTTTGGATGGTATATAAATATCACGTGGAGACAAAAACAGTAGGCATTTCTTTCTCCAATTTTCTATCTTGTGTGGCCCACTTAAGTTTTCCATCCACCTTATTTTTTTATTACATTTACTTACTAAGTTGGGAAGCTAATTGTATAGTAGTTAGAGTTGGACATCGAGTCAAGTCAGACCAGATTGGGTCCAACTTGACTCGGTCCGAAATTTCCATGGCCTGGCCCGAACTCAATCCGATCTGTGATCGAGTCCGGGTCATCTGACTCAATTTGATCTGGTGCCTCGCTGGCCTGATCCAATTCGAGTCCGACTCGATCAGGGAAACCAAGTTGGATCAGATTGGGTATGGTTCGAATCAATCATGATATATATATATATATATATATATATATATATATATATATATATATATATATATATATATATATATATATATATATATATATATATATATAAGCCTGACTTAGCCAGAGTCGAAAAGTTTCAACGATAACGGACTGGGACCGGCGCCATCTCATTGGAAGGGTGTCTATGAGATAGGTGAACATTTCAATTCCACCAACTGCAATAGGAAGCTAATCGGAGCCCTTTAGTATATTGAAGGATTGCAAGCGGAATTGGGAAAGAAACTCAATATTACCGGAGTTGACTACTTTTCCCCAAGGGATGGATTTGGCCATGGTACCCACACATTAGCCATCGCAGCTGGTTCCTTTGTAGAGAATGTAAGCTACAAAGGGCTCGGCAAAGGGATTGCTAGAGATGGTGCACGTAAGGCTCGACTGGCAATGTACAAGGTGTGTTGGAGTATTCTTTACTCTTACTGCGCTACTTCCACTGATGTACTAAAAGCTTTCAATGATGCCATACATGATGGGGTGGATGTGTTGTCTTTGTCTCTCGGCTTAGGGATCGAGATGGGTGCGGCACTCATTCGGTTAGATAAAAAGAAAGAGGGATTTAGGGTTCGGGTTAATGGGTGCGAGTAGGTAGAAAATAAAAACTACACACACACACACACCCCCGATTTAGATTGGATCGGTTTAGTCTGGATCAGATCTAATCGAATCGGATTAGTCCGGATTGACCATTGATCCAAACTCGATTCGATGTACAGTCAAATCCGACTGGGCCAACTCGATCCAACCCGATCCTGTCCTTCAGTTCGGATCGGATCGGGTCGGATCCATCAGATCGGTTTGGTTTCTGCCCTGCTCTAGTAGTAACTCATTACGCTTAGGGTATTGAGTAAACTCTATGAGGTCCACTATGATTTATGTATTTTATCTGCTCCGTCTATATATTTTACGAGATAATTTTATGGCTTGAGCCAAAAAAATGAAGCATATTCAATATTCAAAGGGACCACCCTACTGTTGAATTGAACTTGTACGCTTATATTTGTATTTTCCCTTTGTCGATGTCTCTTTGATCTCATGAGGTTTCCGATACAAATAAAAATCACTCTAGGGTATAGAAAGGTTTCAAAAGTGGAAAGTGGTATGATCCACTAATCTTTGGATATTCTTCCATTTGGGGCTCAATGCCTTAAATTAGAGGGAAACCTGGATGGACGGCGTCGATAGACCACATACATTCAAGGTGGGCCAACTGAGTTTACTCAGCACGATAAGAGTGTACTGAGTAACTCGGTACGGATTGACAGCGACGCGGATGTCCTACTAAAGATTTAAAGATTTCGCGGTAACTTCCTGGGCTGGGAATCTACGGTGGCGGATGTCCTGCTAAAACTTTCGCAGTAACTTCCTACGATGGGAATCTATGTGGGGCCCACCATCTTGTTTTTGGCAAATCCACTACGTCCATCCGTTTTTTGAACTCATTTTAGGAATGGAGGATAAAAATAAGCCCGATCCAGGATTCAAGTGGGCCTCAATAAAGGAAAAGGTTTGTAGGGAAATTTTTACCGTTGAAATCTCCTTGGGGTGGACGGTGATTCCTAGATGCAATCCATACCGTTCATAACGTCATTAATACTGAGATAAACTGAAAAAACAAAATACTAACCTGATTCAAAACTTCAATGGCCCACGAATATTTCAACTGTGGACGTTCAATGCTCACCTTTTCGGCCCACTTGAATATTGGATCCGGCTTATTTTTGGTATCTTGACCAATAATGAGCTCAAAAAGCCGATGGACGTGGTGGATTTATCAAAAAAATTATGATAGGCCCCACATAATTCCCAGCACAGGAAGTTCCTGCGAAAGACTTCCGCATGCGCGTGAGAGAGACGCGTTACTTATAAATATCCACTTCTTCTCTCCTAGCTTTCAAATTTCTTCGAAAGCTACCTACTTCTTCTCTCTCCTGTTTCAAATATCTTTCAAATTTCTTCGAAACCTACCCACTTCTTCTCTCTTCGGTTTCAAATTTCTTGGAAAGCTACCCACTTCTTTTCTCTTCTGTTTCAAATATCTTTCAAATTTCTTCGAAACCTACCCACTTCTTCTCTCCTCTGTTTCAAATTTCTTCGAGCGAGCGAAAAGGAGAGATGCTACCATCAAGACCTAGTTGTGTCTACAGAAAACCAATTCGTATCAGAAATGTGGATTCGTTGAATGTGGAGTCTGAGTTCCGCATAATCAGCGGCTTCCTCAAAGACTACCCTTTCATCTCTATGGACACTGAGTTCCCTGGTGTCGTCTACCATAACGTGCCGGAGACACCCGACTCTGTAGCCAGGGATCGATACGCACTCCTTCGGGCGAATATAAACGCCCTCAAGCTCATCCAAGTGGGACTCACTTTCTCCGACTCAGCCAGCAACCTTCCTGATTTGGGGACCAACTACTGTTACGTCTGGCAATTTAATTTCAACTTCGATCCATGTTGTGACCTCCACGCACCCGAATCGATCGAACTATTGCGTAAGAACGGCATTGACTTCGAGCGCAATCGATTCTACGGGATTGATGAGGCCCGTTTTGGGTTCCTCATGAAGCTATGCGGACTTGTTGGGAACAATTGTTTTAGTTGGATCACCTTCCACAGTGCTTACGACTTTGGCTATCTGATAAAGGTGGTGACTCAGAGGGAGCTACCGGATGACATTGGCGAGTTTCTCAAATTGATGAAAGATATATTTGGGTACAAGGTTTATGACATAAAATATCTCATGAGGTTCTGTCACAACTTATATGGAGGGTTGGAACGTGTGGCCAATGAATTGGGGGTGGACAGGGCTGTTGGGAAATGCCACCAAGCTGCATCAGATAGCCTGCTAACATTGCATGTTTTTACAAGGCTCAAGGATAGAGGTTTTCAGCTGTATGTGCCTGACCACTGTGGAGTATTGTATGGATTAAAATACCCTTTGGGAAATCTGTTTTCTTTGAATTGAATATATTTTATTTTATTTTTTCATATACATACATCATGTAAATAGGTCTTTTAAGAGATTATAAATTTAAATTTTTAGTGTTTTTCGTTTCACATTTATTTATAAATAAATTATATTTAAATGTTTGTTAGTATTAGTTATAGCAAATTGCAGTACTTTGGCTGCTAAAGCATGGGCCTGTTGAATTTTGGTCGTTGATGGTGCGGTCTGCCAGTTGAATATTATGAGCAGGTCCACTGTGACGCAAGAGTTTTTCTCAAAGAATTTGACAGAAAATAATGATAATAAAAGTCACAGGTGTATAGAAATTTGAAAAAAAACAAAAAGGTAATTGTGAATATTTTTGTTAAAAATAGACAAACAGGGTAATGTAGCATAGAAAAGTAACATTTGCACTCCTATGAGATAGTAGGATGTACTTAGTAAAAACTTGCTACATTAGCAAGTGCTAAACATGTCTAACAATGGAAACTTTAGGCCATGGTGCATAGATGGTGGGGATGATCCAATGGATGGATTGGATCTTATACAAACTCACTATATTAGCAAATGCTAAATATTTTAGACATGCGCACCTATGAATCTCATGGTTCTTGCTACTATCTAAAAGTGGTACACTCACTCACACGTACTCACACCCCACACTCTCAATAAGGCGTTATTAAGGACACAATGGTTGGTTTATACTCATTTAGCAAAAGTATGGCAAAAAAAAAGAAGAAGAAAATTATGTTTGGTTTCTAGTATCACATAAGTGATTTTTAAAATTCTTCAACTAATCTCTCCCTCATAGTACAAATATTTCTTTTTAAATTTTGAAAAAGTCTCTTTCAATTTTTACTTATTCAATGGGTCCACCTTTAATATTCACTATCCATCATGTGGGGCCTACATACCTTTGATGTGGATTAATTGTTCATGATATGGACCCCACCTTATCCCTATCTACATGTGAACCGTCCATTGTTTGGGGCCTACTTTCGATGTGGACTATCAACCTTGCGAGGCGCACCTTGGATGTGGGTTGTCCAACATGTTGAACTTTTTATGTAGATCGTCCATCTTGTGAGGTCCAATTTCAAAATTTTCCATCCATCATGTGATGCCCATCTTAGATGTGGGCCCTTTATATTTAGAGCGGACTTTTGATGCGGACCATCTATTAGTTAGGTCCCGCCTTGATGTAGGTCATTCATCATTGGGGCTCACTATCATTGTTAATTTTCCATTATGTGGGGGCCAGCTTCATTGTCCGTTGCCCATTATGGTGAGCCCACCTCTGACATGGACCATCCATCATGTGGGCCCCACCTTTAATATTGGTCGTACATCTTGTGGGGCCACCTTATTATGGACCACATAGAGAGATGAGGAGGAAGACGAGAGAGAGAGAGAGAGAGAGAGAGAGAGAGAGAGGTAAAAAAGGTTCACTGTAATGTTTCCATAGCATTTATTTGCCATCCACCCTATTGATAAGGTCATAAAAACCGGATTAATCCAACAACTTTTTGTAGCCCACAAAAAGTTTTTAATGGTCAATCACCAATGTTTTGTTAGGAATTCCCTCCCCATGTGGGGGTGAGTCCCACTTGTGAGGACTAAGTGAAGAGATTTTAGTCCTTTTGCCTTGACCTTTTTTTGTTTAAGATTAAAGGAAAAAAGCAAAAAACACAAACAGTTACAGTTGGCCCGATAGCACATAGGAAATCCACATTTAAAATGTATATATTTTTTTCGGAGGGGTTAGTTTTACTTGTTTTCTTTTTCAAGTAAAAGCTAAGAAGAGGAAATTTATTCTCCTCATTTTCTTTTCTTTTTCCTTTGTTTATCAAACAGAGTAAACTGTCACTTCTGTTCCTTTCCATAATTTTTTCACACAACAAACATGCCCTTCCATTCTATAGAATTTTATTTTTATTTTTTTAAATGCAATGTATGATCCTTGACAGGAGGATTTGCATAAAATCTCTTGGTCGAGGCACATCAGGCATGCAATCTTTGACCTTTCTATTGTTGAATGTTGACTGTTTCTGCATTTTATTTTCTCACCTTCTATTTACAGGCTCATAGTTAGATAGTTAGATTGTCCAATCAAGGACATTTTGTAGCATGGTCCATCCATTGTGGGCCCGTCATATCAATAATCTTGATCATTGGACCACAAGAACATTAAAAAAATAACACTTTTACAAGGCAATGGGATGAGGAACTCGAGCTGTGTTCAGGAGGATTTTGATTGAGGAGAAGGCGATGGGATCGAGTAGTAGAAAGGATGTAGCTGCATTGTCGTCTTCTTTGGATGGAGTCTGCAAAGTGCGATTTAAGGGAGCTAGGGTTCTCCATTCTTCCTATCTTGGTGGATCCTCCGATTATTCCGACGATGAAGATCAGGTGAATTCCTTCTATGTCATCTTTCATTTTCAGTTTTGGTGTTGCATTTTGATTGTTTGAGGTTGTGGGATTTCAGATTGGGGTTTATATTGTTTGATTTATTTTAGTTGTCTTTTTTGCTTTTCAACCCAAATTATCAATTCCTATTTTTGGGATTTAATTTATATTTAGATGTAGGATGGTGAGATCGATCTTGTTGATTTGTCTCCTACTTGTTAGATGACCTGATAGAGATAGTGTAGTGTGTGTTGGGATTTATGCTGCGGAATCACATAGATCTAGATTTAGGATAGCAATCCAAGAGCACCAAGCAATCACAAGAGAAACACAAAGATTTAACGTGGAAAACCCTTGCAGGAAAAAACCACGGCACGAAGTGAAAGAAATCCACTATGAAAATAGAAATTACAAAGAGAGGACTTACCCGATTCAAACAACCTCGAATCTCACCCTTGCTACACCCTTTGATAACCGTAGAACCCTTTTAGAAACCATTGGAATACCTTTAGGAAGCCTTAAAATTACTTAGAAAGGCCCCAGGGACCCATATTTATAGTTTAGGAAACTCCACTTACGCACCTCTCTGAAATTACTTCAAATTTACGCAATCCGCGTAGAATCCACGCAGCATCTGTGTAACCTTCGACTGGTCAAAGGGCACCTTCGACTGGTCGAAGACCTTGAGATTTTTAGAAGCATTGTCGTTGGACTTCGAGTCGTGCGGGCTTTGACTAGTTGAAGGGATCCTCGACTAGTCGAGCCAGCCCCTCGACTGGTCGAGCAGCGTAGTGAAACCAGATTTAAGACATTTGTTTTACAACAATCTCCATTATGTCTTCAATCTTTAACCGTGTAGCTTCTTGACCTCTTCTCTTATTTTTACATCACATCATATATTCTCGTGCACACTTTGTCCTTCTTCTTTGCCATCGCTAAGCCCAGAGAAGTTGCACAGAAGTTGAACTTCTCTGTAAGAACAATCTTATTGAGTATGTCTGCTGGATCTGAATCTACATGCCCAACCACTTTTGCTCCTATCTTCTCAAAAGTAAAACGTAGTCTTCTGTACTATCTCACCGCCACCCAATATTGCTTGTCAGGGTATTTGCTCACAACACCGATAGCCTGTAAAATAACCGGTCTAATACAGACCATGACATACATTGCTAACCGCATTCGAATAAGGCTCATGAGATATATCCTGCTTTTCCTCACTTGTTTTAGGACATGTCCTGAAGAAAACTTGAGAGATGCGTAGGGAATGCTCTTTAGCTTTGCTTGTTCCATCACATACTTGATCAATACCTACCCAAGGTATTCTGCCTGAGATAACCAAAGCATACTCCTCTTTCAATATCAATGACGAGAACCATCTTTGCAGCCCCCCAATCCTTCATCCTGAATGTCCCACTTAACCGAGTCTTCAGTACATTGATTTCAGACATGTCATAATTGGCGATCTAAATGTCATCAGCATACAATTCCTGACTCACCATGAAGGAATCAAACCACTGCCTAGGCGACAGGTCGTACCATGGCCTCCTGCAAACTCTTTTTCTCGGCCCCTTTAACTTCGAACTGCTCTTCCAATTTCCCATGCAGAAGTGCAGTCTCCTCATCCATCCTTCCAGCTCGAGATCGCATTAGCTAACCAACGCCAATCACGAATCTTAAAGACACTTGTTATACCGTAGGTGCGAATATCTCTGAGAAGTCGATCCCTTCTCTTTGAGCATAACCCTTTACTACCAACCTCGCTCTCTATCTATGTTGTATCCTCCTGAAGATCCACTTGCATCCAACCACCTTTCGACCCACTGAAAGCTCTACCAGCTCCCATGTGTCAGTCTGGTACAACGAGTCCATCATATTGCCAATAGTCACCTTCCACTTCTCAGCACTAGGCTCACTTAGAGCCATCTGAATAGAAGACGGATCGCTTGCGATATTGGAGTCGTCCATGTACCTTGCCGATCACCTACGATTATGCGGTGTGATTCTTTTCACAGGTGGCTGCTTCATCTGCTTTGTATCTCTGATCACACGTCACATCCTTCCTGCCCTTCCCGCTCATGTGGCCATGCCCAACATGCTACACAGTGCAGAGGTGAAATCCGCTACAACCACTGCAACTCCACCTTTTGAAGTGCTCCCTATTAACCTGTAGAGATTACTGAGTCATTGCGCTTTCATAATTACCCATGCCCATTAGATACTTTAAGGACACCATCAATACTTGTGAACCCGCACTCTATAGCCTCGAGTGCGTCGAGAGAAATCAGGCTCTTCTTCATGTTAGGAACGTGCCTCATCCCAGTAACGGTATGCTTTGTTACATCAAACATCTTGACATGCACCGTACCAACAGCCACAACATTACAAGCATTGTCATGCCCATAAACACCTGTCCACCATCGCACTCTCTGTAATTGGTGAACCAATTCCAATTAGGAGTCATGTGAAAGGATGCCCCTGCGTCTAGAATCCACTCGCCCCTATGATCATCGTATGGGCGTCTGATCGTAAACACAGACAAAACATCACTATCACATGCACTCGATCCATTTGACGTGGCAGCATTGGCCTCCTTGTACGAAGCTTCAAATTCTTCTCTCTTAGATTTAGGATTTGTACAATCATTCTTCACATGTCCTTCCATCCCATAGTTCCAACACTTTACCTTTCCTTTGCCCTTACCCTTGGATTTGGATCTAGAACCTGAAGAGCCTGTACCTTGTTCAAAATTTCTACCCCTTGTAAACAGTGCATCAGAAGATATCCTCATTTCGACGTTAAGCTTTCTCATAGCCTTCCCTTGAAGGGCTGAGATAATGGTGTCGACACTTGGGTTTTATTCGTGGTGTACATTATGTCCTTGAATAACTCATACGATTCCGGAAGAGAATTTAACGACATACATGCTTGTTCTTCATCTTTCATCGCTTCCTCCATATCCAGCAATTTGCAAAGCAATTTATTAAAGTTGCTGATGTGAGCCTCCAGATCTCCACCTTTTGCCATCTTGAAGTTATACCACTGCTGCTTCAAGTGTAGGCGATTTTCAGAGGATTTTTTCGCATAGACATCCTCTAACTTCGCCCATAACTTAGCCACAGTTTTCTCCCTCATGATGTTGTAGAGAACCTCATCCGTGATACAAACGAATTGAGGATAAGACATTCTTATCAAGAGTATTCCAATCATCATCAGTCATAGTAGACTTTCGCTCTTCAATAACACTATCTTCGCCTTGCTGATTAAGGAACTGATCATCTTGATCTCCATAACTTGAAATTATTTTTCCCCGAGTGCTTCTCAATATCATACCTAGTGCTAACCATTATTGCTTATCCCTCAGATTCAGATCTGTGCCCCAATGATTTCTCTGATACCACTTGTTGTGATTCCGCAGAACAAATCCCAACAGTGTGTATGAGTGATCCAGGGTTCAATCCCTAGTAGTGTTACCTTTCAAGAAAAGAAAAAAGAAGGTTTAAATATAGATATATGAAGATTTGATTATGTTTATCTTCTATTTTTAGTGTCCTAATTTCTTATAAATAAGAAGGGTTGGGGAATAAGAATGGCTTATCGAAGCATCATGTCTATGAAGGATTGCTCCCTCAAAGTAGTTGTTTATCGAAAAATGTTCTATTTTTATTTTGAATTCTCATCTCATTGTTTATTTTCCTTTAGAAGATTTGAATTATGGCTATCTTCTAATGCATGTAGTTCTTTGATCCATTTCCCATTGTACTGAAACTCTGTTATGTGATGAGATTGTTATCCAAATAGGAAGATTTTGTCTACTAGAACATTTTAAATTGGATGATTCTCTATACATCAATTTTTGGCATTATTTTTGAACCGTACCAGTATTTTTTTTTAAAAAAATTAAGTTATCCATTTGTGGCTCACTAAAAGGGTTACAAACCTCTAATCTGGGAGATTTTTGATAAGTTCCTCATTCAAAGTATGAACCACAAGATCGACTGTTTGGATGTAGAAACTATGTTCCATTTGTACCTGATGGTCCATCATGTAGGTTCTAATGCATTATGACTTTCTAATTCCTCCCTTTTAAGAGATTGAATTTTAGTGTTTACTAGTGGCCATGTGAGTGTATTTTGGACTTGTAGCATTATCATTCTGGGTTTTTGTTGACATAAATGTAGACATATTCATTTCTGAATTGCATTGATTAGAAACATGACTCGCTGGAGTATTTAACATGTATTGCAAAAAATCATGTGGATGCTGGATTCCACTTATATCTGCATTGTTTGTTAGTGTTAATTACATGGTTGCTATTTTGTTAGTAATTTTTCCATTATTTGATATTATTATGATTTATTTCCCGATGTTTGTTCTCTTGACATTTTATCTGACAATCCCAAATGTATCCCTTGACATGCCCAAACAATAATTTCACCATCACTCACTTGAGTTCCTGTGAAAATTCTAAGCCCCGCTTGGAAGTATTCTGAGGACATTGTCCAACCCAACCATAACTGGGTTCTTTAAAATGAGAGGATTGGTTTCTTTGAAAAGGCGCAACTGATTGCATTTTTGTTGGACTTCCAAACAGGCCCTTAGGCATCTATTGTATTGGTTTGACTATTTTATAAAATCTGTTGATGATCATGTGCAGTGGGTTTGAAGATATGAATTCCTCATGTGATTATGTTTTACGGTATTGGGCTTTTTCTTGGATTTATGTGACAGGTGGTTTTTGGTGATTGTGCTTGTGGGTCTTTATGTTTCTTATTCTTTTCATTTTATTGTTGCATTGTATCAATACACTGTCCGATTCTGCAGTACACTTCAATTAATCCACTGGTAATAGAGTACGTGTTAAAATCAAAACCGTTGAGGAGAAAACTAGTGGTGGTATTTTGCTTCCCACAACTGCCCAGACCAAGCCCCAAGGAGGTGAGGTCGTTGCTGATGGAGAGAGTAAGACCATTGGCAATAACAAATTCTTTTATTTTGTTAGGTGATGCATATCACATAACATAGCTAAATTTTGTTGGGGCTTAGGTTGTTGCTTTGGGTAAGTGCTCATTTTGTCATATTTATCCCCTTTGATATCTGTCCTAGTACTGGGGATATGACTCGATTCGATCACGTACAGCTGCCATGGCTCACAAATTCTCATTTCCACATTTTTTTTTAGGTTGCTTAGGTTATGAAATCTGGATATACTGATTTGGATGTCCATGTTGCCATCAGTCCCTCAAGTGAAATAGTGATGCATCCCTATTATTCAAAGTAGACAAGGGGGCAGCGTGACTTGCCTTTGAAACCTAACCAGTGGTGCAATGTTGTTTGGTTGGAGTTCAGCCTTTGAAACTTGCCTCATTTTGTCACATTATTCAAATTGAATGCATTTTCTTTGACCTGTTTATCTAGTTTCAGTTATAGGTCACCGATCAAATGGTTAAGATTGTTTTCATCAGTGATATCCATCTTAACCATTTGTGCATCTCTCTGTGAAAAGCTTTTAGTCCATTTCTGCCCCCATCTATCCATAAGACACCAGTCACCTGGCACTTGGTCTTGCATATCCTCAAGATACTGACATGACAACAACTCTCCTAAGATCTAGAATATTACAATGCACTTCAATTGCTAAAGAAACAAATATTCATAGCCTTTTTCACACTTAAAACAATGGGTTTCCTTTAAATTTTCTCCAAGCTGACTATCTAAGGGAATTCTGTAAGCTAATTAACCATGGCGAACTCAGGATGAATCTTAGGCTTTCCATTTTCCTTTGTTTTGTATTTGACCTTCCTTTTCTGGTGATGAATCTATAGTTGCTACCTCAAAATTAATAATAATAAAAAAACTCAAGATGAATCTTACACCATTTTTAAGAAGTGAAAAGAGGCCAAAGGTGGCAATTTGATTTTCATCAACAATTTGACCATAGCTAATTCCTGTTTTGCATTCTACCAAATACTAGTTATTGCAATTCAAGATTTTAATTTCCAATGATTATCATTATCTTCTGTGCTTTCCTGAGCTTTTTTAACCATTGCTTGGCACAATCATTTTATATGCCAGGCTAGGACAAGCCCCATAACCATCTGGTGATCCAGATAATCCATGGGATCTTTCTCTTGTTGGATGGGCCACACCCAGAAAATTGCACGGATTGAACAATAATACCCATATGATTTCTGGACTTTCACCTGTTGATGCTTGCAAATATTGTTTTCTATCATCATCTACTCTTAGGTCACGTAATCTGATGTTTAAGATTTCCCTGCAGTGAAATTTTAATATCGTGGCCCATTCATGGCGGGGTATGCCATCTGAGCAGATTCAATTACTCACTATTGCGCAATGTTTTCAACTTGGGTTCAGCCCATGATAAAAAGCACATGTTAATTGGTTTTTCCTCCTTTCTACCTGTATCTGTCTGTTTCATGTAGTTAGTTATTGGTTTGGTATTTTAAGGTATTTCTTTGTGTTTGTTCTTACAGCCCCCGACCAATCAGTCACACTGCCTGATTTCCTTTTATCATGGCCTGGTCAAATTGTTTAGGACTTGCACTTGCATGGTATTAAAATGATCAGAATTTTGATTTCTGCAATAAAATCTAGTGGTATTGTGTTCCTTCCTTACCAAACACACATTGCAGACCCAATGCAAACCAACACAATTTTGAGTTTCTAGTTTTTTTCCCCTAATCATATAATTCTTGGGCACTCTGTACTTTGAAATTTAAATTTGGTTTTCTGATTTTTTTTTTTTTTTTGGGTACTTGAGAAATTCCATATTAATTTTGTATCTGCATTTTGTTTGACCATTTGTTTTTTATATATGGTTTTTCCTACTTTTATGTCTCTAATGATTTTTGGATTTTGCAGGTTTGTCTTTTCTACAAGCTAAAGTGTATTTAAATGGCACAAGAACCCATAAATCCAGAAGAGGTACTTAAAAAAAATAATAATTCCAGATGTTCTCTTCCTCTACTTTCTGTTACACATATATGAGATTCCCATATGACAGCAACTGTGTCTGTGATCCTAGCTTTCCATCAGGTGGGCCAAGCCCATTATATCTTCTGGCTCAAAAATCTGTTTCAATCTTTAGGTGGGCCACATTGTATAAAACAAAAGGGCTGTTGAAATTTTCTAGCCATTCATTTGTTTTCAAGCCTGCCCCAAAGGAGGAGTGAAATGGCCTGAATTTTATGATAAAAGATCGTTTAATTGATTCCTGTAATTTCTATGTTTAGTTGATGGGAGGAGATCCAGTCCACCTAATTGGACAAAAATTCTGCCCACCTACTCTCTATCTTTGACACATGGCATATGTGTAATGTGAAACTTAGCACTTTCATTCACCAGGGACAACCATGAACAAGTTATAGACTAAAACTCGAAGTTATTGGACAATCCTAACCATTTAAAATTTTGTGCAAAAAATCACTAAAATCCAGTTAATGATTTTTATTTTTATTTCCACCATTACACAGTAAGTATTGTCTGATCTCTATGTTTTCTGTTCTTTGATACTTTTATGGGCCCTATTGATTAAAGAGACATTCAGATCATCTCATACATGAGGCACTTGTAAATAAACTTAGGAGGATGAAATATTCATCTTCTTTGGTGGACCTTATCCCTCTCTTAGTAGATAAGAGTTGATAGATGTCTGATGGCCCCAAAGAGATGGGACAAGGCTATGAGAATGATTAGGTATATAGTTCTTGGATTGCTAAATGTCTCTGGGATTGTGTCCTTGTCTTAGGTTGTTTTGGCAGGAGTAAACCATGCAAGGTTGATCACCTTAAACCGGCCTCGCCAATTGTATGTCATTTCATCCAAAGTGGTATGTTCAAATAAAATTTAGTTGTATTTTCTGTAATATTAGAAGTGATTCAGGAGCCTATGAAGTGATTATGGAGTGGTCTGGTTCATTGCAGGTTGTTTTGCTTGCTGAATTCCTTGAAAAATGGGAGAAGGATGATGATGCAGAGCTTGTGATAATTAAGGCTAGTGAAAATTCCTCCTATTTTTGGGTGGTTCTTGATTTTTTGGAAAATAAATTGTTTCAGTTTCCTTAATTATGTTGTTCTTTTTTGCTTATTATTTCCCCTAGGGAGCTGGACGTGCTTTCTCTGCTGGTGGGGATCTAAAGATGTTCTATGATGGGAGATCAGGTAGAGGGAAATGATTCTGCACAAGTTGAATTTTATCATTTCGATCATTTAGCTCATATCAACACTCGGAAGTGTTTTGATATTTATCCAAATGCTATCTGGGTGTAGATTCACTAGGTCAATCCCATTGTTGATTGTCGCATGTTTAAAGATTTCTTAAAAATGTGTACCTTTTGGCAGATGATTCCTGTCTCGAAGTTGTGTATAGAATGTATTGGCTATGTTATCACATTCACACATATAGGAAAACCGAGGTACCATTTTGAAACCTATCCTTAAATCAAGGCTACTCTTTGTGAAAATGAATGACATTGTGTTTTTACATCTATAACAGAAAATATACTAATCAGCTGTTGATATGTTGGCAGGTAGCGCTTGTTCATGGACTTGTCATGGGTGGAGGTGCATCACTGACTGCTCCATTAAAATTCTCGGCTGTCACTGAGAAGACTGAGTATCCCTGACATGTCCTATATATATATATATATATATTCTTTTATTTTTTCCCCCTTTTTTCCTAGTTTTTGCTTCTACTTGAAAGTTCAAATGCTTGAACTAGGGTATGAGAAATCATTCCAGTGGAGATCTAATCCTATGGATGTCATATTTAAATCTATGGATGCACATTTTATAGGTGATATATTCTCAAGATTTTCTTTGGTTTAGGTTTTTGCTGTTCCTGAAGTAAATCATGCAAGGTCGATCATGATCAAATTGTTTTTTTTTTTTTTTTCCCCCTTTTCATTTCTTACAATGTGTTCTCCTCCCTGTTGAAGTACTGTTTGGTAGATGCCTGAATGTGGACTTTATGTATTTCAGCTCATCTGCCTAACAAATTATCTGATAGTTGAACATTATTGCTAAAGGATTTGATCGACTTTTGAAAAAACATTTGGAGTCAAACCCAACTTGATAAGACTTGGTCAAGTTGAAGTCATTTTTTTTTTCTTTTTTTCCTTTTTTGGTAGATGATGAGCTTTTATTAGTTGAAAAAAGGTTAATAAAATCCTTGATGAAGACTTCCGTTCCATTTATGCCATATGGAGCAAAGATTGTGATTCAATCCTTTTTGTTCTTGTTTTGTAGCTTAACAAGGAGGGAGTATTGCTTTTGCAAGGATTGGATTCCAAACTCTCCAAGGGTCTACTTTCTGATCTTCAGAAGCTTAGATGCAAGGTTATTGCTAGCTCTGTTCTTACTGATCTTTTGATTCTAGGGGGTTACATTGACGTAGATTGGCCCGATTAAATCTTGGGTTAAGGGGTAACCTTTTTTTTTTTCTTTCATAAAACATGAAAAAAGCTGATTGCATATTCTAAAATTGTGATATAATGCCTGAAACCTTAATTGAGTGTGGATTATTTCACAAAAACCTGAAAATTCATATTGTGGTTTAAGCCTAACCCCTCATGGGAAGCTCGGATCTTGCACATCTGCCATTTTCACATGCGTGCTTGCTTGTGAATGGGTAGTGCTCCAGATTTGTATGGGCTTGGCAAACCTCCCAATTGAAGACAAACATTTAGCACCCAACCCAATTGACCATGTCAATATATTAGTTTCTCTACTTTTTTGGTGCACAACATGGCATGTTTTGATTTCATATTTGAAATTTTGCAGGTAGCATTTCATTCATTGCGGTTCTCTACCCCCATCATAGAGCTTGGGAACAAGCTTGCAAAGAGGATTGTTGGATGTCACAAAATCTGGTCAATCTTACTCTGGATAATCCATAAATCTGCCCCAAATCTATCCATTTTGGGAGTTGGGACAACAAGATTTGCCTTAAAACTGTACATGTTGGAAAACTCCAGTGAGACGCAAATCTGTACACTTTCGGACCTTTGATTGAGCACAGAACTGTCCATGTTGGCTCAAAAGGTGTGCACTCTTGTGCTTTTGAGATTTTGGATTAAAAAATTGAGCATCTGCTCATTGTTGAATTTGCAATTTGTTTGTTATTGTCCAATTATGTTGGCACTTCAGGCCTTTAAAAGTTTATATCAGAATTCAAATAGAAGAACATGATCTCAAGTAAAAAAATTTTCTTTGACTTTAGAGATTCAATCTTGAAATAATTAAAGTAATCAGTTAGATTTCCATAGTAGTTTTTAATTGCTTCAGATTGGCGCATTTGGTGTCTGAGAACAAAAAATGGACATCAACGGCATGTTCGGATATCCAAAAACGGAATTATTTCAGCCAATGAGGCTTAGATCCCCACACCACCAGAATTTTAAACTATTGAATTCAATATACATTGATTCCTATGTCAAAGAAGTTTCTACTCCCTTTCCTATTTGCTTTAAATTGTGTTGGAACCATTGGATTCTTTTGATACATCTATTTAACCTTATTTCCATTTGTTCTATTTGATTGCAGGAAATGGTATCCAAGCCTGAAATTGGACAATCACAAAGGTTTTATGCATGAAACGAAGTTAATTTTTACCTTCCTATGATTTGTATTTTTTTAAAAAGGATTCTGGGATATCAAGCTGATATATATGGATGGACCAGCCTGATTTTTTGAGGTTCTATATGTTCATTCTTTCTTTCTTTTCTTTTTTTTTTTCCTCCTGATTTTAATCCTAAACATATGCATTTCTAAATCCTGATTTTACACATCTCAGTTTGCTGGATTGAATAGTTCATCATTTCTTTGTAGGATTAATTTAGGAGTCGTTGGACCCCTTACCAAATCTTATCAATCAATACAATTCATCTGGTGGCCCCAATGGTAGATGGCCCACTGAGAAAATCATGCCAATTACTTGATCTTGCTCATCCAACCATGGTACTTCTCCTTAAAGAATGTGAACTGTATATCTTTTAAGGCATTAGCTGCTGGTTTACAATCCACCATGTCTTCAATCTTTAACCGTGTAGCTTCTTGACCTCTTCTCTTATCTATGCATCACATCATATCTTCTCGTACACACTCTGTTCTTCTTCTTCACCATCGCCAAGCCCAGAGAAGTTGCACAGAAGTTGAACTTTTCTGTAGGAACAATCTTATTGAGTATGTCTGCCGGATCTGAATCTACATGCCCAACCACTTTTGCTCCTGTCTTCTCAAAAGTAAGACGTAGTCTTCTGTACCATTTCACCGCCACCCAATATTACTTGTCAGGGTATTTGCTCACAACACCGATAGCCTGTGAAATAACCGGTCTAATACAGACCATGATATACACTACCAACCGCATTCGAATAAGGCTTACGAGATATATCATGCTTTTCCTCACCTGTTTTAGGACATGTCTTGAGGAAAAATTGAGGAGAGACGCATAGGGAACGCTCTCTGGCTTTGCTTGATCCATCACATATTTGATCAATACCTACCCAAGGTATTCTGCCTGAGATAACCAAAGCATATTCCTCTTTCAATCTCAATGTCGAGAACCATCTTTACAGCCCCCCGATCCTTCATCCTGAATGTCCCACTTAACCGAGTCTTCAGTACATTGATTTCAGATATGTCATAATTGGTGATCTACATGTCATCAACATACAATTCCTGACTCACCATGAAGGAATCAAACCACTGCCTAGGCGACAGGTTGTACCATAACCTCTTGCAAACTCTTTTTCTTGATCCCTTTAACTTCGAACCACTCTGGTTGCCTCATAAAGAACCGCTCTTCCAATTTCTCATGCAAAAGTGCAGTCTCCTCATCCATCCTTCCAACTCGAGATCGCATTGGCCAATCAGTGTCAATCACTAATCTAAAAGACACTTGTTATATCGTCGGCGTGAATATCTCTGAGAAGTCTATTCCTTTTCTTTGAGCATAACCCTTTACTACCAACCTTGCTCTGTATCTATGCTGTATTCTCCTGAAGATCCACATGCATCCAACCGCCTTCTGACTCACTGAAAGCTCTACTAGTTCCCATGTGTCGATCTAGTACAATGAGTCCATCACATTGCCCATAGTCACCTTCCACTTCTCAGCACCAGGCTCACCTAGAGCCATCTGAATAGAAGATGGATCCCTTGAAATATTGGAGTCCTCCATGTACCTTACCGATCACTTACGATTATGCGGTGTGATTCTTCTCACAGGTGGTTGCTCCACCTGCTTTGTATCTCTGACCACGTGTCACATCCTTCCTGCCCTGCCCGCTCATGTGGTCATGCCCAATATGCCACACATGTGCAGAGGTGAAATCCGCTACAACCACTGCAACTTCACCTTTTGAAGTGCTCTCTATCAACTTGTAGAGATTACCGAGTCATTGTGCTTTCATGATTACCCGTGCCCCCTTAGATACTTTAAGGATACCATCAATACTTGTGAACCCACACTCTATAGCCTCGAGTGCGCCGAGAAAAATCAAGCTCTTCTTCATGTCAGGAACGTGCCTCACCCCAGTCACGGTATGCTTTGTCCCATCAAACATCTTAACACGCACCATACCAACAGCCACAACATTACAGGCATTGTCATTGCCTATAAACACCTGTCTACCATCGGACTCTCTGTAATTGGTGAACTAACTTTGATGAGGAGTCATGTGAAAGGATGCCCCTGCGTCTAGAATCCACTCACCCCTACGATCATCGTATGGGCATCTAATCGTAGACACAGACAAAACATCACCATCACATGCACTCGATCCATTTGACGTGGCAGCATTAGCCTCCTGTACGAAGCCTTAGATTCTTCTCTCTTAGATTTAGGATTTGTACAATCATTCTTCACATGTCCTTCTATTCTACAGTTCCAACACTTTACCTTTCCTTTGCCCTTGCCCTTGGATTTGGATTTAGAACTTGAAGAACCTTTACCTTGTTCAGAATTTCTACCCCCTATAAACAATGCATCAGAAGATATCCTCATTTCGATATTAAGCTTTCTCATATCCTTCCCTTGAAGGGCTGAGATAATGGTGTCGACACTTAGGGTTTTATTCGTGATGTTCATTGTGTCCTTGAATGACTCATATGATGCCGGAAGAGAATTCAACGACATACATGCTTGTTCTTCATCTTTCATCACTTCCTCCATATCCAGCAATTTGCAAACCAATTTATTAAAGTTACTGATGTGAGCCTCCAGATGTCCACCCTTTGCCATTTTGAAGTTATACCATTGCCGCTTTAAGTGTAAGCGATTTTTAAAGGATTTTTTCGCATAGACATCCTCTAACTTCGCCCATAACTTAGTCGCAGTTTTCTCCCTCATGACGCTGTAAAGAACCTCATCCATGAGACATGAACAGATTGAGGATAAGACATTCTTATCAAGAGTATTCCAATCATCATCAGTCATAGTAGACTTTCGCTCCTCAATAGAACCGTCTTCGCCTTGCTTGATTAAGGAACTGATCATCTTGATCTCTATAACTTGAAATTATTTTTTCCCGAGTACTTCTCAATATCATACCTAGTGCTAACCATTATTGCTTAACCCTCGGATTTAGATCTATGCCCCAACGATTTCTCTGATACCACTTGTTGTGATTCCACAGAACAAATCCCAACAGTGTGTATGAGCGATCCAGGGTTCAATCCCTAGTAGTGTTACCTTTTAGGAAAAGAAAAAAGAAGGTTTAAATATAGATATATGAAGATTTGATTATGTTTATCTTCTATTTTTAGCGTCGTCCTAATTTCTTATAAATAAGAAGGGTTGGGAAATAAGAATGGCTTATTGAAGCGTCATGTCTATGTAGGATTGCTCTCTCAAAGTAGTTGTTTATCGAAAAATGTTCTATTTTTATTTTGAATTCTCATCTCATTGTTTATTTTCCTTTGGAAAATTTGAATTATGGCTATCTTCTAATGCATGTAGTTCTTTGATCCATGTACAGAAACTTTGTTATGTGATGAGATTGTTATCCAAGTAGGAAGATTTTGTCTACCGGAACATTTTAAATTGGATGATTCTAAACATCAATTTTTGGCATTATTTTTGAACCATACCAGTATTTTTTTTTTATTAAGTTATCCATTTGTGGTTCACTAAAAGGGTTAGAAACCTCTAATCTGGGAGATTTTTGATAAGTTCCCCATTCAAAGTATGAACCACAAGATCGACTATCTGGATGTAGAAACTATGTTCCATTTGTACCTGCTGGTCCATCATGTAGGTTCTAATGCATTATGACTTTCTAATTCCTTCCTTTTAAGAGATTGAATTTTAGTGTTTACTAGTGGCCATGTGAGTGTATTTTGGACTTGTAGCATTATCGTTCTTGCTTTTTGTTGACGTAAATGTAGACATATTCATTTCTGAATTGCATTGATTAGAAACATGACTCACTGGAGTATTTAACATGTATTGCAAAAAATCATGTGGATGCTGGATTCCACTTATATCTGCATTGTTTGTTAGTGTTAATTACATGGTTGCTATTTTGTTAGTAATTTTTCCATTATTTGATATTATTATGATTTATTTCCCGATGTTTGTTCTCTTGACATTTTATCTGACAATCCCAAATGTATCCCTTGACATGCCCAAACAATAATTTCACCATCACTCACTTGAGTTCCTGTGAAAATTCTAAGCCCCGCTTGGAAGTATTCTGAGGACATTGTCCAACCCAACCATAACTGGGTTCTTTAAAATGAGAGGATTGGTTTCTTTGAAAAGGCGCAACTGATTGCATTTTCGTTGGACTTCCAAACAGGCCCTTAGGCATCTATTGTATTGGTTTGACTATTTTATAAAATCTGTTGATGATCATGTGCAGTGGGTTTGAAGATGTGAATTCCTCATGTGATTATGTTTTACGGTATTGGGCTTTCTCTTGGATTTATTTGCCAGGTGGTTTTTGGTAATTGTGCTTGTGGGTCTTTATGTTTCTTGTTCTTTTCATTTTATTGTTGCATTGTATTAATGCACTGTCCGATTCTACAGTACACTTCAATTAATCCACTGGGCGATAGAGTACTTGTTAAAATCAAAACCGTTGCGGAGAAAACTAGTGGTGGTATTTTGCTTCCCACAACTGCCCAGACCAAGCCCCAAGGAGGTGAGGTCGTTGCTGATGGAGAGAGTAAGACCATTGGCAATAACAAATTCTTTTATTTTGTTAGGTGATGCATATCACATAACATAGCTAAATTTTGTTGGGGCTTAGGTCGTTGCTTTGGGTAAGTGCTCATTTTGTCATATTTATCCCCTTTGATATCTGTCCTAGTACTGGGGATATGATTTGATTCAATCATGTACAGCTGCCATGGCTCACAAATTCTCATTTCCACATTTTTTTTAGGTTGCTTAGGTGATGAAATCTGGAGATAATGATTTGGTTGTCCATATTTCCATTAGTCCCTCAAGTGAAATGGTGATGTTTCCCTATTATTCGAAGTAGATAAGGGGGCAGCATGAATTGACTTTGAAACTTAACCAGTGGTGCAATGTTGTTTGGCGGGAATTCAGCCTTTGAAACTTGCCTCATTTTGTCACATTATTCAAATTGAATGCATTTTCTTTGACCTGTTTATCTAGTTTCAGTTATAGGTCACCGATCAAATGGTTAAGATTGTTTTCATCAGTGATATCCATTTTAACCTTTTGTGCATCTCTCTGTGAAAAGCTTTTAGTCCATTTCTGCCCCCATCTATCCATAAGACACCAGTCACCTGGCACTTGATCTTGCATATCCTCAAGATACTGGCATGACAACAACTCTCCTAAGATCTTGAATATCACAATGCACTTCAATTGCTAAAGAAACAAATATTCATAGCCTTTTTCACACTTAAAACAATGGGTTTCCTTTAAATTTTCTCCAAGCTGACTATCTAAGGGAATTCTGTAAGCTAATTAACCATGGCGAACTCAAGATGAATCTTAGGCTTTCCATTTTCCTTTGTTTTATATTTGACCTTCCTTTTCTGGTGATGAATCTGTAGTTGCTACCTCAAAATTAATAATAATAAAAAAACTCAAGATGAATCTTACACCATTTTTAAGAAGTGAAAAGAGGCCAAAGGTGGCAATTTGATTTTCATCAACAAACCAAACTCGTCCTTTATGTTCTTATACTCAATCAAGCAGATCAAGAAAACTAAACTAGCAGGTTATCAGCCCTCCGCTTTTCCACCATGAAAACCACTTTGTTCGGTTACTATCATGCTACTGATTTCTGCATAAATTCCCGTAAGTTGACATTGGTGTGAGCGCTATGCTATACACTATTCATTCGCTATTTAAAACATTAGTGCTAATACAAAAGTCCAGTCGTAAATTTTACACCAATGTTTCTGATTGCTGTATTCTTGAATTGCTTTCAAGCATATTTGTTTCTTTACCTGTTCTTTTACCATTTGTGCATCCTTAAACTAAGTGCTTAGGTTTTGGTTCTTTCTATCACCTTGCTCCTCTCTAGGTAGAGGGATTTTTGAGATCCATGCAAAAGCAGATCCAATCTGCTGGAAGACGTGGATTATTTTCTAAATGATCTGTCGGCCCTCAAGTTCGAGAGAAGTTTATTTTGGAGGACATGGGGTGTTTCCAAAGGGTGCTTGCTCCATTTGATTTCACTGCAGTCATTGATTTGAGAATACCTGGATAAAGGTGGTTTACATTGCCATAGGGCTTTTAGATTTTTGAACTTTCAATGGAAAGAAGGGTTTTGTTCTTAAAGTTCCTCATAGTCATGTTCATGACTATTGTTGTATTCGGTGCATAGATTATGTGATATATATGCTAAAATCCCAACCTGATCTGGCCCACTGAACTGTAAATAGGTGGTGCTCAAATGACCTGACCCGCCACACCAAAGACCTTTGTATATCCATTGATTCTTTCACTTTTTAGAGAAGACAAACGAGCCCTCCTTTCTATTTTATTTTATTATATATATGAAATTCAAGATTCTTTTGATTGCTTGCTTGATTGATAAGGAGAAAGTTGGCTAGAATGTGCTTTTATTTACAAATGGTTCCTATTCACATGTCAATGTTTCATTGAATAGATAACTGGAATGCATCACTAGAAATATGGTAGGAAAGGGGCTGGAGTTTTCTGGCCTAAGCAAGCTCAGGATGAAGTTTAGCTCAATAGAATCGCTTAACAACTGTTCAAGTTTGTTGAAAAGTCAGTTTCTGATGATAGTTTCAAGGTCGGTTTTATCTGGAATTGGGTTGGCCTGAAAGTTTTGGTCTATAAATTAAATTAAGCAGCTTTTCTTTAGGGCACCTTCACCATTGGCATGTGGAGCCCTCTTCTGTTGAAGATATGGAAAGGGGAATGTTTTTTCTTGAATGGACTGTTGATTTGCGCTGTCTGTTTCATAACTTCCATAAACCATCTACTTGCTAATAGTTGGATGCCACGTGCAATTTGACCATAGCTTATTCCTGTTTTGCATTCTACCAAATACTAGTTATTGCAATTCAAGATTTTAATTTCCAATGATTATCATTATCTTCTATGCTTTCCTGAGCTTTTTTAACCATTGCTTGGCACAATTGTTTTATATGCTAGGCTAGGACAAGCCCCATAACCATCCGGTGATCCAGATAATCCATGGGGTCTTTCTATTGTTGGATGGGCCAAACCCAGAAAATTGCACGGATTGAACAATAATACCCATATGATTTCTGGACTTTCACCTGTTGATGCTTGCAAATATTGTTTTCTATCATCATCTACTCTTAGGTCACGTAATCTGATGTTTAAGATTGCCCTGCAGTGAAATTTTAATATCGTGGCCCATTCATGGTGGGGTACGCCATCTGAGCAGATTCAATTACTCACTATTGTGTTATGTGTTCAACTTGGGTTCAGCCCATGATAAAAAGCACATGTTAATTGGTTTTTCCTCCTTTCTACAGATACGGTTTTTCCTCCTTTCTACCTGTATCTGTCTGTTTCATGTAGTTAGTTATTGGTTTGGTATTTTAAGGTATTTCTTTGTGTTTGTTCTTACAGCCCCTGACCAATCAGTCAGGCTGCCTGATTTCCTTTAATCATGGCCTGGTCAAATTGTTTAGGACTTGCACTTGCATGGTATTAAAATGATCAGAATTTTGATTTCTGCAATAAAATCTAGTGGTATTGTGTTCCTTCCTTACCAAACACACATCGCAGACCCAAAGCAAACCAACACAATTTTTAGTTTCTAGTTTTTTTCCCCTTATCATATAATTCTGAGTGCAATGCTTTGTTATTTGCTTTGTAGGCGATGAAGCTGCCAATAGTAATGATTCATCTTGGAGTATGTATAGTTCTACTGTTTTGAGAGTTAAAACGATACACATCAGGTCACCAATTCTAGCCGTCAAGAGTCCATTTTTCTACAAGGTAAGATCAGAATTTTATTTGTGTCATCATTCCATCGTCCCTCTCCCAAACAACTCACCTACGATTATGCAATGTGGGGACAATAAGCTAAATATCAGATGTTAATGATACAATGCAATATGCGGTGCGAATGAAATGACCAAGCTGGAGTGAAGTCGAGATGACAGTACGTAGTATCGCAGGCGATGAGGTCCATCACAAAGGACTTCTATTCAAACTAGTCTTATACCTAAATTTGGATAACCAGACTCAATGTAGTAGACTTCCGATCTCAGGTTAGTCACGCGCCCAGCCGAAATTCTTGCCATTATGAAGGTACATAACAATTAGTTACGCACCACTAACCCGAGTGTATGGTGAATGAATGAATGAATGAATATGTAACTCCTACTTGATAAGTCCACATATTAGTATAGTTTCTCTCTGAGAGCATTACCGGGGTCTAGTACACTCTACATGTAAATTGCCGCCCACTAATGCGCGACCATGCAAGTGGAAGAGACCTCACCATCCACCTGACCAGTAGTTAGCCAATATCTATCCGGCACGTCGATAGCGGACTCATTTATGAGCCAGTTCAACTTAGCCTAGCAATGTCCCCTACCCTCGGGCGGGTAAGGCCACACCCTCTCCCAACCGACCATAACATAATGAAAGACGCGACCTCCTGGTATTCGGTACTCATGCGCTTATATATATCCACTCGGTCTCAACGTTGGGGCGTCTTATGGCTACGGAGGTTTAGGGATTTTTACTGAGGGACATGTATGACGCCCGTATGCTACAACCAAATATTTTCGGTATCTCATCTGGCTATCCACGATATGTTTGTGGAGCTTATGTCCCTTATATCGCTAGGACACACAATGCAAGATGCATAAGTCATACAATTCAGTCATACACCAATCCTACACATACCATACGCTCATGTGAGATAACCTCCGCCTATCAGAGAGTCTTATAACAACCCGCCTAATGACATATGCAATGGTCAACTACATCTCATAACAAACATGCAGACGATGCGTATGTGCATGTATCATGATGTTATGCTATCACATACTTATAATCGGTATGAATAATCGTCATCAACAATCGACCTCGATAATGTAGACATTTAACTAACATTGTCCCAATGAATGACCCACATAGAACCTAACATATAGTAGACCCATGATCTCACATAAGGGCCTAATATACAACACCATGGGTCTCACTCAAGATCTTCATACGCATCACGATGGGCCTCTCACATGGGCCTAATATACATCATGCATCACAATGGGCCTCATCACATAGGTCTCGTATACATTACATTGGGCCTTAAACACTGTCCGAATACACATCACAATGGACCTCGAATACGGGCCGCATATACATCACATTAGGCCTCGACAATCGGCCTCGATATTCGATCTTGATAATCAGAATCGTCTCTATAATCGGCCTCGATAATCAGAATCAATGATTAGCATTGACAATCAGCACCGACAATCAGCATCGATAATCGGTACCGATAATTAGCATATAAACAAGGCGGGATCCATGATGAACCACCGATCAACCATAATATAAAGATTGGCCCTTAAGCGCGGTTATATTAAATTCGACAGCGCGAAACTATCCGTTTAGGGCCAATGGGGCCCACTTATTTGGGTTAACCCACAAGAGAATTATGAGAATGGGCCTAACAAGGCCTAAGGGAAGGTCACAATGTGGACATCCAACCATCATTGCCCAAGGAGTGGTCCATACAATGGATTCATACATAACTTAATGGGCCATACATACATCGCACTGAGCCTCAACCATGGGCCTTTAATACATCACAATGGGACACGTCCCATGGGCTCCAAATATATCACAATGGGCTTCTACCCATGAGCTCCAAATACATCACAATGGGCCTCAACCCACGGGCCCTAATACATCACAATGAGCCTCAACCCATGGGCTCCAAATACATTACATCAGGCCTCATTAAATGGGCTCTAAATACATCAAATGAGTTGTAATCCATAGGCCTCAATATACATCAAGTGGGTTGTATCACATGGGCCTCAACAATGGGCCTCGATAATCGAAGTCGACGCCAACAATCGGAATCGGCCACCATAATCGACCGAACAAGGCCTAATACAATCAAGTGGGCCTCATACCTGGGCCTTATAGGACAATCCACACGCTCCCGAAAATGGATGGACAAGGTGTATAGGTAACACATACAACAAGTGGGCTCAACTAGCTGGATGTCCAGCCCACTACTTCCTATAGTGTGGATCAACTGAGCTTGGATCTACCTCATCCTCATGTCTATGTCCCAAATCGGTATTGAAAATTAGACGGATGGTCTGGATTCAGAACATCCATTTAGTGGACCATCTGAGAGGTGGGCCAACCCATACATCACCCATTAGGTGGGCCCAACAACTAGTTAAAATAGTACATGGGCTTATCGCGATGGACGACGTGGATATAACGAATACATACATCTAGGTGGGCCTCACAATGGACCACAAGTATATAAAAATGGGCCTAACGAATGGATCATAAAATACATCAAGGTGGGCCTCTCATGACAAAGGGCCCATGCCCTAAAACAATGAGTGGGCCACGTGTGCAACACATACATCATAGTGGGCCTCATAGGGGCAGCCCATGGCCTCAAAAAATGGTAAACAGTGTGTACATAACACCTACATCATGCGGGGCCTAACACTCAACAGGTGGGCCCTACACATGGGCCTTGGAATACAAGGTAGGTGGGTCCTATCACATGGGCCACGCCCATGGGCCTCGAACACATCACAACGGGCCTTGCCCATGGGCCTTGAATACACCACAGTAAGCCATAGCTCATGGGCTTCAAATACATAATAGGTGGGCCTGCTAAAACACATGCCTCCGGTGGTCTTGAAAACTGATGGATGGCAAGGATAAAACAATTATCATGCTAATCCAAAACTTCTGTATTCCCAAGAGGGTTTCAAGGGTAGTTGTTCAATTCACCACTGTTTTCTACTGTGTGGTTCACCTGATAGCTGGACGGTGTGGATCACAAATGCATCACGGTGCACTCCACATAGCCTTTCGGATGGACGGCTGATACAAAATACCTTCAATCAAGGCGGGTCTCATGGATGGCCACAAATACATCAAGGTGGGCCTCATCACATGGGCCGCACCAAAAAATCATTTCAACAATTGTAGGTGTAACATGTGTATCACCGCACACTATCATTCTATGGGGCACATGGCCCACTAATGATGATCAGCACTGTCCAAACATTATCCGTGTAAATCAGCAACGTACAAACATTGTCCAGCACTGTCCAAATATTATCTAGACGTGTGGATGAAATGAATACATGAAGGTAGCGTCCGCGGTTTAGATGGGATCCACATAACTTGCTGACGTCAATACATCAGCTATATAGCTGATGTAAAGTACACCAGCCAGTCAGCTTCCATCCCAAGGTGGGTCCACACATGTGGCCCACCAATCCAGGTGAATTGATGGACGGGGTGGATTACACATACATCACGGTGTGTTGCACCTACCATCGTCCAAATATGGACGGTGGGGATATAAGATACTTACATCAAACATCAAGGTGGGTCCCACCTACCCAGACGTATCACACGTGTGGGGTGGGCCCACTCCATCAAGCAGATGGACGGTATGAATAAAACACATATGCCAGGTGTTCCACCGTCCTTTGCTGGTGGATGGTGTGGATATACTTCACATCCATCATGGTTGCTGGTGGGAGACACTCCACCCAATCCACTTCCGATCTAGGTGGGTCCCACGTGGGGCCCACCACATGCGTAAATATAATTATATATAATATTATATTATTAAAAAAAAGCAACGCCCAGAGGGGAAGAACGCCTGGGACGGACGGTTGGATTTAAGCCATCCATCAAGGTGGCTACTCAAAGCTCCTGCCCGTCCCTGCGAATAGGATGGACGGTTTGGATGGAAATCATCCATAATGGAGGTCCACATGCTGCACTCAGCATGTCCCAAGGTGGCCCCACGTCCCCTTCTTAAAACGGACGGACGGTGTGGATTGAACTCGTCAGAGGAAGGGTCCCACGCAGTACCTGTCCAAATAGGTCCAGCACCGTCCAGCAATGTCTGGACTGTGTGGATTAATACATACATTCAAGGCGGTCCTCATAGCACCGTCCAAATGGATGGTGCAGATAAAACATGCATCATGGTTGGGACCCACGTGGATATGGCCCACCTGTTTTGGGATCAACTGCCATTGAGTGCTGCTGGACGGTATAGATGACCCAAATATCAGGGTGGGCCCGTGATCAGGCAAAACAGATGGACGTTTAGATGAAGTGCATACATCAGCGGGACCCATAGAGTGCTGACGTCAATACAGTAGCTATATAGCTGGTGTGCGGCAGCCCAGCCAACCCACTTCCCACCGTCCAATCCCTAGACGGTGAGGATTCATATGTCGATACAAAGTGGGCCCCACACGCTGGCATGGTGGGGTTTACATAAATCAAGTGGGCCACACAATAAAAAAATAAAATAAAATAAAAATGGAGGGAGAGAGAGATAGAGAGGGACCCCGCCACTATGGCCCCTCCCTATACATGAATACATCAAGATGGGTCCTACATATGTGGTCCCTTAAATCACAAAATCAACAAATAGAAGCACCCACTTTTGATCTCCCCTTTCTTCTTCCGCCAATGCATGTTAGAGCTCCAAAAGTACAATTTCAACGGCTGGAATCATTTTTGGATGGTGGGATTGGGTGGTAGGGAGTGGGCCACACGTAGCTTCTCTCATGGAAGCCATGGAAGTGGGTTGCTTGGAAAATGAGGGAGAGAGATGAGAGAGAGAGGTTGTAAGAGAGAGAGGGAGATGGGATATGTGAGTGATTGAGTGATGCGTACTTGACATGTAAGGGAGAGAGTTGACTCTAGGGATGAGTATTGGTACTTGGGGATGGGATGTTGTACTTGATATGTAAGGTAATTGATGGGACATTTCATAGAGATTCTCTCGAAAATGCAACGCGCAGTATTTTCCTTGAACTGAATGCGGGCCCACATCTCTTGCCCAAGGTATCACCTCGGCTCATAATACGCGGCGACAGCGTGGTCACGAGGGTATAAGTCTTGAGTCAAGCTGACTCTGTTATACGAGACACGACTTAGGATCACGCGTAAACGCCGATAACAGATCACGGGTCGTCAGAATTCGACTGGGAGGACCACAGAGGCATACGGAACGGTACGGGCTAGAATACGGGTCTCACATGTGGCCCATCTGAGTTATGAATCGAGGTGATTTTTATACCTCAGAGCCTAAAATGAACGGTGGACGGAGTGAATTTTACATTTACAATATGTTGGGCCCCATAATCTTAAGTGTCTGCATGAAACATATGTTGACTGGATCGGGTTCCAAGCTGTGTAGGAATGCCCATCCGTGAATTTCATAAGGGCAAATGAATCGCAAAATAGCACGAGGTTTGGTATGACCGTTCATCTTGATTGGATGAAGGGTATGGACGGACTTGATTATATACACACAATACCTTTGGCTCCCCATTCTAATCAACAGTAAGCTTTCCTTCTCAATACGTCCCCTGTGCTGTGATTTTTGGAATAGGAGGGTTTTTAGAGGTTAATCATCTTATGGACGGTTTGGATGGTTCGAATACTTAAGTGGGCCCTTTATCTTTCGGGTACCACTGTAAGCTGGTGACAATGGAACGTGGGTGAGTGAGTGGGAATGGCGGTCCCAATCGCAAGAATGCAGATAGCTACTGACAGGTTGATTAGCAAGCATTGCTACTGAAGTGACGCCACAAAATTATGTGGAACCACCACCATGATGTATGTGTTGTATCAGGATGAAAGTTGGGCGGTTGAACCCGACCAACTCGTGACCGACTCAACATTGGGTTGGGCTTTGGGCAGATGTATCGAGTCTGATCTTGGGCTTGGGCTATACAAACCCCAACCCTATAAAACTTGGGTCAGGCTCAAGTCGAGGTCTTGGGTTGGGGTTACTCGACCCAACCCAAACCTGATCAATATATAAATTTCTTATAAATTATGATTGAGCGTGGATTGTATCTGTTAAAGACATAAATTCCAATATTGTCGGGTCTCATTGGTCCACATCATTTCCGATGACTCGAGCTAACAAGATATGTTGGATTTCTCTCTTCCAAATAGATTGTGTGCTGCACAACACGACTTTCAAATGAGTAATTGTTCTATATTTTAGCTTGATTGTTTAGAGTAAATGAAGTTCTTTATGAAAAATAACTACATATGTAATTAATAAAATCATAGATATAAAAAATAAGACATGTATTGAAATATAATAAACTAATACAATCATTAAAATATTAGCATTTATCCACCCGATCAACTTGACCAACCCGATCAACCTAACCGAACCCGCTTGGGTTGGGCTTGGGTTAAGAATTCCCAACCCGAGGTTGGGTTGGGCTAAGGTTGAGCACCAACCCGACCCAACCCAACCCGCCCAACTTTCTGCCCTAGTTGTATCCACATCGTCCATCCATTTGGTGATATAAGTTTAGGGTACGAGCCAAATAACAAGTCAAATAAAAAGCTCGAGTGGACCCACAATAGAAAAAAGTGGAGAGATGTTATCCACCATTCAAAATTTCTAAGGGCCACGAAAGTTTTCGATCAAGCTGAAATTTGTGTTTTACCTTTTTTCATGTCTGTCTTAACTTATGAACGTGTTGGATCTCAGATAAACATCATAGTAGACTTTAGTAAGGTTTCATTGATGGGCGTCACTCTTCCCACTATTTTCTGTGGTGGGGTCCACTCCAGATTTGGATCCGACTCATTCTATCTCGTGTCCTAAAATGATATCTCCAAATGGGTGGATGGTGTGGATACATCACATACATCATGGTGGGTCCCACAATACTTGGTGACATCACTTCAGTAAGAGTTGCTACTCAACTTGTCTGTATCTAATCCGCCTCTCAATTGCAGGGGGCGAATTGGGCGCGGATTGGATACTGACAAGGTTAGTAGCCAAATCGCTACTAAAGTGACGTCACTAAGCTCTGTGGACCCCACCATGATGCATGTGTTGTATCCATAATGTCCAACCATTTATAGAGATCATTTTATGGCATTAGAAAGAGAATGAGATAGATCTAAATTTCAAGTGGACCCACCATAGAAAACCATGGGAGCCGTCACTCCCGTCGTTGAAACATTTATAGGCCCACAGTGATGTATTTTTAAGATCCATACTATTCAGAAGTTAACATAGAGATAGATGAAGTGAAAACAAAAACATCAACTTCATCGAAAACTACTGTGGCCCCTAAGAAGTTTTGGACGGTGGATGTCACTGTCCCACTATTTTCTATGGTGGGTTCCACTTGAACTTTAGATCTATCTCATTCTTTTTTTTTTAATTCCGTAAAATGATCTTTAAAAATGGTTGGATGGAATGGATACAACACATGCATCATGGTGGGGTCCACAAAACTTGGTGACGTCACTTCAGTAGCAATTTGGCTACTTACCTTGTCAGTATCCAATTTGCACTAGGGGTGGATTTAGTCAGGCCGTGCTAACATTGACTTCGGTCTGGCCATGACTGTCGGGCCCACCTTGATATATATGTTATATATCCTCACCGTTCATGTAACGTCTCAGAAAAATCTGTATAAAGACCCGAGTATCACCTTAGGCAGAAATCACTAAGGACCAAATCTTTTAGGAATTAGACGAAGATTAATTAAGTGCTAAACTAAATCACCTGTCCAATTAGCTCAGAATACTTTCTATATGAACTGCAAGACCCAAAATCAGTAGGATCGTTAACGCTACATTGCCTAAAAACTAGGATCCATCTCAAAACCTAGTTACTATTAGGAGCATCACGAAACTCCGTATTGGACCTGGACCACGCGTCAAAAGTCGGATTACCGTGAAACTATACGGTTATGACCATTTTGCTGGGCTTGACAACCATCTCGAAAATCAAGTCCTAACAGTATCCAGAAACGCACAACTTGAGTGCGGAGTGAAGTGTGTGAGAAACGCGAATATCTTTAGAAAATAAACTGAAACTTAAGTGACTTGAATCGTTCGGTTGTAAGCCAAATATAAGGATTCAGACCGTCAGAATCTGATCCAATTACACTTTCTGATCATGAAAAATTTTCAACACATGTCAGTATACTTGTGACCCTGATCGAGTAACGGTGACCGTTAAATTGAAACAGATCCTCTGCGGTCGATCCCCAAACCTGATCGAACAGAAAACTTAGTTTGACCTAGATCCAATGTCAGGGGACTTACTCCTGACCGTATACAAAAAAGGGGCCTCCAGATGAGCTTCGTTGGATCGAAATAGTTGACTTTTGGCTATAACCTAAGCATACTATGGCCCTAGAGCCAATCTCATCAGTTCTGGGCCTATATAAGCACCTAAACCCACCCCTCGCATTCCATACGAATTTGGAAACCCTAGGAGAGAGAAGAGAGCAAAGAGATAAGGAAAGAGAGAAAAAGTGAGAGAGAAAGCGGGAGAGAGTTCCTGGAATTCGATCCCATTGCTCCACATGCTGAATCAGCCTACCTGTATCGCTATTCCGGCGATTTCGACTCCATTTTTGGGTAAGAAATCCTAACCCTAATCTATTCTAGGGATTAAAATAGACTAGACGATGAAATAGATATAGCTTGTCATTGTGCCGTAGATAAAGATATTGAGTTCAAACTGAGCTTATTACGAGTCTACCGGTGAAAGATGCGGACTATAAATGTTTAGGTTATGGTTTTCAAGGCTTTCAATGTCAGTAATGATTTATGATTGGCTTGATTGCTATCACACGTGCTTAGATACGAGGTTTTCCGTATATTATGCACATATATAAACTATGTCGATTTATAATGCATTCCATGTGTTTGTTGAAATGTTTGAATGAATATGGAATTTGGATTTATGCTTGCTATGACTATTGATTGTAAATATATGATTGTTGTATGTGTGACAACTCCTTTTTGAAAGAATTTGCTATACCGTATGTTATAACTAACACATTAGATGTATGTAATATGTGTAGTCTAAGTGCTTGATAATATGCCTGAATGAGAAAATGTTTGTTGAAATGTATTTAATGAGGTCGTGAGATATGATTCTCAATTACCTTGCCTATAGTTACAGTTTCCTTCATGAAAGCTATTCTACTACTATGTGACTTGTGGATGAAATGCTTATCTATGGTAACATGTGTACTACGTATTTATTGAAATGCTTAAATGAGTTCGACACTAAAATTGGTTGTCACATGCTGTCCTTGAGTATTGCATGTGAATCTATTATCTAGAGTGTGATTGGGGCTACGATGTAGTCCAGGCAATCGGTAATGGTTTACTATCGGTGGCCGAGCTGTTTTAGCCACGATGGATAAGTTCGAGGAATCTGAGTTGCACGGAGATTATGGATAGTGGTTAGGCCATGAGGAGTGTGTATGTGCTCCATGTCGGTTAATTTAACCTACAATCGTACCAATCAAGCTTGTCAAGCAACTTGATTGGCCTAAGGTATGTTCACCATGTATGGACGCCATTGTTTGAATCTAAGGTACTAACTTACCAGTGAAAATCTCATTTAACCTTGGTACCTCGATCCATTGAGACTCATGAGCTGGACATGGTAGTGTATGGGACACCGTAGTCGAGCTGTCAGCCTACGCTTGGGCAACAAGCCTCCCCGTAGTGACTAGTGAGCAACCCAAACTCATGAGCCGAATATGGTGGTGTATGAGACACTATATTCGAGCTGTCAGCCTACGATCAGGTGACAAGCCCGTAGTGACCACGAGTATATACTAGGACTATGTTAAGATAATGAGCCTTTCCGTAATGATCTCGAGTATAAACCAGGCCTGCGCTCAGATGATGAGCCGCTCCGTAGGGACCTGGAACTGTTCTTCGTATGTGATTAACTAGGATTGACAACACTAGATGGATCAATGTTTGAGTCAATGATATAAAGGGAGGTACCTTAGCTTCCCAATCTTGCTGTATGAATATGTCTAATTAAGAACTTGGCTAATCACGCACATGCATAGCACTGCATGTGCCTTTAGCATTGGAGTTGAGCACTGAGGAAGGAGTACATGCCGTGATTGTGAGATAATGTTGCAGAGGGAGTGTAGGCGAGGGCATGCATTACTATAACATATCATTCTTGTATTAACTAGAGTACCTAGGAATGCTTGTTGTATTACTTTATCATTATTACTTAACTGAATTGATAACATGTTAACCTTTGCTTCATAGCTCCACTAAGTTGATCACTCACTCCCACATTATAGGATAATATTTTAAACACCAATCAGACCCTGTTGTAGTTGCAGATGATGACGATGCTTGCGAAGAAGAGTCGAACTTTTATGATGATGAGGAGTTCTCCTATATGCAGCTATTAGGCGGGTCTATGTAGACCATGTTCTGATCGACGGGGTTATAGGGATGCTGACTAGATATCATTACACTCATTATGTTGCATTTTAAAATACCTATGTATATTCATTTTGTCTATTTTGAGAGTATACATATATATATTTAACCTGGTAACATGTTCACACTCTAGTGACTTACAACAGTTTGTATATTTTATATATCTATTACAGTCTTCCACTTACGTAATTTAACTGTTTCTGGAGTATGGTATGCTGATTTGGTATAATCCCACTCATATTTAAGGCACTAATACAGACAACATTTACTCATCATTATCTATATTGCATAAGTGATGTGTTGGAACTCGAGAGTTGGGCTCCTACTCGACCCCTGATTTTTACGGCATTACAGTTCATCCCTTTTGAAAGCTTATTTTAGCGCATGTGCCGCAAAATGAAGTAGATAAAAATATCAGGTGTGGTCGAAAAAACAGTGGTGATTGAACACCCACCATTAAAAACCTCCTGGGGCCCACCATAATGTTTACTTATCATCTAACCTGTTCATAACGTCACACTCACAGGGATGAAGGAAAACACAAATATCAATTTGATCCAAAACTTTTGTGGCCTAAAAAAAATAATTTAATGGTAAGTATTCAATTATCACTAATCTTGTGTCGTCCACCTGAGATTTGGATCGGCTTAAAATGGATGAATGGCTTGGATATACAATAAATACATCAAATACATCAAGGTGGGTCCCATCGTCACGACCTAACTGTTCACTCCCCAAGTGAAGGGTTGTGATGTAGTAATAAACTCGGTAAGACCGAGGTCGAATCCCAAGGGACTGAAACCTGTACGTAATCTAAAATTAAGTAAAATTAGGACTAGAATAAGATGAAATCTAAATCAAATGTAATTTGAGGAATAATTGTGGAATACTGAATCTAAAACTTAAGAACTTCAGAGGAAAGGAAATTAGGGATTCAGATGATCCACTTGTAGAAATCAGGGAGATCTTATACTTGCTTCATAAATCATGGAAGTTAAACTGAACTACCGTTGACATAGTTTTAAAGACAAAAAAGGTATATGAATTAAAATGGATTCCATCACCAAACCATGCGCAGGAGACTATGACAAACAACAGAATTAAACTAATTACCAACCAATCATATGTATGAAGGTTAGGAAGGGTACCGTCATCCGACCATGTCCAGAAGACTATGGTGAACAACAGGGCTTCCTGACGTCATAAACATAAAGAAAAAAAGACATGCTCAAAGCTATTGCAGACCCATTGTAATTTTAGTCACAACAGACCATTAAAGACTAAAGACATTCCCTTAATAAAAACTAAAATCAACGTTAATTTACTCGAAATAAAAGGTACAAGAAAATCTCTCCCATCACGCTACAAGCTTCACCTCTTAGCCCTAGCCAAGAGGATTTAGCCCGTCATGGAAGGACTAATCATCTTAAAGAGAAAAACAAAACAAGTAAATAAGAAAGAACAAAAGAATCTCTAATCCTCCTCTCTCTCTCTTTTCAAGCTCTGGATCTTCCTCCCAAGGTCTGAATAATTGCTCCCCACGTCCAAAACCTCCTTATATAGCTGCTGGAGTGGTGAAAATTGGACTTGAATCGGATTTGGAAAGCTATCGCATGCGCAGCGAAAGCCTTTTCGCAGCCAAGTTCAGTGCCTCGAAACATGTCACTTTTCTCGCTTAATTTCTAAAGAAACACCGCCTCTTAAGACGTTTTTGGGTCCTCTACATGATATACGGTTCAGATCTACCATATGATCAAAGATGGTCGGCCACAACCGCCTGGAAAAGTCAATTTTCACGGATGTGTGAAACCTTTCGCACTCTTTCGCTGTCGTGATCGGTGGGCCCCATAGAGGTACTTTTAGGAAAATCTACCCCGTCCATTGCATTCAGAATGAAATTTCAGTCAAGAATGGGTGGTTTTGAATGTCTATTGACGCGGCCTAGAGAAGAAATTACAACAAGATCAGATTTGAACATTGCAGGGCGGTCCACTCGTGGCCCCTGTATCATACACACGTGCATTCATGGACGAAAAGTATCAACATGGGTTGGTAGTGTTTGCATCCCTCTACAAGATGGTCGGCTCGGATGAATCATACGGTCCATAGGTGGGGCCCACAGTCGATCGCAAAATCAGCTAGCGAACGGGCTTGCGCTCGGCTGAAAACGGCAACTGCCGTTTTCGTACTGGAGACGCGGGCGCTGGTTTTGGAAGGTGGTCATGGGACCTTATACACGGCGCATGCATGCACATGGTGTACACGCACTCTGTTCGTGTGGGGTCCACTGTGATGTTTTTGAGAAATCTCCACCGTCCCTCCTTTTTCTCATAATATTTAAACCGTAGAGAAATTTTGAAGTATATCTAGATAGCATGTGGGCCCCACTTAAGGAATTAAGTGGCTGATCTGTCCGTTGGCCAACTTTCTAAGATCTTCAATGGCTGAAATTTTATGTGTACGATTAATTTATTGTCCTCATTCCATGTATGAAGTCTCATGTCAATCGGATCGCCGGAAACATGTGATCTTACATTCTAGACCAGTTTCGGGCGTCTTTAATTAGAACGGCTTGACTTCCTCAGATCCCTGGCGTGTAAATTCATTGAGAGTCCGTTCCTTGCTCTGATGACTTCAGAGCGTCAAATGCATACTTTTAATACACTTTTTCAATCAACGCTCTTTATTTCATCCTGCAACAAAACACAATTAAACTATGGCATTAAGCATTATCATGTTGGTAAAATCTGGTAATAGTCGGGGTCTAATATGCAATATTTAACCCTCATCACAACCCCAAACCAGCATTTTTCTAGTCCCGAGCAAAACATGCGAAAAATAATTTCAAAAATAAAAGACAATTCCTGTAAACTCGAGCGACTTGTGAACAGATAGTTGAGATGTGAAAATTCTAAGATTCCTGAATGAAAAGTAGAATTTTTCCCTGGAATCATGCTCATGGTAAACTTCATAATCAAGTTCAAAATATTCATCAATTAATTAGAACATTCCAAACATTGAGTTCCATGAGTGTATAGTGTAATCTCGTCTTACATTCATTAAGAGATCCAATTGTCAAATTTATGATATTTTGGTAATTAACAACGGAATGCATGACAACTGAAACCAACATTTGCCTGACAGGTTAACTTTTCATTATACCAGCCTTTGATTTTGTTCATAAACAGTAACGCCAAAGAGGGAAATCAATTCCTCACCTATATGGAGCAAACGTATGGTGAAAACTTGTCAACTAAATTTTTTTTTCTAACTATCAACCATGGGGGATCGAATCTACACCTATAGGGAGCAAACCTATGGTGAAGATTAGACGACTTACCATTTTAATTCTTCTTTACTGCACATGAAATTTTATTTTGGCTGGTTCCTTTCATACTTTGTGATTTCCAAGTTAATCATTCAATATCGAACCGAAACCTTAATGTGTAAGTGAGATGTGATATGCAAAATCATGACTTAATCAATGTTTAAAGCTTCTAATCATGGGTTAACAATTCAAACTTAAATGTGAAATCTAACAGACAACTGAATCCAAGAGTCATAAATTACCAACATCACGTATCTTTTAACTTTAAAATCATAACTATCCTTCAAAATCACTTCAAATTCACAAGAAATTCCAGAAAATCGTAAAAAATTTCACAATTTGTACTAAAAAATTGTGCTAAAAAATTTCACAATTTGTGCTAAAAAATTTCATAATTTTTGCTCAAGACCAAGAAAATACTGATTCGGTTACCTAATCTCCCACCCCCAACCTAAAATCTACATTATCCTCAATGTAAAAGAAATAAGCATGCAATGCACATAAGACAATGAAAGTAAAAGAGAAGTGATGAAAAGAGTATACCTGGACGGAGAATTAAGAGGCTTTTCCAAAAATATCAACGTAAAAGCGAGTCAGCACAAGAGAGAAATCAACAAAAATAATAAAACTAAAATAAAATCACAAAAGAAAATCCTACCTATACCACTTTCGCAGGTGCTTTCGATTGCATTTAGCGTATGCAATAAGCCTTTAAACCCCTAGGTTATCCCTAGTGGACGAGTTGTAGTCTCGTGAGGGTTTGCAGCAATGTTACCCACAAACATTGAATTAACTAACTAGGAAAATGAAATAGAATGAAAAGCTGGGTTGCCTCCTAGGAGCGCTAAATTTGCCGTCTTCAGCCAGACAAATAAAGTAAACTACCCTAGTCCTATGAAAGTGATAAACCTACCTATACCTCCATCAGACTAGGAGATCAATCCTGGTAAACAGGAGCAGTTAGAGGCATGGACATGTCCTTTGAATCAAATGTCTCGACAAATGGTTTTAATCGATACCCATTGACTTTAAACTCCTTGCCATTGTCGGGATCTCTTATCTCGACGGCTCCATGAGGATAAGCAGTAACAACAATGTAAGGGCCGGTCCAACGAGATCGAAGCTTACCCGGAAAAAGATGTAGTCGAGAGTCATACAAAAGGACTTTCTAACCTGGCGTGAATGATTTTCAAAGAATATGTTGATCATGAAACGCCTTCATCTTATCCTTATAAATTCTAGAGTTTTCGTACGCATCGTTCCGGATTTCTTCAAGTTCATTTAATTGAAGTTTGCGTAGCGAGCCAGCGTTGTCCAAATTGAAATTTAGATTTTTGATCGCCCAGTATGCTTTATGTTCCAATTCCACGGGTAAGTGACAAGTTTTTCTATAGAAAAGTCTAAAGGGAGATGTTCCAATAGGAGTTTTAAAAGCAGTATGGTACGTCCATAAGGCATCGATCAATCGGAATGACCAATCTTTACGGTTAGGGTTAACCGTTTTCTCCAGGATATATTTGATCTCCCTATTGAAAATCTCAGCTTGTCCACTCGTCTGTGGATGGTATGGGGTGCTCACCTTATGAGAGATACCGTATTTCTTCATTAAGCTCTCGAATGGTCTATTGTAAAAGTGTGAGCCCCCGTCACTAATGATGGCTCGAGGCATTCCGAACCGCTACAGGATGTTTTCTTTTAAGAACTTAATGACCGTTCGATGGTCATTGTTGCGGCACGGAATCGCTTCAACCCATTTAGTGACATAGTTTACAGCGAGCAAAATATACAAATTTTCAAAGGATTGGGGGAATGGTCCCATGAAATCAATGCCTCAACAATCAAATGCTTCTATAATAAGGATGAGATTTAAGGGTATCATATTTCGACGGGACAATGCTCCCAATTTCTGGCAATGCTCACAAGCCTTACAAAACTCATGAGTGTCCCTGAACATAGTGGGCCAGTAAAAGCCACACTGTAGAATCTTGGCCGTGCTCTTTTAAGCAGAAAAGTGACCTCCACAGGCCTGTGAGTGACAGAAGGAGATGACACTCTGATGCTCATTTTCTGGCACACATCTCCTTAGGATTTGGTCTGGGCAATATTTAAACAGATATGGATCATCCCAGAAAAAGTTGCGCACCTTGGTAAAGAATTTTTTCTTATCTTGCGACGTCCAGTGTGTCGGTATGGAACTTATAGCAAGATAATTAGCAATATCAGCGAACCAAGGTGAATGGGAGACTCTGAACAGTTGTTCATCAGGGAACATATTATTAATATGGGTCGTCTCAAGGGAATTAGAGGTATTAAGGCGAGAGAGATGATCGGCCACTACGTTCTCTACTCCCTTTTTATCTTTAATTTTCAAATCGAATTCTTGGAGTAGAAGGATCCATCGTATCAGGAGGGGCTTAGAATCATTCTTAGAAAGAAGATACTTAAGTGTCGCATGATCTGTGTAGATGATGATCTTGGATCTGATCAGGTGGGACCTAAATTTGTCCAAAGTGAATACTACGGGTAAGAGTTCCTTTTCCGTAGTTGAGTAGTTCACTTGGGCAGGATTTAGAATCCTACTGGAGTAATGAATGACGTAAGGCTACTTATCTTTTCTCTGGCCTAAAACCGCTCCAAGAGCATAATCAGAGGTGTCGCACATAAGTTCAAAAAGAAGACTCCAGTCGGGTGGCTGCATGATAGGTGCAGTGGTTAACATGCCCTTAAGCTTAGTGAAAGCTTCTTGGCATTGCTCAGTCCATTCGTATGGTGCATCCTTTTAAAGAAGATTACATAAAGGACGAGAGAGGAGACTAAAGTCCTTTATGAATCGTCTGTAAAATCCTGCATGTCCTAAAAAGGATCGCATGTCTCTGATGTTCTTGTGTGGAGGTAGGTTAGAGATAAGATAGATTTTTGCCTTATTTACCTCGATTCTTTTGGACGAGATGATATGCCCAAGGAAAATTCCCTTTTGAACCATAAAATGACACTTCTCCCAATTAAGTACCAAATTCTTTTCTTCACATCTTTTCAATACACATTTAAGACTCTCTAAGCACTCGCTGAAAGATGAACCGAAAACAGAGAAATCGTCCATGAAGACCTCTAGATATTTTCCCACTATGTCAGAGAAGATACTCATCATACATCGCTGAAAGGTGGCAGAGGCATTACATAACCCGAATGGCATCCTTCTGTAAGAAAAGGTGCCATAGGGACATGTAAATGTGGTCTTTTCCTGGTTATCAGGGGCAATTTCAATCTGATTATAACCTGAATACCCGTCAAGGAAACAGTAATAGGAATAACCAGCTAGCCTTTCCAAGATTTGATCAATGAAGGGCAAAGGAAAGTGGTCTTTCCTTGTGACGGTATTCAGCTTTTTATAGTTAATGTACATTCTCCAATCAGTAGTAACTCTAGTCGGCACGAGTTCATTATTGGCATTGGCTACGATGGTGATCCCGAACTTCTTGGGAACCACCTAAGTTGGACTCACCCATTGACTATCAGATATGGGGTATATGATACCCACATCCAATAGTTTAAGAATCTCAGACTTAACCACTTCCTTCATGTTTGGATTTAGTCTACGTTGTGATTGTTGAACAGCCTTTGCATTATCCTCAAGATATATGCGGTGAGTACAAATCGATGGGTTAATTCCTTTAAGGTCCGCTATCATCCATCCAAGAGCTCCCTTATGCTCAATGAGAGTAGATATGAGCATACTCTCTTGTTCTTATTCCTAGTGGGCAGAGATCACCACCGGGTATATCTCATCTTGACCTAAATAGACATATTTTAAATCAGAGGGCAAAGGTTTTAGGTCAAGCTTCGGTGGCTTGAGGTTAGACGGTAGAGACACTACATCAGTTTGGGGCAACTCTTCAAATTGTGGCCTCCACCGGTTAACTTCAAGTACCGGTGTAGTATCCAACATGGCACACGTCTCCCTAATTATATCATCATCAAGATCATGGGAATGGGCCAGGCACGTCTCTAGAGGATCAGAGGATAATGTGAGAGGCGTTCTATCTTCCACAAAAGAATCAATCATGTTAATATCGTGAAAATCGTCATCATCCTCTGAGTTGCTGCCATTATTGGAAAAGATATTCGATTTCAATGTCAAATTTCTAAAAGACATAGTCATGACACCATTCCTGCAATTGATAATTGCATTTGAAGTGGACAGGAATGGGCGACCAAGAATGACGGGAATCTGAGTGCTCGTGTCATTGATGGGTTCGGTGTCCAAGATGATAAAATCTACAGGGTAGTAAAATCTATCAACTTGGACCAACACATCCTCGATTATCCCTCTTGGTACACGAACAGAGTGGTCAGCAAGTTGTAGAATGGTCCGGGTGGGTTTTAATTCACCCAAACCTAACTGTTGGTATACCGAGTAGGGAATCAGATTGACGCTCGCTCCTAAGTTAAGAAGTGCGTGATCAATTCGATAGTTTTCGATTACACATGATATGGTTGGGCAACTGGGATCTTTGAATTTTTGCAGCACTTCTTATTTTAGGACGGCACTCACTTTCTCAGTTAAGGAAATCTTCTTTTGAACACCTTGCCGTCGTTTGGTCGTGCACAAGTCCTTTAAGAATTTGGCATATAAAGGTATCTATTTTACGACATCAAGTAGAGGAATGTTGACTTTTACTTGTTTCAACACCTCTAGGATATCTTAAGAGTGAGAGAGACGTTTTGGTGCAACCAACCATTGGGAGAACGGAGCAAATGGCTTCTCTAGAGGTTCCGGTTTAAATTTTTGTGGGGCATCACTAAATCCATCATTGTTGTCCTCTTCTGGTTCTTGAGGCTTTACGGGCCTAATCGGAAGGGTTTTATCAATAACCTTCCCACTCCTAAGAGTGGTGATGGATTTATCATGCCCCATTTGATTTGAAGAGCTGGGATCACTTATCTCGTAATGCGGTTTAGGATTGGGGATTGGTTGTGCAGGAATCATCTCCTTTTCTATAGCCGTCATACGTGAATCTATCTTTTGTATAAAATCTCGCATTATCTACGTCAGCTCTTGCACAGAATTTTGAGCCGGTTCTTCTTGAGGTCTCCCTTAATTTGGATTTTGATTGAAGAAACCTTGAGGGGTAGCAGTTTGTCCGTTCCTCCAACTAAAATTAGGATGATTTTTCCAGCCAGGATTGTACGTATTAGAGGTTGATCCATTGAAAGGTCTTTGATAGTTATTTACAACATTAGATTGTTCATTCAATACTTCTCGAAAGACAGGTATTGTAGGACAATTTTCAGTAGTATGAATGTTACTATCACAGATGTCACAAACACTTTCATTAACCTTATCCTTCTTTAATTCTATGGCCTCGACTTTTCTGGTGAGATTAGCTACCCTATCATTAAGATCATCATCATCTTTTAAGAGATATATTCCACCCTTTTCCTTTGAATGAGTCAGCCTAGACGTAGTGTTCGTCTTTGGGTAATAGTCCCATGATTGTATTTTTTCAGCGAGACTGTCGAGGTAATCCCATACCTCGTCGACATTTTTATTAATAAATTCTCTATTACACATTGTCTAAACCATTTGGCGCATGGAAGATGTCAGTCCATCGTAGAAAAAAATTATAATACGCCACGTTTCAAAGCCATGTTGTGGGCATGAAATGAACCTTTTCCAACATTGGAAGAATGTTTCATCTTTCTTTTGGACAAAGTTCATGATTGCTTTTTTGAGGGTAATTGTTTTATTACGTGAAAAAAAATTTCTTCATAAATTCCCTCTGCATATCATTCCATGTGCCAATGGATCTAGGACGCAGTGAGTGAAACCACGTCTTGGCCTTCTCTTTCAAGGAAAATGGGAAGAGTTTCAGCCTAATAGTATCCTCAGATACATTAGGAAAGTATAAGGTGATTATAATCTCGTTGAACTCCTTCAAATGTAGATACGGTTCTTCAGACTCGAGCCCATGAAACTTAGGAAAGAGTTGGATAACCCCTGTCTTGATGTCCATCTGTCTTGTATTCTCTGAAAAAATCATGCATGAGGGCGTACTCACCCTTGCCGGTTGTAAATAATCTCGTAAAGTATGAGGTGGGGGTGCTTGATGCACCTCATTCTCAGCTTGCACTTCCTCAACCCTGGGTTGGGGTAGTGCTTGAGGTTGATTTTCAGCCATAACCTCAACTAACTCTAGAAAATTCAAGTGGTGTCTAGTCTTGCAATGGATAGTCAACCCCTCAACTAATCCTCCTTCGGTTAAGAGACGTCGAGTGTTGTTGCATGCCCACTTGGGCATAAAACACGTTCAGCCCTTAATTTAAATTCTAAACCTAGACCTAAGAGAAAGGAAGAAGTAGAACTCTAGAAAATAAAAGGGAAAGATGAAAAGAAGTTACCAAATTTGAAGTCCTAGGTTAAGAACCTGCAAAACAAACAAAATGAGTTAGTTTCTAAGAATAGAAAGTCTAAAATTATAAAATTCCTAATTATAAGTAAACTGATTTCTAAAGAAAATAAGAAATTTCAAAGAAAGTAGAAAATTTCTAAAACGAATTAGGAAAGTCTTAACTAGAAAGTAATAAAAGAGATGTGAAAAATAGAAAACAGGAATTAGAAAGATCTTACTGAATTAGAAGTTTCTATCTCAAAGCCTACAAAAGAAAGGTTATTTTTAAAAATAGAAAGAAAAACTTGAAACTAAAATTAGCAAAATCCTAATCTTAAACTAATCTCAAAACTAATTAATTTCAGAAAATCGTAGCCGTCAGTCCCCGGCAACGACGCTAAAAACTTATTCACTCCCCAAGTGCTGGGTTGTGATGTAGTAATAAACTCGGTAAGACCGAGGTCGAATCCCAAGGGACTGAAACCTGTACGTAATCTAAAATTAAGTAAAACTAGGACTAGAATAAGATGAAATCTAAATCAAATATAATTTGAGGAATAATTGTGGAATACTGAATCTAAAACTTAAGAACTTCAGAGGAAAGGAAACTAGGGATTCAGAGGAGAGATCAGGGAGATCTTATACTTGCTTCACAAATCATGAAAGTTAAACTAAACTGCCGTTGACATAGTTTTAAAGAGATGAAAGGTATATGAATTAGAATGGGTTCCATCTCCAAACCATGTCCAGGAGACTATGGCAAATAACAGAATTAAACTAATTACCAACCAATCACATGTATGAAGGTTAGGAAGGGTACCGTCATCCGACCATGCCCAGGAGACTATGGTGAACAACAGGGCTTCCTGACGTCATAAACATAAAGAAAAAAGGACATGCTCAAAGCCATTGCAGACCCATTGTAATTTCAGTCACAACAGACCATTAAAGACTAAAAACATTCCCTTAATAAAAACTAAAATCAACGTCGATTTACTCGAAACAAAAGGTACAAGAAAATCTCTCCCATCACGCTACAAGCTTCACCTCTTAGCCCTAGCCAAGAGGATTTAGCCAGTCATGGATGGACTAATCATCTTAAAGAGAAAAAAAAAATAAGTAAATAAGAAAGAACAAAAGAATCTCTAATCCTCCTCTCTCTCTCTTCAAGCTCTGGATCTTCCTCCCAAGGTCTGAATAATTGCTCCCCACGTCCAAAACCTCCTTATATAGCTGTTAGAGTGGTGAAAATCGGACTTGAATCGGATTTGGAAAGCTATCGCATGCGCAATGAAAGCCTTTTCGCAGCCAAGTTCAGTGCCTCGAAACACGTCACTTTCCTCGCTTAATTTCCAAAGAAACACTGTCTCTTAGGACGTTTTTGGGTCCTCTACATGATAGATGGTTCAGATCTACCATATGATCAAAGATGGTGGGCCACAACTGCCTGAAAAAGTCAATTTTCGCGGATGTGCGAAACCTTTCGCACTCTTTCGCTGTGGTGATTGGTGGGCACCATAGAGGTACTTTTAGGAAAATTCACCTCGTCCATTGCATTCAGAATGAAATTTCAGTCAAGAATGGGTGGTTTTGAATGTCTATTGACGCGGCCCAGAGAAGAAATTACAACAAGATCAGATTTGAATGTTGCAGGACGGTCCACTCGTGGCCCCTGTATCATACACACGTGCATTCATGGATGAAAAGTATTAACATGGGTTGGTAGTGTTTGCATCCCTCTACAAGATGGTCGGCTCGGATGAATCATACGGTCCATAAGTGGGGCCCACAGTCGATCGCAAAATCAGCCAACGAACGGGCTTGCGCCCGACTGAAAACGGCAATTGCCATTTTCGTGCTGGAGACGCGGGCGCTGGTTTTGGAAGGTGGTCATGGGACCTTGTATATGGCGCATGCATGCACATGGTGTACACGCACTCTGTTCGTGTGGGGTCCACTGTGATATTTTTGAGAAATCTCCACCATCCCTCCTTTTTCTCATAATATTTAAACCATAGAGACAAATTTTGAAGTATATCCAGATAGCATGTGGGCCCCACTTAAGCAATTAAGGGCTGATCTGTCCATTGGCCAACTTTCTGAGATCTTCAATGGCTGAAATTTTACGTGTACGGTTAATTTATTGTCCTCATTACATGTATGAAGTCTCGTGTCAATCGGATCACCGAAAACATGTGATCTTACATTCTAGACCAGTTTCGGACGTCTTTAATTAGAACGGCTTGACTTCCTCATATCCCTGGCGTGTAAATTCATTGATATCGGTCCTTTAGAGTCCGTTCCTTGCTCTGATGACTTCGGAGCGTTAAATCCATACTTTTAATACACTTTTTCAATCAACGCTCTTTATTTCATCTTGCAACAAAACACAATTAAACTATGGCATTAAGCATTATCATGTTGGTAAAATCTGGTAATAGTCAGGGTCTAATATGCAATATTTAACCCTCTTCACTAACCAAACTAGGTGTTACCTGGTTTAACGGAATGTGCCCCTTAATGGAAAGGTTGGTCCACTGACCTCTGACATTTTTTAAATGTCCTTTTCCCTTGTAAAGGTGTAGGTCATTGATTTGTTGATGGGCCCCAATCATAGGTAAGAGGATGTTCGTAATGAACCCCACGTAATGAATGGATTGGATTGTATACACGTGTGACATGTGCTAAATAGGCTGAATGCGCCGGAGTTCATCTATTCAATCTCCTCACAAAAGTACTTGCAGCCTTTCTAAAAAATCTATGTCAAATGTTGTCTTCATTTTGTTTATAAATGGGACTGTTGATGGAATTGACAAATCACCCGATTTCATCATGCAGCTGTTGGTCCCATCAACAATTCACTTGACTTCATCGAGAAAATCTCATTTTTCTGCCTTTGCTCGTGGATAGTTTTTGGTTCCAAATCGATTTGACTAAAGATGGCTTCGATCCCATCGATGGGTCATTGATGGGACTAAATCTGATCAAAGCTTCCATTAACCAACTTATATAATTTTGCAGAATTACGATTTTTGTTTCTTAATTTAATTTTAACTCTATTTAATGGTTTGTAATTAGGGATTAGGATATTAAAAACATAATATGGCTTTTGTGATAAAACGGAGATCAAAGCTAGAGTTTTTTTAAAAAATATTTTTCAGAGTTTATTCTCGGATCAGTAAGTTCTTCCATCTCTTGTAACATAATTATCATAGTGGATTCGTTGTTGCTTGTGCCGTGGTTTTTTTCACAAGGGTTTTTCCACATAAAACCTTGTGTTATTTGTGTGTTTTGTTTATTTGATCTCTTATTATTCTATTCTAACTCAGGATTTCTTTTTCGTATCCCCTAACAAGTGGTATCAGAGTAAATGTTGGAGTTTTGAATTTTTTGAATTTGAAAACATGTCTTCTAAGGAATATAATATTAAGTATGAAACAAAGAAGTTCAGTGTGAGAAATAACTTTGCATTGTGGAAGGGTAAGATGGGAGGCCTCCTAGTTCAGTAAGGATTGTAACACGCTTTTCTTGAGAAGGTGAAATATCCTGCATATATGATGGGAGAAGATCATGATGAGCTAGATGAGAAGGCTACAACCTCGATACAATTGTATCTAACAAACAATGTCCTATATAATGTTCTGGATCAAAAGATCGCCGTAAGGGTATAGACAAAACGGGATAGTTTATACATGAAGAAATCCCTGGGTAGTCGCCTGTATCTTAAGAAGCAATTCTATAATCTTAAGATGATAGCAGAGTCTGACATTAATAAACACATAAGCACTATCAACGAATTGTCATATAAACTGATGAATGTGGAGGTTAAGATTGAAGAGGAAGATTAAGCATTGATTCTTTTAAATTCGCTTCAAACATCTTTTGAGAATCTGGTAGACACACTGATCCATAGTAGGGATACCATTGATGTAGAGTCTATCATTTCAACCATTCATGAGAAGCACCTGAGAAAAAAGGACAGTGGTGGAGGTACCTTTATGGATGCGTTGGTTGCTAGGGAAAAGAACACTGAAAGGGAGAAGGAAAATTCTCGATCTCAATCTAAATCGAAATGGAAGAGCAAGATGAAGTGCCGAAATTGTGGGATGAAATGACATATGTAGAAGGATTGCAGAAACCCTAAGGATCAAAAGGGAGAAAACAAATCAGAGAATGTGTTAAAAGAGGCCAACACAGCGTAATCATGCGAGGATGTGGATGGTAGTGATGTCTCTACTGCATTCAAATCTAGTTACCTTAGTAATGAATAGATTTTGGATTTAGGGGTCTCATAACAAATGACTTCATATAGGAATTGGTTCACCACATACAATGAGTACAACGGTGGACATGTTTTATGGGCATATTTTTATAGGCAATGACATTGCCTATAAAGTTATTGGAATCAGTTCAGTGCGCATCAGAATGTTCAATGGAGTGGAGTGTATTCAGACAGATATTTGACATGTTCTAGACCTCAGGAAGAATTTGATATCGCTGGGGGCTCTTGAAGAACTTGGTTATAAGTTCATTAGTTATGACAGGGTCTTTAAAGTTTCGAAAGGGGCACTTATTTTTATGAAAGTGCAACAGAGCAATAATCTTTACAGATTGATTAGAAACACTGATATGGGTGGAGCTGTAACATCTGTAGTAGAATCCATGTCGGCATGATTGTAGTATGCGCGCCCAGGTCACATGAGCAACTACAAAATGAAAGTACTTTCTGATCGTTGCTCGATTTTCAATTTTAAAAGTATTAAACTTAAAATATGCGAGCATTGTATATATGATAAACAACAAGGCAATCTTTTTTTAAACTGAAAAAATATGTTTGTAAAGGTATGCTTGAGTATATGAATTAAAATGGATGAGTCTCGTCGCTCGTTATTTATGATGGGGAGTCATCGTATTTTGTCTCATTCATTAATGATTAGTCTAGAAAAGTGTGAGTTTATTTTTTCAAAAATAAATTTGATGTTTTTGTCATATTTAAAGTGTGGAAGACGATGGTTGAAAGACAAACAAGGCAAAAACTGAAGGTATTAAGGACTAATAATGGAAGTGAAATTACTTCAAAGGAATTCAATTAGTTTTGCAAAGATGGAGAGATTGTGAGGCACAATGCAGTGAGACACTCCAAGCAGAATGGAGTAGCGGAACAGATAAATCGAACTCTCTTAGAGAGAGCCCAAAGCATGTTAAGTAATGCCGGATTGGGAAAAGAGTTATAGACTGAGGCCGTTAACACGACTTGTTACTTGGTGAAGCGGTCCCCATTTACGCTAATAGATTGTAAGATTCTTGAAGAAGTGTAGAGTGGTCATGAGGTAGACTACTCACAGTTGCATGTATTTGGTTGTAATGCTTACTCTCATGTATTGTCAAATAAGAAAGATAAGCCATACTAAATGGCTAAGAAGTTTTTTTTTTTATGGGTTATGGTGATAGTGTAAAAGTGTACAGGCTGTACGGCTAGGTCACACATGAGATCATAATTACTTGATATGTCAGGTTTGATGAAGATTCCTTATTCCACAAAGAAAAACGAAAGGAACTGAAGAAATCAACAGTCATTGATGTCAAAATTGAAAAAATAGATATATTAGTAGAGCTTGATCCACAAGCAGAGGTACATGAGCAAATTGAACAATCACCTCTCAGAAGCAATCTGCCGAGAGATAGAAAATTTCTAGTCATATATGAGAATGAATCGAATGTTGCATTCACCCTTATTACAGATGAGGGGAATCTATCTATCTTTCAGGAAACATTAAATAGTTTTAATGTTGAGAAGTGAATAGCGGTCATACATGATGAGATAGATTCCCTGCATAAGACTGAGACATACGAGCTGGTGGAGCTTCCAGTGGGGTGTAAAATGATCGGTTGTGAGAGAATATACAAGAAGAAGCATGATAGATATAAAGCATGATATGGCGCGAAAAAGTATGTGTAGAATGTGGGTGTCAACTTTAATGAGATTTTCACACTTGTAGTCAAGAAAGTGTTTATTAGATTTGTATTGGTGTTGGTTGCACATTACAACATGAAAATGGAATAGATGGATGTGAAGAGTACTTTCCTACATGGAGAGTTGGCGGAGTAGATTTACATGAAGCAACCAGAAGAGTTTTGAGTGAAAGGGGCAAATAATAAAGTTTGTAAATTAAGAAGCTCGTTATACGGCCTAAACACAGTCGCCTAAGCAGTGATACAAAATGTTTGATACTTTCATGATCGGTCAACGATTTATCAGAAGTGAATGTAACACCCGTATCCTAATCCGTACTGTTCCGTCGCTTCTTGCGATCCTTCCCATCGAATTTCGGCAACCTGCGACCGATAATCGACATTGCGTACGACCGTAAGTCGTATCCTATACATTTGAGTCAGCTTAATCCGAGACTTGTATCATTGCGACCGCACCGTCACCGCGGTTCCAACGCCGCGACTCATGTACCGATCCGATACCCTGACTAAGAGATGTGAGCTGACATTCAGTTCGAGGAAAAACACCGCGCGTTGCAAATCCTAAGAGAATCTCTATAATATGTCAAATCAATCCTATCAATCACCTCTCATGTCAAGTACACACACCCATGCTTTCTTTATCCACAAGTTAAGCAAACTCAAAAGTCAACCAAGCTCTCACCTCACCCATCACTCACATCACACATCACTCACCCTTTCACCCATCATACCCATCCATCACCTCTCTTTCAACCGTCCCATTTCTCTCATTTCTCAACATTTTCCAAGCATTTCCCAAGCAACTAAGAAGCCCACACGTCCATGCATTTCTAAGAGAGAAAAATGACCTTGTGTGGCCCACCTCTCCCATCCCAAAAACTTTAAATCCTAGCCATCCATTTCCCATATCCACCATCAAAGTGAAGTTCAAAGAGACCGGCATCCCGACGGACCAAGGAGATCAAGCGGTGGGTGTTTCCATAAGCTAGATTTTCATATTTCTATGATGGGCCAAGTGAGGCCCACCGATGATAATAGTGTGGATCTCATTTTGAGACCCTAAATGTGACCAATGGCTTGCTTTAATTTCAAGATCAATCCATGATGGGGCCATTCTCCATGGACCCCATCATGATGTTTAATTTCTTTACATAAATGGTCATTTAGACCACCCATTTCGATGGGGAAAGGATCTCCACCGTTGATTTCGATCGGTGGGCCCATATGAAATGGGACCCACTTAATGTATGTTGTAGATCATGAAACGGAGGGCCCATAGTGCCGGGGTCCCTCCATCACGTGTGTCCCACTCTCTTTTTCCTCTCTCTCCCTCTCTTTTTCATTTATTTTTCTTTGTGTAAGATGCATTGGTTGTGTGGCCCACTTGGATGGACCCCCCCACCATGAAGTATTATATCCAAGCCATCTATATGTGGGGTCCACCTTATATGGGTTGTACCTACACCATCCATCATGTGATGGCCCACTTGAGCAAGGCCCACCTCTCAATGCAAGGGCTGTGGCAAGACGTCTAGTGTATAGGGACGCTGGACGTCACTATGCAAAAAAAAAAAAAAAAAACACAAATGTTAGCTTGTTTTCAAAGCATTGGGATGGCCCACTCATAGAGGCCCCACATTGATGTATGTTTATAATCCAAGCCGTCCATTCTATTCCCTGGCTTAATTTAGACGTTGGGCTGAAAAATGGACTCGATCCGACCTTCTAGCGGGTCATAACTTAGAAAACAACAGTTTTCACCATTAAAATGTACATCAATCTTTCTACGCCCCAAAACAATATCAGATATTGGACTTGTTTGGTTCGTATCAGGCCATGGAAACTAGTGGTCGGAATGGATTTGGCTAAAATAGGCCCCACGCAGGAAAAACCTCAAAAAAATTTGATTTAAAAAAAAAAAAAACAACCACAGCAGCATTGCTGCTGCTGTGTCAGGAGAGAGGACGCCCAGGCATCCTGCGCCATGGGCGGACGCCAGGGGCCCACGGTTCCTCCTGTGGGCCCCACTTTGATGTTTATTTTCTGATCCAACCCATCCATATGGTGGGTCCCTACCTTAAGTAGGCCCCACCCAAAAATGGGCTTGATCCAGATCTCAGGTGGCCCACACCACTCGAAACAGCGGCGATTGAATCCTGCCATTTAAATCTCTTTGGGGTTCACAGAAGTTTTGAATCAAGCAGAAATTTGTTTTTACCTTTCACCCAGGTCTACCTGACCTTATCAATAGTTTGGATGGCATACAAACATTACGGTGGGCCCTCACGTGGAGCCCACAGAGATGTTCGTGTTCCATCCCACCGTCCAGGCGGACGGTGGGAACCCACTATAATGTATGTGTTTTATCTTGCCGTTCAGCCTCTGGAGTGCGGACAGAGGCAGACGCACGGCTCCAGCCGTGGGCCCCACCTTGATGTTTACCTGCCATCTAGACCGTCCACATGGTGGACCCCTACTCGAAGCAGGCCCCACCAAAAATTTAGGCCCATCCAAGGCTTAGGCAGCCCACATCAGAGGAAACAGTGGTGACTTAAAGCCTACCATTGAAACCATCTTTGAGCCCACGGAAGTTTTGAATTAAGCTGAAATTTGTTTTACTCCTCATCCAAGTCTGCGTGACCTTATCAATGGTTTGGATGGCTTAGTAACATCATGGTAGGCCCCCACTTGGGACCCACAATAAAGCATGTGTTTTATTCACATCATCTTTGGACGGTGGAGCCCACTCAGATGCATGGTTCTGTCCACATCGTCCACCCTTTGGACGGGCCCCATCGTGATGTTTATTTGTCATCTAATCCCATCTAGTCTGCCCAGCCTAATGGGCCCTTCATGATGTATGTATTTTACTCACACTATCCACTGTTTGGATAGTGGAACCCACCATGATGCATGAGCTGCATCCTATTTTCCCCGACCATTTTGTTAGATCATTTTAGTTGATAAGCTAAAGAATGAGGCAGATTTAAAGTTCAAATGGACCCCATCTTGATTAGTTTGTGGCCGTCCATTGAGGCCCACCTTGGTATATATCTAAGGCCCAAAGCCCATTTGACATATATAATGCCCATGAGATTAAGCCCATTTGGCATGTATAAGGCCTATGGGATTAAGCCCATTTGGCATGAATAAGGCCTATGGGATTAGGCCCATTTGATAAGACCATAGGCCCACTTTGATGTATTTTAAGGACCATGGGTCATGGACCATTGCAATGTACATAAGGCTCATTGGTGAGGCCCATTAATGCAGCCCATTTGATGAATGTAAGGCCCATGTGATACGGCCCATTTAACGTATCTAAGGCCCATGGGTCGAGGCCCAATAGGATGTCCTTAGAGTCCATTGTAATGTATGATTTTCCATGGTTCATGTAATGATATTTATGGCAGGCCATGCCTAGGGAACAATGTTGGTTTGACGTCCACATTGTATGTTCAATGTTGGTTAAATGTCCGCATTGCAACCCTCCTTAGGGCCCATTAATAGGCCCATACTCGTACTATTCATCACTTTATAATATGCTTAGTATAATCCCATGTCTCATGCCCATACACATCATATGTATGCTTGATTTGAGTAGCGACTGATCATAACATATGCCATTGGACAGACCACTTATGGGACTCGTTATGAGACGGAGTGCCCTACATGATCGCGTAGTACGCGCTAGATTTCTGCATGATTTAACGTGTGATTCATGCATCTCGTATACGTGTGACTTGATCACTGCACGCCCTAGCGACATCAGGGCCGTGGCTCCACAGGTACATCGTGGATGGTCATATTGGATACCGAAAATACTTATTCTAGCACTGTGGGTACTTAGGATGTCCTTAGGTGAAAGTATCAGAACCTTTTTGGTACCAGGAGATGCTCAAACGTCTAGACCGAGTGGATACACGAGCGTCCGAGTGTCGAATACTAGTAGGCCGCGTCTCCCACTATGTCATGGTGGGTTGGAAAGGGGTGTGGCCTTATTCGCCTGAGTGAGGGGGCTATAAGTTAGGCTGAGTTTGACCAGCTCGTAAATGATTCCGCTATCGACGAGCCGGGTAGGTATTGGCAGACTACTGGTCAGGCGGATAGTGAGGTCTTTTCCGCTTGCTTGACTATGCAGCTAGGGAGGTGGCAGTCACTGCAAAGTGTATTAGACCCCGGTGATATCCAGAGAGGAACTGTATCGATATATATACTTGATGAGTACCGACTTGCTTGGATTATATTTCGCATGTGACATTCGGCTATGTAGGCCTTGCACTGCATCGGTGTGGCCGATGACATTCATATCTCATCGCATTGCCTTGGTATGGCCGATAGCATTCACATCTTGCATTACATAGCCTTGGCATGGTTGATTCTATAGACTTACCACATACTTCTGCATTGTTCTGATACTGTACACTTGACGTTTGCCTTACGCACACTCTTACACCATCCTCTAAGCTTTTGTAAGCTTATGCACGACAGTTGCGTGCAGGTAGCGTTGGACAGCAGCAGCGCTGAGGCAGGAGTGCATATCAGGACTTTTTGGAGCTTTTTGATCACCTTGTATTTCCCTTTCCGCATTGTACTTAAAATTTTTAATATAATGGATATGTGGTGATGTTGTTTTATGACTCGGTTATGCTTATGGTTATGCTCCATTACAAAAAAAATTCATTCTAAAAATTCTCCTTGTAGGATCCCAGGATCGGAATCTGGCATTTGATTATCAGAAGCCGAGAATGGGGCACTACGGAGGCTGTCGGCACCGGATTCGGCAATCAGGATTCATGTGAATCCGATTTTCAGGTTTGGGGTGTGATAGTGAATATGATCGTTTTGTTTATTACAAGACATTGAATGATGCATAATTCATCATAATGGTATTGTACACACATGACATGCTTATTGCTAACCATACCATGTTTGACGTCGATACGTTGAAGACTTGGTTGTCAGAGACATTTGAAATGAAAGATTTGGGAGCTGCAAGAAGATTCTTGACATAGATATTCATAGAGATAGACAGAAGAATAGGTTATGGTTATCACAGGTAGAATACCTTGATAATGTATTGATAAAATTTGGTATGGATAATGTGAAGCTGTTTAGCACACTCCATGTTACTCACTTTAGGTTTTCTTTTAAACAATGTTTTACTACACATGAAGAAAAGCAAGGATGTCTCATGTGTTTTATTTGAGCACTTTTGGCAGTTTGATGTATATTATGGTTTCTACGAGACATAATATTTCAACCCCGGCAAACAACACTGAGGGGCAGTAAAATTGTTACTTTAGTATATTCGAGGTATAGTAGACTACGTCTTAACGTTTGAAAAGTTTGAAGACAAGTTGGTAGGCTATGTGGATACTGATTATGTAGGTAATGTGGATAACATAAAATCGACTTTCAGCCACTCATTTGTACTAGTGGGTGGAGCGATCAGTTAGATGTTTAAGCTTTAGCTTGCGGTGGATCTTTTCACAACCAAAGCATAGTATTTAGTGGTGACAGAAGCATTCAAAGAAAGTGTTTGGTTGAGAAGGATGATAAATAATCTCGGTCTTCAATAGGAAGCCGTGCTAGTAAATTATGATAGTGAAAGCTCAATCAATTTGGTGAAGAACTCAATTTACTATTCCCGTATTAAATATATTGATGTTCGTCATCATTTTATCCGACAGGTGCTTGAGAAAGGAAGAGTGACTCTTGAGAAGATCTACACAAGCGTGAATTCGGTGGACATGCTTATAAAGGTGGTTCGTACAGAGAAGTTTAAGTTTTGTGTGACTTCTTTGTTTTAAGGAAGGCTTGATGAAAATGAGGTGTACATAAGAAGCGACGACAACGATAGAGGCAATTAGATATGAAGCTCGAAGCTGTGGTTTATAATAATTCAAAACATGGTGGAGATTGTTGTCAGATGTCTTCAATTTATCTATAACTAGGTCGATTCCACTAAGAAAATATCATTTTTTTGCCTTCACTCGCTAAACAATTTTTAGGTCGAAATCGATTTGATTGAAGATGGCTTTGATCTCATCGATGGGTCGTCGATGACACTCAATCTGATCAAAGCTCTCTTCAATCAACTGATGCAGTTTTACAGAATTGTGAGTTTTGCTATTTAATTGGATTTTAACTCTATTCAAGGGTTTGCAATAAGGAATTATGGTATTTAAAATGTGCTTAGGAATTTTGTGAGCAAATGGAGATCAAAGCTAGGATTTTTTATATGTTTTTCGAAGTTTATTATCGGATTAATAAGTTTTTCCATATCTTATAACATTGATTATCATAGTGGATTCGCTACCCCTTTATGCCGTAGTTTTTTTCCACAATAAATTTTCCACGTAAAGCCTTGTGTTCTCTATGTGCATAGTTTATTCGATCTCTTATTATTTAATTCTAACTTAGGATTGTTTATGTGCGTCCCCCAACAAATCGCCCGCAAAGAAACCTTTGATAAGGGTTTCATGTAAGGGAAAGTTAGGTGAGGCTAATCATGATGTTTGTGAGAAATCTATGCTATCCATTTGTTTTATTTGTTCATGTTAGGATGTAAGTGAAAAAATACGGTAGGTCTAAAACTAAAAGTGGGCTACAAGCCATGAAAAAAGTGAACAGGGAAATCCCACCATTAAAAAATCCCTAGGTCCACCATGATGTATACCATTCATAAGAAGATGAACTGAGAATATATGAATATTAACCTAATTCAAAACTTCCGTGGTGGTAACACGAATATTTCAACTGTAAATGTTCAATCCTAACCATTTCATGTCGTGTGGTACACTTTAGCTTTGAATCTGCTTCATTTTTCAGCCCATGTCATAGCATGATCTAGAACAATGGATGGACGGAGCAGATCTCTCACAAACGCCACATCTAATTTCCTGTCGCAGGAAGTTCCTGTAGCCTTTTGCAAGCAATCCAAGTCCGATTTACTCAATACAACACATCCAAAGTAGCTAGTCATTTTCATTCGTTGATGTGTTATTGCCATATGATAGGATCATGCTGCATTATGTGGTGGTGGTGGTTGTGCACATGATGCACCGTTCAGACACCCTACACGCTTGCCAATCTGACAGCGTGTTTGCAACGTGGATTGAACGGATGGATTGCCTCATAAGTGTTAACCTGTCACACTTATGCCTACCTCCTATGGAAAGCGAATTGGCTGGTGTAACTCACACCAATTATATGGCTGCTGTATTGGCTCTAATGAGTTCCGTGGGTCTGATCATGAGGTATATATTATATCCAAGCTGTTTATTCATTTGCTGAGCTAATGTTAAAGTTTGAGAAGAAAAATATGTCAAATCTAACTATCAAGTGAACCACACTGGGATTGAACGTCTACCATTGATACTCCTTTTGAGTTACAAAAGTTTTAAATTAATATGAAATTTGTTTTGCCTGTATTATAATAAATACATCACTGGAGGGTGATGGGACTTTGGTATCCTTTAAACTGTCCGTACAACCCAGAGCTCAATGAGCGTCGGTGCTCATCTTAGCACGACACGTACGTATAGTAGCTACATAGCTGGTATGTGGTACACTAGCCATCCGCTTCCCCTCCAATGGCATCGGACACGGATCAGTTACTGACCCTGCAATTAGCCAATGGCTAGTGGTCGGTGCTCCGTGTGCCCCACCATGATGTATGTTTTTCATCCATGCCGTCCACCCATTATTCCGGATCATTCTATGATATGAGCTCAAAAATTAGGTTGATCCAAATCTCAAGGGGACAGCACAGTGCTGATTGAACTCTTACAATTAAAAACTTCTCAGGGCCACAAAAGTTTTGTATCAAGATGATATATATTGTTTCCCTTCATCCAAGTCTTAATGACCTAATCAACAGGTTATATGTCAAATAACTATTACATCGGGCCCTAGGAAGTTTTTAATGGTGGACATTCAACCACTAGTTTTCCGTGGTGTGATCCGCCTGAGATTTATACCTACCTCATTTTTGTGATCAAGCCTTAAAATTATGTTTTAAAATGGATGAACTGCGTGGATAAAACACATACATCATGGTAGGGTCCACATAGCACCGACCACCAGTCACCTCGGTGGTGGTAGTGTCACGAGCCAAAACCCCTCCCATTTTCCCAGCCTGGCCAATCGAACCGTGACTCGGGCGAGTCAACTCAGTCCACTCACCAATTGGGTGACTGGGTCGAGATGCAACGACTTTCAATCTGTCTCGGGTCTAACTCGGTTAGCCAACTCAGGACTCGAGTGAGTTCACTAGGACTTGGGTGACCCATTGGGTCCCTAGTCAACTTGACCCAGTGAGTGACAGGCTGAGTCCAATCCCGGGTTTCCCAACTTGTATGGTGAGCATGAATCTTTTCTAGACGGGGAGTTGGGATGAAAACGGATTGGCTACTCCCCCGCCACTAGACATGTGGCTGGTGGTCGGTGCTGCATGGGACCCACCATGATGTATGTGCTTTATCCATGCGGTTCATCCATTTTTTACGGATCATTTTAGGGCTTGGTTGAGAAAACTAAGAGAGATTTAAATGTCAGGTGGACCACATCAGAGGAAAACAATAGTAATTGAATATCCACTATTAAAATCCTCCAAAGGCCTACTTTACTGTTTATTTGACATCCAATTTGTTGATTAGGTCAAAACAAAGATCAGCTTGATCCAAAACTTTTATGAGCTCCAAAAAGTTTTTAATGTGGTACACTTGAGATTGGTATATACCTCATTTTTTCTCTCATACCATAAAATGATCTAGAAAAATAGATGGACAGAATGGATGAAACACATACATCATGGTGGCGCCCACATAACACCGACCATCAGCCATTGGCCAGTGGCAGGGGAGTAGCCAATCCGTTTCTTGTTTCGACATTACCGGTGTGGCTCACTTAGTGAGTGGATCGACCTAATTTTCACCGAGGTTATAATTACAGTGTCCCACCTTTTGGACGGCTTGGATGTCCTAGACACATCACACATCGGTAGGAAAGATGAGGTTGTGGGTGATTGCTCGCATCCCATCCATTTAAACAGTGTGCCCCACCATGGAGATCAGCAACTGCGAGAACCAGTTTGATCCACTCATCTGGCAGGCCTCACCATCAAAATCAATTAATGGATGGATGATGGCATGACTCAATGTAAAGGTGTGGTCCACGTCATCCATCTAATCAATTGATGGGCTTGATTTTCGAGATGTGATATCCATGGTGGGGAATATCGTTTACATGGCTAGGATGTCTTGTACAAGTGACACTTTGGTAGGATTTATTATAATTTCTCAATTCCATGACATATTTTTAACTTATAAGGGTCCGTTTGGATTTCATGGCAATAAAAGAGTTATCACAAGGAAAGGATTCTGGATTCCATGGAAATAAAAGAGTTCTTATAAGGAAATGATTTCATGAGACTGAAATCTTTGGCTTTGGGTGCGTTTGGTTTCACAAAGAAACTAAAAAGAGCAAAATTGTGGAAAGAGAATCCATGTAGATGCGAGTTCCCCTGTACCAAACGTGAGCTTTCCATGCGTCCAAACAATCATTTTAAATGAAAATCTAATAATCTATGCAATGTACTGTGCCGATTAGAGCTCTATGCAAACCAAGTTAACTTGATTAACTCAATCAACTTGGCTTGAAATCGGAGCCTAGTCAATCTGATATTTTGAGCTCGAAAAAATTTACATGGAGTCCAAGCTAGACCAAACTCGACTTGACTTAGCTCAAAGCTTGACTCGAACATGACTCCGTTTAAATCAATTCGACTCAAATTGGGTTTACTTATTTTTTATATTTTTATATATTTAAATAAATTATGTATTATATAAATTATAATATATTATATATTATATATATTAAAAACCTTTAAACCTAAATTCAAACTCAACTCGTAAGCTAGGTGGATTGAGCTGAGGATTGGCTCAGCCTTGGCTCGAGCTGTTGATGAGCTGAGCCAGGATGCCCAGTCAAACTAGAGGACTGAGCCAAGTTCCAGCTGGAGTAGCCCACTGGCCGAGTCGAGCCCAGCTGGGCTAAGCTCGACTTGTGTACAGCTGAAGTGCTGATTCTTGTTTGGACAAATCATCCCCAAACAGGGTGACCGCACATTCTACATCTGATTAAATGGTGATTTGGGGTACATCCAAACATGCCCCGAACTACAAATTCCAAAGAACATGGTCTGATAACAGCTCCATTTCATTCAATCACTCACTTCCAAACCGTCGATCGAATCAGCCATTTAAGACCATCCAATTGATCAAATGAAAAACCAATCACATGTAGCCCAATCAACCAAACAGATGTTGTCCCCATACTCAGAAAACCAATCAAATGGCTGTTAAGATTGCATACTAAAGAAATTCAGCACAAGTGATTGCACCATATCATTACTCTCTTTGGTCCAACATCATGTTCTCACCATCCCCTTGAAATCATATTCCTACCAAGTCAATGGATCTCATTTATTTTCTGCATATCTTTCCATTGGCATGCCATGCTTGAATTTTCGAACTTGCAAACTACTGACTGCTCTGATCGTAACGGTTAACAGAGTGATCATTACCGTTGGTTGGCATACCGTGCAAGCGAAAAATAGACAAAAAGAAACAGAAAGAGAAATGTGGCAAAAAAAATGATGAATTACGGCCTCAGCCATTGATCTCCATCAATGAAATTCTTATCTAGAAAGGGCCTTGCTTCTTCATAAGTGATAAATTACAGCCTCAGCCATTGATCTCCATCTATGAATTTCTTATCTAGAAAAGGTCTTGCTTCTTCGTAAGTGAGTGACTTGGCCCATGGAACTCTGCCTGGGGAACTGGCTCCTCTTCCTTTACACTTGAAATCGCCGATTAGAACGGTCCTGCATATTTCAAATAATTATAAATTTCTCAAGATATTCAAGAGAATGAAGTGCAAAGGATTGTCTATATTACAGTGAAAATGGTTGATGTGGGCCTCACCTTGATCACATTGACTCTGATCATCTTGCATGTAATCTCTTGTTTTCCCATATCTCTCAAAATGAGACCAATACATGATAGGTGGGCCACGTGAGTAGGAAGTGTTGAGAGGGGATCACCCACCCTTGATTCTTGTAATGGGCCCATTGTGTTGTGTATATGTCATCCAATCCATTGATACAAAACAATTGTCCCTGAATGATGGCACCCCTTATAGAGCTGGGCATAGTCGAATCGAGTCAGGGCTGACTTGACTCGATATGGTTATGAAATAGGCCTGAACCAAACTTGACCCGACTCAGTACTGAGTCCAGCATGTTTGACCCTATCCCAGTTCAGGACTGGCCTAGACTAATCCGGACCCAGTCACAAGTACCGAGTTGGGTCGAGTCGGCACCTAGTCAAGTCGGGTGCAGCGGGTATCCATAGGCTGAAATTATAACTCAAAACTTAGATTTACTTGCTAGAATTGTTAGGGCTGCACATTTAACTGGTAGAACCGTGGAACTGGACCGGAACTGTTGGATCGATCCGGTTTGGTCCAATTTTAGACAGCACTGGTTCCGGTTTCGGTTCCAAAATTGCAAGAACCATTGGATACGGTTCGGTTCTGGTTTAAGGGCATGTAGAACCAAACCGAACTGTTAACTGAGCCATTAACCGAACCGTGGACCCAAATCATTGAACCGTGGCCCAAAATCGTGGATCTGAACCTTGGATTTGAACCGTTGATCCCAACTTAAAAGATTAAAACCAAAAAAACCCTATCTCTTTCTCATTCTCTCACCGTCTCACTCTCTCTCGCCATCTCTCACCCTGCAACTCGTGTGTGACTCTCTCTCTGGTCATCACAAGACGACGTTCCCTCTCACCTTCATCATCAGCACTCCATTGGCATCAACATTCCCAAGGTTTAGGTGACCAAAATCACCCACCAGCTCAGTCGTTACCTCAACTAGGTGAAAGATCTTCTCAGCTTGCAGGACAACCAAACCAACTACCACACATTAAAATTGCTCAAGGTTCTACTACTAATGTGCCTCAAAATCACATTCACTCGAGCATGTTGCGCAATTTATAGTTGCTCTCTTCACAGTCCACTCCTCAGCATTTGTAGAATCCATTACATTCGTTAGCACTGTTGATCAGCTAAGGCATCATTTACCCCTCTTGCAGCAGCCACAGCCAAAAATATCACTGCAATCGACGCAATCCCAACCATCTGGTCAGACCCAGAAGCCATTAGCTCAACCACTCATCATCGGTGCTACCCAAACAACAGGGAACCTAAGGTCTGGATTATTTTCTTTTCACATTTTTTTTCTTTTGTTGAATTTTCTAAAAACCTAGAACTGTGGAACCAATCCGGAACTGAACCGGTTTTCACGGTCCGGTTCTGGTTCGGTTCTAGTGTGCTAATGGTCCGGTACCGGTTTTAAAAATCTCAAAACCATTAGGAACGGTTTGGTTCCGGTTTTACCCCAGAACCGGACCAAACCGACTCGTGTGCACCCCTAAGAATTGTAGCCTCTCCATCAGCTACACGACATCTTAGATTTGAAACATCATATCTGAGTTTTTTTAAAAAAAATATATGTGCATGAGTTAAGTATCGGATTGAGTTGAGTGTTGTGACTCGAATATTGCATAATTTTTCCCATTTATATCTTGGTTTTATGAACATGAATTAGTTTAATATTTTATTTTTCTCATGTATGTGTTGCAAGGTGAATTTAAGTGCTTGGATTGAAAAAGGGTGTTAAAAGCATGTATTTGATGCTCAAGAATCACCAAGGTAAGGGATGGATCTTAGGAGACCAAGATTGAAAAATTTACATGCCAATGATATAAGAAAATCAAGTGAGGAATGAAGAGAATTGAAGATTTGAAGTGAAGAATCTTGAAATCGTCTTGAAAAAGTATATTCTAAAGAAGTCTATTTTGGAAAAATGTACAGTGAAAAATCTATTTTAAATAAAATTTACAGCAAAAAGTCTATTTTAGAAAACTGCATATATTTGAGACGATTTCTAGAGTTTTCTAACTTTGTACGAAAATTGAAGTTCCCTACTTATAAATAAGGCTTCCTAGGACATTCCTAAGCATCATTAAAAGCATTCAAGAGCAATATTTAAGGTTTTTAAAAGGGTTTTCAATTTTATAAGTTATTTTTTTTCCTTTTAGATCTTTTTTATTTGCATTTATTTCTTTTTTGTTGCTTTCTTTTTCTATTCTAGTTATGTTTTTCTAAGTTCCCTCTAGCCCTAGCTAGAAGGGAAGCACATGGGTTTAATAATTGTTTAAGTTATGATGATTGATTGTTTTAATGATGAGAAGAATGGTGTATGCATGTTATCTATTGTTTAGGTTTTATTTTTTATCCTCTTATGAGATCCATATATTTTCATCATATGAGATCCACATCGATAGATAGGCTTATCCTAGATTAATCAGATTTTCTAGATAGGAGAGGTTCTCAACCTATCATATTTCTTTGATTTTCATTGTCTCATTGATATTGAATTCTTAAAAGCACTGATGCTTGAAAATATATATCGATGGTGCAAATCCATAATTTTTTAATCTTTTATATCATTTATTAAAATATTTAAACTATTTTACTTTCTGATAAAGCCAACCATAGTGCTTGGATCCTAATTGTGTTATCCAAGTCATCACGATTTTGAAACATTAACCTATGTGTGGAACTTTGAAGCTTGGGTGTTGTTTTAATTCAGTTGAATTACATCTATTCAAAAATTTCAAAATTAAATCATCAGTTTAGTTTTTATTATTTAGTTTGTTTTGCATTTAATTTTTTTCTTTCTCGCAATTCATCTCTCTGTGGGATCGATCCTATATTCATAGGATATTACTTACGAACCTTTGCACTTAGAGACAAGCAGTCAAGTTTTTGACGCCGTTGCCGGGGAGAGCTGAGATAAATTAGATCTATACAAGATAGATAAGGTAAGTTCTTTTCTAAGGTGAGTTCTCTTTTAAACCCTTCAAATTTTCTAAAGATTTTTTTTCTTTGAAAATAAATTCAGTTGGGCCTTTTAAGCACTAACTATGATATAAGGTTGCCCTGCTTGGGATTTTATCACCCAAGTGTTATGATTATCCAACAGTTGTTGTTTGATCACAAAGATCATCCACTGAATCTATTTTTCATATTAGCATAGTTTAATTTCTGCATTAGTTTTACTTTTATTATATTTTTTTTTATTTTCGCTTTATGGTTTGAACCCTCATGGTCTATTCTGTCACCTGGGTTGTTGATTTATTTTTACTTTGTGGACTGAACCCTCATGGTTGGCCCTGCCACCTGGGTTGTTGATTTATTTTTTCTTTGTGAACTGAACCCTCATGGTTGGCCGTACTGCCTGAGTTATTGATTTATTTTTGCTTTGTGGACTGAATCCTCATGGTCAGCCCTTCTCCCTGGGTTGTTGATTTATTTTTACTTTGTGCACTGAATCCTCATGGTCAGCCCTGCCGCCTGGGTTGTTGATTTATTTTGTTTTGTGGATTAAACCCTCATGGTTGGCCCTGCTGCCTAGGTTGTTGGTTAAGTTTTTATTTTTATTTTAAGTATCATACTTGCTATTTGAATTAGTGGTATTTGTTGTGTGGTGTGGATGGTTTATGTCCTGTTGGAGTAGGGAACAAAATAATTGAGTCTCTTCCGAAGGTGGACTAGTTTCCGGCCTTGATCATTCACTTAGAAGAGGCATTCAACATCATTTGGATTCTATGGCAGATCCAGTTGATAATTCAAATCCAAATCTATCAGATCTAACTATAAATCAAAACAGAGAAAATTAATTTAATCCTCATCTTGAGGATGAAAATGAAGTTCATAGGAATGTGTTAAACCAAACACGAACTTTACGTGAACATCTATACCCTGAGAGATCAACTTTACCATATCGTATAGTGTTCCCTGCTCACACAGGGAACATTGATTTTAAACCAGGTGTGATTCAATTGATTCATAAATTTTATAACTTGGATTCTGAAAGCCCCTACTTGCACATGAAGGACTTTAAGGAAGTAATTGCAACATTATAAGTACACAATGACAATAGGGATGTACTTAAGCTTAGGTTATTCTCATTTTCTCTAAAGGATTGGGCCAAAGCATGACTCAACTTTCTAAGACCTAATACCATCACTACATGGCAAGCCCTAAGTAGAGAGTTTTTGAAAAAGTTCTTTCTCAAGCACAAAACAAATGCACTAAAACAAAAAATCATCTCATTATCCCAAAAGGGGAATAAGCTGTTTTTTCAAGCTTGAGAGCACTTTAAAGACCTTCTAATTACTTGTCCATATCATGGTTATGATCCATGACACATGATTGATGCGTTCCGAAAGGGGCTCACCATGGATACGCGTCAGTTCATAGAGATGATGTGTGGTGGAACCTTTCTTGATAAGGATCATAATGAGGCTTGGAATTTTCTAAATTTGTTAGCAGAAAATACGTAGACATTAGGAGTCTCTGCTAAACTAGAACAAACTAGACCCATTTTTAGAGAGAAAGCGGGGATGTATGTCCTAAGAGAGGAAGACGACCTTAATGCAAAATTCGCTGCATTGACTAGAAAGGTCGAAGCCTTGAAAATTATGAAGGTTGATATAGTTAAAGAAAATACTTCCTTAAATAATTTTTGTAGCATTTGTGGTAGTACAGACCATGACATAAAGGATTGTCTAGTAATCTCAGTTGTACAAAATATCACGCATGAGCATGAGCAAGCAAATACTATAAATAACTACCAAAGGTTAGTTATATAACTAATGGGAAGCACGTAAATCCAAATTGGCGTAACCATCTTAATCTTAGTTGGAGGAATAGACTACAAATTAATGCTCCCAATGCACCTCAAATGCCTCCACAAAATAACTTCTTTAGGGCACCTAACAATGCACCATATGTGCCCCCACCAAAGCGATCATCTGTGGAGGATTCATTGACCACATTTATGAACTCTCAAGCTCAAATGAATCAGTATCTAATCCAATTAAATCAGGAATTAAAGATGGCCGTGGCTAGGATTGAGACTCAACTAAATGTTAGGGAAAAAAGCACCCTTCCTTCTCAACCTGTGCCAAACCCTAGAAACACACATTTCATTGGAGACTCAAATCCAAGTGAGCTACATCATGAACAAGTTAAGACCATCATTACCTAGAGAAATGGAAAAGAGGTCGATAACAAGATAATGCAACTGATAGAAATACCAGAGGATGAGCCATTGTCTCAAGAGAATGATGAACCAGCTATCGTTCAATAGCCGCAATAATAAAAGGATAAAGAGACTAAGTCATATGAGCCTCCAGTTCTATTCCCATCTACACTTTGAAATCCTATTGTCCCCATGAAATATCAAGAGGTGTTGGATGTGCTCTAAAAGGTTATTGTTAATATTTCTCTGCTTAATGCCATTAGACAAATTTCATCATATGCTACATATCTCAAGCACTTGTGCACTATAAAGAGGAAATTAAATGTACAAAAAAAGGTCTTCCTTACTAAGAAAGTGAGTACTATCATTCAACAAAGGGCCATACCTAAATATAAAGACCCAGGAAGTCCTACTTTTCCTTATCTTATTGAGAATTTTCAAATTGAGTATGCTCTTCTAGATTTGGGTGCAAGTGTCAACTTAGTACCTTATTCGGTTTACAAACAAATGGGGTTAGGTGAGCTTAAATCAATCACGATTATACTCCAACTCGCTTACTACTCCATTAAAGTACTAAGAGAAATTTTAGAGGACGTGCTAGTCTAAGCGGAGAAATTCTACCTCATCGTAGATTTTATTGTACTAGACACTAAACCATGTGTAAACGCTAGCGCTCAAGTTCCCATTATTTTAGGCCGCCCATCTTAGCAACTTCAAATACAATCATAGATTATAAGAATGGAATGATGAACTTGTCTTTTGGTAACATGACTCTAGAGCTAAATATTTTCAATCTATGCAAGCAACCCATTAATAATAATGAAATCCATGAGTTGAATTTCATGGACTGCTTGATAGAAGAAGAGGAATTGGAACCTAATCTGACTAAGGAATTGATTCAAGTCTTTGGGGACTTAAAAATTTCTGATTTAGAAAAAGTGTTTGTTAAAATTTGTGATGATAATGAGAGTACTACCACCCAGGATATTAGTATGTACCAATGGAGACCGCGCACTCAAATCCTATCTATTGAGGACTCACAACCTCTACCATCACCAACTAATGTTCCAAAGCTTGATTTAAAACTACTACTAAATGAGCTTAAGTATGTATACTTAGGTGAAAATAAAACTTATCCTGTGGTGATCTCTTCATTTTTGGATAAGGATCAAGAGATTAAATTGTTGAATGTTCTAAGAGACTACAAAGGAGCCTTGGGCTGGACCATTTCTGACATTAAGGTTTAAGCCCTTCCATATGCACTCATCGGATCCACCTCGATGAGGACGCCAAATCAATTAGACAACCTCAAAGTCGTCTCAATTCAAACATGATGGAAGTTGTAAAAAATGAGGTGATCAAATTGTTAGATGTGGAAATCATCTACCCAATATCTGATAGTGATTGGGTGAGTCCAACTCAAGTAGTCCCAAAGAAATTTAGAATAACTATTGTACAGAATTCTAATAATGAACTCATACCAACACGTGTTGTCACACCCTAAACCCGAAAATCGAATTCACAGGAATCTCGATCGCCGAATCCAGTGCCGACAGCTTCCGTAGTACTCCATTCTTGGCTCCTAACGTCCATATACCAGATTCTGATCATGGGATCCTACAAGGAGGATTTTTTTTTTAACCTGTTAGTACATACCCATTTCAGTACACGCACTCCATGTTATCCATACCCTGCTTCACGTCCAGCGTCTAGGGACGATGGACGACATGGATAAACACAGCATCATGGTGGGTCCAACATGTATATGGCCCACGTTTTATTAAGGTGGGTCCCACATGAACGTGGCCCACCTAATGGGTCTGATATTTGTGTTTTCTCATCATCCATAAGGTAGGGTCCACATAACTTGGACGGTTTGCATAAGACATACATCAAGGTGGGGTCCATCCAAGTGGGCCACACATCATACAAAAATGAAAAAGAGAGAGAGAAGCACCCGCCTCTAGATCTACTCCTTCATCAATCCCTCGGGTCCTCAAGTCTTCTAGGATTCTTTTTAATGGTGGAGATGAGCTTCTAATGGCTGGATTAAAGGGGATCTAAGGTGAAAGAGGGCTGACCATGGTGGAGATTGGTTGGGACGTCCATGGCTTCTTAGTTGGTAGGGGAGATAAGAAAATGAAGAAGGAAAAAGAGAGGGAGAAGTTATGGTTTGTCATTATGATGTAAGGCCATCATAAATGCCTAGGTAGTGGGAGGTGTTGACTTAAGAAGAGGAGCCATTATTACTTGTATAAGGGTATGACATCACCTACCTAAGGAATAATACCATAGGGGTAGGTGGGTCCCGCAATGTGCGGTCCACAACCATTATAATGCGCGGGCCACAATTTATGATCTAAGCGTCGCATTGGCGCACGAGACGCGACATTAGAACCGTGGCGATAATGTGGTCATGATGGTATAAGTTTCGAGTTGAGCCGACTCAGATATACTGAACGTGACTCAAGATCGCGCGCAATTACCGATAATAGATCGTAGGTCACCAAATTTCGATTGGGAGGACTGTGGAAGCCTACAGAATGATACAATATAGGATACGGGCCTTACAGCTCTCACCACCTAATAAAAATTTCATCCTTAAAATTTACTATCACACAGGACGAGGCAAGGGAAGAGGAAGCATTGATATAAACATATACAAGGCATAATCAATCTACAAAAGGATGAAGATAGAGCTCTCTATTCTCAGCCTTGTGCTTGCAAGATGCCTCCTTAACAGAATGGCGAACCATACTAATCTTTGGATCCGGATAAAAAATGATCGAAACGAGAATACTATACAGCCTCATAAATCTTAACGATTGGGAGCTATATTAGAAAATCTCTAAGTTATTCGAACTTGGGGATCTAGTCATTCTAAGTTCTTAACAATCATAGAGTAAAGGATAACTATTATTAGATATGTGATGTTATCTTCAGGTATTCCCAAGTTATGGTCTGATACCAACTTCTGTCACGCCCCAAACTCAGAAATTGGATTCACAAGAATTCCGATCGGTGAATCCAGTGCGACAGCCTCCGTAGTATCCCAATCTCGGCTCCTACCATCCATATGCCAGATTTCGATCCTAGGATCCCAAAAGGAGAATTTTTTTTGTTAGCTTATTAGTACACACCTATGTCAGTGCACGAACTCCATGTTAGCCATACCCTGCTTCACGTTTAGCGTCCAAGGATACTGGACAACATGGATAAACATAACATCATGGTGGGTCCCACATGTATGTAGCCCACTTTTTATCAAGGTGGGTCCCATAGGAACGTGGCCCACCTAATGGTTTTGATATTTGTGTTTTCTCATCATCCATAAGGTAGGGTCTACATGACTTGGACAGTTTGGATAAGACATACATCAAGGTGGGGTCCATCTAATTGAGCCACACATCATATAAAAATGAGAGAGAGAGAGAGAAGCACCCACCTCTAGATCTACTCCTTCATCAATTCCTCGGGTCCTCAAGCCTTCTAGGATCCTTTTTAATGGTGGAGATCGGCTTCTAATGGCTGGATTGAAAGGGATATAAGGTGAAAGACGGTTGGCTAAGGAGATGGGTTAAGACGTCCATGGCTTCTTAGTTGGTAGGGGAGATGAGAAAATGAAGGAAAAAGAGAGGGAGAACTTATGGCTTGTCATAACGATTTAAGGCCATCATAAATGCCTAGGTAAGGGGAGGTGTTGACTTAAGAAGAGGAGCCATTATTACTTATTTAAGGGCATGACATCACCCACCTAGGGAATGGTATCATAGGGGTAGGTGGGTCCTGCGATATGCAGTACATAACCAGTATAATGCATGGGCTACAACTTATGATATAAGCGTCGCATTGGCGCACAAGATGCGACATTAGAACTGCCGTGACAATACGGTCATGATGGTATAAGTTTCGAGTCGAGCCGACTCAGATATACTGGACGTGACTCAAGATTGCGTGCAATTGCCAATAACAGATCACCGTCACCGAATTTCTACCGGGAGGACTGCGGAAGCCTATGGAACGATACAATATAGGATGCGGGTCTTACAGCCAACTTCTGTCACACCCCAAACCTGAAAATCGGATTCAGAGAAATCTCGGTCACCAAATCCAGTGCCGACAACCTCCGTAGTACCCCATTCTCTGCTCCTAGCGTCCATACACTAGATTTTGATCCTGAGATCCCACAAGGAGGATTTTTTTCAATGTACATTTAACTCGTAGTAAACATAACCATAAGTATACCTAGATCACAAAGGCAACATTATCATCACATATCCATTAATATAAATATTTGGATACAATGTTGAAAGAGAAATACATATATAAAAATTAAAGCTCTAGAAGTCAGATACATGCTCCAAGCTCCACGCTACTGCAACCTAACATCACCTGTACACATCTATCATGCATAAGCTTATAAAAAGCTTAGAGGGTGGTGTAAGTGTATGCATAAGGTAAGTGTCAAATATTCAATACAATGCCATAATCATACAACACCGAAAATTCTACAAATCCATAAATCGTACAATATCGAAATAAGTAGAATACTGACAAGATCAGGAATTATCAGAGTAAACAAAAATATTGACAAGATCATAAATTATCAGAGTAAGTAGAAATACTGATAAGTCCATGAGTCATACAATATCAGAGTACGCAATACAGATCAGCTAGGCAAATGAGGAGTCATAGAGAGTCAAATATCAGATGCCGAGAATACAATGCAATGTGTAAATCCTACTAAGTTCGTCTAGACCATTTAAGTGCAGAAACATAACAACCTAAAATGTCATATGTCGTAGATGTAATGCAATATGCAGTGCGAATGCAATGACCATTCTAGAGTGTGAAGTTGGGATGATAGTATGTAGTATCACAAGCTATGGGGTCCATCACAAGGGGCTTCTATCCAAACCAGTCTCATACCTAAATTTGGATAGTCTGACTCAATGTGGTAGACTCCTGATCTTAGGTTAGTCACGCGCTCCAACCGAAATCCTGGTCATTGCAAAGGCACACATAACAAATAGTTACATACCTCTAGCCCGAGTGGAGAGTGAATGAATGAGTATGCAACTCCTACTCAATAAGTCCACATATCAGTACGGTTCCTCTCTAGGATCATCACTGAGGTCTATTACACTCTACGCTAGCTTGTCGCCCCTATCTAAGCGCACAACTGGGTAAGTAGAAGAGACCTCACTATCCGCCTGCCAATATCGGGCCTGGCTCGTCGATAGCTAACACATTTCTCAAGCTGGTTAAACTCAACCTAGACATTACCTCCTCACTCAGGTGGGTAAGGTTACACCCCCTCCCAACCGACCACGACATAGTGGGAGATGCGGCCTCCTGGTATTCGACACTCTGCCGCTCATGTATCTACTCGGTCTCGACGTTAGGGTGTTCTCTGGTACCAAGAGGGTTTAAAGATTTTCACCTAGGGCCATCTATGGAAGCCCGATGCTAGAAAATTTTTTTGATGTCCCATCTGTCCATCCACGACATGCCTATGGAGGCTACGACCCTAATGTTACTAAGGCGTACAGTAATCACAACATACTGCAAGATGCATGAGTCATACAATCCAGTCATGCATCAATCTTGCGCATGCCATGCACTCATGTGAGAAAACCTCCGCCTATCAAGGAGTCTTATATCATCCTGCCCAATGACATATGTAATGGTCAATCATATCTCATAACAAACATGTAGATGATGCATATGGGCATGTATCATGATACTATGTTATCACATACTCATAATCGATATCAACGATCGACCTTGACAATGTGAACATTTAACCAACATTGCCCTCAAGGAATGACCCACATAGAGCCAAGCATATAATAGACCCATGGCCTCATACGAGGACCTAATATACAACATCATGGGCCTTACTCAAGGGCAACATATACACAACAGGTGGGCCTTGTTCATGGGCCTTAAATACATAACATGTGGGCCCTACACATGGGTTTCGAATATATCAAATAGGTCATGCATCATGGGCCTAATACATATCACAATGGGCCTTGCCCATAGGCTACAAATAAATTACAATGGGCCTTGTGTAAGACCCGTATTCTAGTCCGTACCATTCCGTAGGCTTCCGCAGTTTTTTCGGTCAAATTTTGACAACCTCTGACCTTTATCTGATGTTTGCGCATGATTGTAAGTCGAATCTTGTAAGCCCGAGTCAACTCAACTTGAGACTTGTACACTAGCGACCGTGTCGTCGCCGCGATTTCGATGTCGCGACTCGCGTGCTGATCCGATACCCTGGCCAGGAGATGTGGGCCCACAATCAGTTCGGGAAAAAATGTTGGGCATTTGTAAACCTAAGAGAGAATTCAAATCATGTCCCATCAATCCCATCAATGTCAAGTACAACACATCAATCAACCCATCACCCAACACATAACTCACCTCATCACACACCCATACCTCTCTTACACAACAACCCCAAAAGTCAACCTTTCCATACCATCTCTTACACACCCCATCACTCCTCTGCCATCATCTCTTTCTCTTTCACTCTCTCTCTCTCTCTCTCTCTCTCTCTCTCTCTCTCTCTCATTTTTCTCTCGAAGAAACCCACGCCATGGCTCTTCATGGGAGGAGCTTTGTGTGGCCCACTCTCTACCATCCAATCCAATCTTTCAAAACCGATCTCAGCCATTGAATCACACTCATTCGAGCTCTAAATCGCATTGGCGGAAGAAGGAATAAAAGATCAAAGGTGGGTGCTTCTCTCTCTCTCTTTCTCTCTTTCTTTCTCATTTTTGTGTGATGTGTGGCCCACTCGGATGGACCCCACCTTGAAGTATGTCTTATCCAAACCGTCCAAGACATATGGACCCTACCTTATTGGTGATGGGAAAACACAAATATCATATTGATCCAAATCAAGTGGGGCCACGTTCATGTGGGACCCACCTTAAAGTATGCATTTTACTCAGGCCATCCATCAGAAGTGGGACCCACGTGAGTCACGTGTGGTGTCCACATCATCCATGTGGGACAGAGGGACCCACCGTGTGCTGTGGGTTTCATCCAGACAGTCTGGACGCAACCAGCAGTGAAGTGTGATCAGACAGTGAGGTGCACTCACACCAAGAAGCATCTTTATTTTAAGGCTTTTGGGTGGGTCACATATACAGACCCCACCTAGATGCATGTATCTAATCCACACTGTCCATCCCATTTCTCAGTTCATTTTAGGCATTGAGCCAAAAATTGAAGTCAATCTGAATCCCTAGTAGGCCACACCAGTGAAAACAGTGAATTTACTGTCAAAACTGTTACGAATTGCTGTGATGTTTCTATGCCTCAAATATATTGAACATTGGTCTCGTTGGACCCGTCACGAGCCTGGGAATCGAACCAACGGACTAGATCATCTGGATGTAGACCCCACCTATGAAAAACCCCTGGAAAAAAAAAAAATCAAAGGCAGATACAGGCGCTGCTGCTATGACTGTCAGGACGCCGACGCAATAGTGTCTTACGCTAATGTACATGGGCAGGGATGTGGTTCTCGTGTGTAGACCCCACCGTGATGCGTGTAGAACATCTACATCTTGCATTTGGGTGGGCCTCTTAGGGCAGTGAGCCACCCCCAAAATCAGCCATATATGCGACTCAGATGGCCCACATCATAGGGAACAATGTGATTGAACCTCTGCCATTGGAATCATTTTTGGGTGCCCCAGAAGCCTTGGACCATTATGAAATTATTATTTTTTCTCTTCAATCCAGGTCTGAATGACCTTATCAAGGGATTGTTGGTATGTAAAAGTCATGTAGTGGCCCACATGGGAACCACCTATCCAACTATTTTGCTGCGTACTGCACACCAGCGCTTGGCTGGTGCATTGACGCGTGGTCCCACTACTAATGACGTCAGTAGTGGTTTGGGCCCACTATGATGTATGTTTTGTATCCTACCGTCCAGATGGCTGGACGGTGGGCCCTCCATGACATTTATATGATATCCAAACTGTTCATCCATTTGGTGAGCGTGGACCCCACCATGTTGCACGTGTGGAGCCTATCATGTTGCACGTGGGGCCCATGTGATATTTATCTACACCGTCGAACATCTGGACGTGGGACCCACATGACGCATGTGTTGTATACCCACCAAATATACTATATGTGGGGCTCACCTTGCACGTGTTACACGTGCAGGTGGTGGGAGCCACCAATGTATGGCTTTAAATCCATACTGTTTGTCCAGGACTGTTTTTAATATTGAATATAACAATGTAATATAATATTATATCTATATAATATATATTGTATATAATATGGAGATGGCCCCACGTGGGACCCAACTCTTTCTATGCGCCATCCATCCATGGATCTCATCCACGTGGCCTACCTAGATGTATGTATTCTATTCGCACTGCCCATTGAAAGTGGGATTCCACCATCACATGTGGGATCATCTGGACCGTCCAGATCACATGGACCACCACGATGTATGAGCTATTTCTAACTATTCATCCGTTTGGAAGCATAGGGCCCACCCCACACGTGTGACATGTGTGGGCTGGTGAGACCCACTGAGATGTGTCTGCCCTTCGTTCATACCGTACAGTGGGATGTTGATGTGGTGCCACCTTGATGTATGGGATTCATCCAAACCGTCCATACATTTGGTGAGCTTGTCCTTGAGTTGGAAAAGAAAAATAAGATAGATCTAATATCATGTGGCCCACACTACACGAACAGGGGGATTGAACGTCTACCATCGCAACCCCTTTGAGGTACAGAAATTTTGGACCAATATGTTATTTATTTTCCTCTAAGGTCTGGTCCTTGTGACCTTATGAACAGACTGGATGGAAATTAAATGCTATGGTGGGCCCACTGGAATTTAACGGTGAAAATCATTATCACCACTGTTATTTGTGATATGGTCCAGTTGATCTTTTGATCACATTCATTGTTTGGATAATGCTCTAAAATGATCTCTATAGACGGATGAATGGTGTGGCCCAAGTAGTGCGGTCCATTTGTTATATTTGAGAGGCCCAATGAGTTCTATTTGGAGTCTATAGGTAGAGGCCCACTTGATGTATATGATGGCCCATTGATGCAGCCCATCACGATGTATTTTTGGCCCATGTGTGGGGCCCACCTGTTTGTATTTTTTCCCATGTGATGGGGCCCACCTATTGTGTATTTATGGCTCATTAGCGAGGCCTGTAAATCCGATCCATATGTTGTAGCCAATTGTGATATATTTTCGGCCCATACGATTAGGCCCATTGTGATGTACTGAGGCCCATGGGTCATGGCCTATTAAAATGTATTAAGGGCCCATATGCAGGGCCCACCTGTTATATATTTAAATCCCATGCAATAAGGCCCATTGTGATGTATATTAGGCCTTTGTGTAAGGCCATGAGCCCACTATATGTTTGGCCCTATGTAGGCCACTCCTTGGGAGCAATGTTGGTTAGATGTCCACATTGATGGGTAATGATGGTTGGATGTCCACATTGTGACCTTCCCTTAGTCCTTATTATGCCCATTATCATCATTTCCTCAGTGGGTTAACTCAAATAAGTGAGCCTCATTCGCCATAGATGGATGGCTCCATGTTATCGGATTTGATATAACCACGGCCGAGCACTAATCTTTATACTATAGTTAATCGACTGATCATCTATGGACCCTATTTTGTTTATCATGACTGATTGTCGATTCCGATTGACGTGACCGATTTACTGATTCTTATTACCGAGTGATTCCGATTATCGTGACCGATTGTCGATTCCGATTATCGAGGCCAATTATTGATCAATTCCGATTGTCGTGGCCGATTGACGATTCTGATTGTCGTAATCGATTCGAATTACTGAGGCCTAGTCTGATTCCGATTTCAATTGCCAAGGCCGATTGCCGATACCTATATGATGTATATACGACCTATAGTTGAGGCCCATTGTGATGTATCTGTGGTCCTTGGGCAAGGCCCACTGTGTTGTATATTATGCCTTTGTGTGAGGCCGTTAGCCCATTGTATGTTTGGCCCTGTGAGGATCATTCCTTAGGGCAATGTTGGTTAGATGTCCACATTGTCGAGGCCGATTGTTGATGCCGGTTATTGATACCAATTATGAGTATGTGACTGCATAACATCATGATACCTGCCCATACGCATCATTTGCATGTCTGTTATGAGATATGATTGACCATTGCATATGTCATAGTGCCGGTTGTTATGAGACTCCTTGATGGGCGGAGATTGTCTCACAGGAGCGCACGGTTTGTGCAGGATTGATGCATGATTGGATTGTATGACTCATGCATCTTGTATTGTGTCGTATGATTACTGTATGCCCTAGTGACATCAGGGCTGCAGCCTCCACAGGTATATCGTGGATGGCCAGATGGGATACCGAAAATCTGTTCTACATGGGGTGCTATAGATATCCCTGGGTGAAAGTCCCTAAACCCTTTTGGTTCCAGAGGTTTTTCCAACGTCTAGACCGAGTGGATGCATGAGCACATGAGGGCCGTATACCGTTAGGCCGTTTCTCCCACTGTGTTATGGTCGGTTGGAAGGGGGTGCGGCCTTACCTGCCCGAGAGGAGGGGGCAATGCTAGGCTAAATCTGACCAGCTCGAGGAATGGGTCTGCTATCAATGAGCCGGGCTCGGTATTGGCAGGCAGATAGTGAGGTCTCTTCCACTCGCCTTGTTATGCGCGATGGGGCGGCAATCTGGTTTGGAGTGTAATAGACCCCGGTGATTTTTCAGAGAAGAACCGTACTGATATGTGGACTTATTGAGTAGGAGTTGCATGCTCATTCATTCATTCATTCACTATCCACTCGGGCTGGTGGTGCGCAACTAATTATTGTGTACCTTCGTTATGGCAAGAATTTTGGTTGGGCGCGCGACTAACCTGAGATCAGGAGTCTACTACATTGAGTCTGACTATCCAAATTTAGGTATGAGACTGGTTTGGATAGAAGTCCCTTGTGATAAACCCCATAGCCTGCGATACTACGTACTATCATCCCGACATCACTCCAGCTTGGTTATTTCATTCGCACCACATATTACATTGCATCTGCAGTATTTAGTATTTTGAGTTGCCATGTTTCTGCATTGATATGGCCGATAGTACTCATGCCTTGCATTGCATCGCCCTGATACGACTGATCACACTCATAGACTTGTCAGTATATTTCTGCTTATTTCGATGTTTTATGATTTATGACATTGTATCCTCGGCCTAATATTTGGCTCGCTTTGACTCCTCATTTGCATAACTAATTTTCACTGTGTACCCTGATATTGTATGACTCATGGACTTGTCAGTACTTCCGCTTACTCTGATTACTTTGATATTGCTTACTTGACACTTACCTTGTGCACACACTTTCACTACCCACTAAGCTTTCTATAAGCTTATGCACGATAGATGCGTGTAGGTAGCGTTAGGTTGCAGCAGCATTGAGCTTGGAGTGTGCAACGGATTTATGGAACTTTGATTTTTGACATATGTATTTTCCCTTTCAACACTGTATTCAACTGTTTATATTAGTGAATATGTGATGATGATGATCCTGCCTTTGTGATTTGGGTAAACTTGTGGTTATGCTTATTATGAGTTAAATGTACATTGAAAAATCCTCCTTGTATGATCTCAAGATCAGAATCTGGCGTATAGACACTGGGAGCTAAGAATGGGGAACTATGGAGGCTGTCGGCACGGGATTCGGCGATTGAAATTCCTGTGAATTCGATATCCGGATTTGCGGCGTGACACCTTGCCCATGGGCCATAAATACATCACAATAGGCTTTACCCATGGGCCTTAAATACATCACAATGGGCCTCAACTATGGGTCGCATATACATCATATATGTCTCGACAATTGGCCTTGGCAATCAAAATCAGCCTCAACAATCAAAATTGACACTCGGAATAGGCCTCAATACTCGGCCTCAATAATTGGTATCGATAATCAGCACTGACGATCTGCATCGATAATTAGCATCGACAACCAGCATATATAAATAAGGTGGGGTCCATGGATGGATAACCGATCAACCATAATGTAAGAATTGACTTTTGGCTGTGGTTATATCAAATCCGATAGCACGGAGCCATCCGTATATGGCGAATGGGGCCCACTTATTTGGGTTAACCTACGAAGAGAATGGGCCTAACAAGGCCTAAGGTAAGGTCACACGTGTCACCACTGGTTGACGTGTTTGCATTGACTATAGAAAATTGAACCAGGTCACAAAGAAGGACCATTTCCCTGTTCCATTCATTGATTAAGTTTTATAGAGGGTAGCAGGTCACTCCTTTTATAGTTTTCTTAATGGATATTCTGGATATAACCAAATAGAGATAGCCCTATAATACCAAGAGAAAACCATGTTCACTTGTCCATTTGACACATTTGCTTTCAAACGGATGCCATTTGGATTATGTAACGCTCCAGCAACTTTCCAACGGTGTATGTTAAGTATTTTTTCAAATATGGTTGAGAAGTTTCTTGAGATTTTAATGGACGACTTTTCTGTATTTGGGAGTAGTTTTGAGGAATGCCTTAACAATTTATCTCTTGTCTTGTCTCAGTGTGAAGAGAAACACCTTGTCTTAAATTGAAAGAAATGTCATTTTATGGTTTAAAAGGGAATTATTTTGGGTTATGTTATCTCTAAAAATGGAATCGAGGTAGATCGCTCAAAACTCGACATTATTGTTAATCTACCTATCCCCCAAACTGTTAGAGATATTAGATCACTTATAGGGCATGCTGGTTTTTATAGAAGATTCATCATAGACTTTAGTGCCATTATTAGACCCTTGACTAATCTTCTTCAAAAGGATGTTCCATTTAAGTGGACAGATGAGTGTGCAATTGACTTTAATAAAATTAAATCATCCCTTACCACTACACTAATCATGCGTCCACCAGATTAGATACTTCCTTTTGAACTAATATGTGATGTAAGTGATTATGTCATAGGGGCTGTTTTCGGCCAAAGGAAAGATAAATGACCTTACGTTATTCACTATGCGAGTAGAACTCTAAACTCGGCCCAAGTAAACTACTCAACAACTGAAAAAGAGTTACTTGCAGTAGTTTTTGCTTTGGATAAGTTTAGGTCCTACTTGATGGGATCCAAAGTGGTCATTTACACGGACCACTCAGATTTGAAATATTTTTTATCTAAGAAGGATGCAAAGCCGAGACTTTTGAAATGGATCCTCCTATTCTAAGAATTTAACTTAGAGATAAAAGATAAGAAATGAGTAAAAAATGTAGTAGCCGATCACCTTTCCAGATTGGTGTTAGATGATTCTATTGAGAAGATGCATATCTAGGACATTTTTCCTGATGAACAATTATTTACGATCTCCAAATTACCTTAGTATGCAGATATAGTGAATTATCTTGTAACGGGAAAAATGTCGTATCATTGGAAGTCATAAGATAGGAAGCGTTTTGAAACCGAGGTTAGGAATTTCTTATAGGATGACCCGTATTTATATAAATATGGGACTGATCAGATTTTTAGACGTTGTGTCCCAGAGGATGAAGTTTAGAGTGTTATTTCTTTTTCCCACATGGAAGCATGTGGTGGCCATTTTTCTGCTAAGAAAACCACTGCAAAAATCTTGCAGTGTGGTTTTTACTGGCCTACCATGTTTAAAGACACATATGCTTTCTGTGTTGCTTGTGATAGATGTCAAAGGTTGGGAAGAGTGTCTCGGTGTAACATGATGCCTTTATCCCCAATTTTATCATTGTAGATTTTTTATTGTTGGGGTATTGATTTTATGGGCTCATTTTCATATTCTTTTATATTTCTTTATATATTGGTTGGTGTGGACTATGTTTCAAAGTGGATTGAGGTAGTTCCAAGTAGGACCAGTGAAAACAAAGTAGTCATACGATTTCTCAAGAAAAATATATTTTTTAGATTTGGAACCCCAAAGGCCATCATTAGTGATGACGGGTGTCACTTTTGTAATAGGACATTTGAGTCTTTGATGAAGAAATATGGCATCAGGGTAAAGTGATACCCCATACGACCCACAAACGAGTGGGCAAATTGAGATTTTTAATCGAGAAATCAAACACATTTGAGAGAAAACTATAAAGCCAAATAGGAAGGATTGGTCCCTCAGACTATCCGACGCTTTATGGGCTTATAAGACTACTTGCAAGACCCCGATTGGAATGTCTCCATATAGATTAGTATATGGGAAGGCTTGCCACTTGCATGTGAAATTGGAACATAGAGCCTATTGGGTAATAAAGAAATTAAACTTTGATATGGACCAAGCAAGTGGACAAAGGAAATTAGAATTAAATGAATTAAAGGAGCTGATGAGAGACTCCTATGAAAATGCTAAAATCTATAAAGAGAGGACCAAAACTTTTTATGACAAAAATATCCTGAGAAAGAATTTTGAACCTCAGTAAAAAGTTCTATCGTACAATTCATGTCTCCAGTTCTTTTCAGGAAAGTTAAGATCAAGATGGATAGGCCCCTTCATTGTGACAAATATTTATAGTTATGGGGTTGTTGAAATTGAGAATCCACGTAATGATAATGTGTACAAGGTTAATGGTTAGAGACTGAAGTTTTATGTGGAAAACTTCCATTTGGGAGAGGAGTTCGTCCGTCTTAATGAGCCAGAATATTCAGATTGATGCTCCTAGTCTGACGGAGCATTTCTGTAGGATTTCTATCATATTCAATTTTTAGTGTCACTTAGTAGGTGGGTTCTTCATGGTAGGTACTATCCACTATTTCTTTTACTTTTATTGTTCTTTGCATTACATTTTCATTACATTGGGGACAATGTAGATTTTAGGTTGGGGGTGTGGATAGTCATCCATGTGAGTTTATTTTATTTTTTGTAGGTTTAGGTTTATGGGAAATTTTTTCAACATTTTCAAAATAATATTTTTTTTTTATACAAGAATGTGAATATGATATTATGCAAATTCCAAAGGCAAAGTCAATATTTATTCTAGGTCGATAATAGTCAGAATTCTGATAACTGAAAATTATAGACTTGAGTTTAATTATCTAATCATTAGTTTAAAGTGAGTTATAATTTGATGCACTGAATTCACAATACACCCTAGCTAACTAAGTGAGGAATATGAAATGCGAACTAGAATAACAACTTTTAATTCAAACAAGGTTGAATGAACTAGTACCATTGATATATGCTTAAAAGAGAGAATATTGATGAAATTTTTTTTATTATTATACAGCGTGAATGCAATGACCATAATAATCGTGTCAGTAATCTGGAGTAAGGATACCTAAGTATCCATTACTATTATCATTATAAGTACGATACCTTAGGTTATGAAGCAAACCCGGTGGGAATCTTCATCTAAGGGTGATATATAGTAATGAAGATATGGTAAAAGAAAAAATGCAATGAAGAAAATGAGATAACTAGTGATTTTATATTCTTGGAATGATTGAAAGGAGTTAGGATAGGGAACATGCATATTTCTTAAAGTTAGATTGGTGTTACGAGCACCTAAGTATATTGGATCATAATTATTTTAAATTTGATTAGGTCTCTGAACTCGAGGATGTAATGGGTTAAGAAATTGAAATTCTAAGTAACTTCAGATTTAGGGTAAGTATTGTTTTGTTATGGAATTTATATGATGAATGGAGCCATAATTGTATAAATTTCTAAGTGTTGAACAATTTTTCATGTTTTCAATATTTGTGAGTAACATTTCTAGAAACCCTCATGAGACTATAACTCATCCTCTAGGAGAAACCTAAGAATTTAAAGGCTTGTTGCATATGCTAAATGCAATCGAGATTACCTGTGAAAGTGGTGTAGTTAGAATCACCAAGGTAAGGGATGAATCTTAGAAGACCAAGATTGAAGAATTCACATGCCAATGATTCAAGAAAACCAAGTGAGGAATAAAGAGAATCGAAGATTTGAAGTGAAGAATCTTGAATAAGTGTATTTTGAAGCTCTAAAGTCTATTTTGAGAAACTGCACAGATTTTAAATAAACTATGCAGTGAGAAGTCTATTTTGAAAAACTACATATATTTAAGGCGATTTTTAGAGTTTTTCAACTTTGTATGAAAATTGGGGTTCCCTACTTATAAATAGGGCTTCCTAGGGCATTCCTAAGCATCATTAAAAGCATTCAAGAATAATATTTAGGATTTTTAAAAGGGTTTTCAATTTTATAAGTTAGTTTTTTTTTCCTTTTAAATATTTTCTATTTGCATTTATTTATTTCTTGTTGCTTTCTTTTTCTATTCTAGTTATGTTTTTCCAAGTTCTCTCTATCCCAATCTAGAAGGGAAGCACATGGGTTTAATAATTCTTTAAGTTGTGATGATTGATTGCTTTAATGATGAGAAGAATTGTGTATGCATGTTATCTATTGTTTAGGTTTTATTTTTTATCCTTTTGTGAGATCCATATGTTTCCATCATATGAGATCAATGTTGTCAAATCGTATATGCGATCCTATGCGATCGCACAATCACATGTGCAGTTGCATATTTTTTTTTCCCGCATTTTTTCAAAAAATTTAAAAAAAATCAGAAAAATCAGAAAAAAATAAAAAAATTAGAAAAATCAAAATAAATTATTATATGTCATTGGGACATGAAATACATTTAAGTTAAGTAAAAAAAAATAAAATCATACATGAACATGAGATACATTATACATTTACAATTTACTAATTTAGTAATTTTCAAATTATAATATAGTTAACTTCTTAAATGATCTATTCTTATCTTAACATTAACGAATTAACAATTAACATTTCAGTTAGTACTTAGTACTTAGTAGTTACATTTATTTATTTAACAATAACAAATATGAATTATGAATTATGATTTATGAAATATCAAATATTCATATTCAACATTCAACACTACATGTACATGATAGATGATACAAATTGTCAAATACAATACATAATGTATCAAGTTATCATTTATCAATGATTCAATATCAAGTTATCAACAAACAATCGACAACATCAACACACTTAGACTTATGAGACAACCATTAAATAAAATTAAGAAGTTATGTATTTATTATTTATTTATTTATCTAATCAATAATCATGATATACATTGATCTAGCATCCATTGTGGCACATCACCACCAGGTCTACCACCACCACCATCATCATCATCATTCGAGTCATCTCCTTCTTCCATATACACTTCTTATTCTTCTTCCGTTTCTTCGTCATCTGTATGTACTAATACTTCATCAACATCCAATGGTGGATGGTCTTCAATTTGATCATCATTATCACATTCTCCTTCTTCAATCTCCTCAATCTCATCAATGGGTTGACGGCTACTACTCGCCCCCCGATTTTCTCCCGTCCTTCGCCTTCAAGTGGTACTACTACTATCTTCACCAGGTGTCGATCCATATGCGGCATCTTCAACTTGTACCCTTGTTAGATCCTCTCCAGCAAATACCGGGTCCTCTGTCTCTATGAGCTACTAATTATCTGCATCCAACTCATCTAAGCAGATAGGGTCAAAGAAGCCAGACTTTTCTTTCATACTTTGGAATTGTTCTCATAATTTTCGATTGTTTTGAACGAAAACCAAGTCGTTTAACTTTTTTTGCTCAAGGCGATTCCTTTTCTTGGTATGAATCTACAAGAAAGAAACTGCATTTGATGTTAGCTATTTAGGTAATTAATTTAGCTTAGGCCACTAAAAAAATTAAATTTTATAAAAAATAAAACAATTACTAAATAGTCTAAAGTTTAAATAAACTTTTACTTACCGACTCGAACGTGCTCCAATTGTGCTCGCAACCACTAGCAGAACACGTGAGTCAAAGAATCTTCATAGCCAGCTTCTTTAAAGCTGGATCCTTCCTGTTTGGGTCTACTCCATATGCAGCTCACCAGTCAGCTGAGAAAAATAGTTGTATAGGACCATAGTCCATATGTTAGATCTCTTAGAGAGTAGAGACACTTTGTAGAACAACTTTTTGTAAGAGTTCAGTACATAGTTGAGACAGTGTACACTAACATAGTAACATTCATTCATAGAAGTACTTACTAGGTAATTTTATTGTCCGATGTCTTATTATGATATCCCTTGAGAATATCCCTTCACTTTTTGTGTAGAAGTCTAACAAAGTTGAGATCCTGTCCTATTCTCCTTTATCTGGAATCATTCTTTCCAAGACATCAATAAATCTAACCATATACATAGTTAGTGCTTCTGCTAGATCAGTAGAAGCGAATAAACAAGCTGGGTTAAAGATGTAAGCAGTCGAATATAATGGGGATGACATTTGGCTACTCCATCTTCTATCTATAATATCTAAAATTGGCCTGTAATCATGGTCTCTATAGTTAAAATGGTCCATGATCTTATTTTTCACCTTCTCCATCGCATTATATATGTAGCCCATTACGGGCTTCTCATCCCCGTCCACTAATCGCAACACAGAGACTAAGGGCTCAGATGATTTTAACGCCTTTACCACCTGAGTCCAAAAACTTTGAGAAAGAATTATTTGTTGAACCCGTTTCCCGTCAGCCTTCTTTGACCAAGGCCCACTTGTAAAATCGACCTACAGTACAAAGCTTCTAAGTTCTGATTTCTTTGCATGTAGCCTTTATAGTGTTAAAAAGGTTGTAGCGAAATGGGTGGCTGCTGGATGTAGTAAGTTACCCCCAATGTGTTTTCTCATTCGACTGAGAAGAAGGGCGTATTTGTATATAAAGACCGTGATTCTTCTAGCCCTTGCAATCACGTTTATAAATAATCTACCTATATCTTCTAACATAAGATCAATACAATGGGCCTCATAGGAGGTCCAAAATAAATGTCGCCTCTTCTCCATAAGGAGACGACCGGCCATTACATACGAGGCTGCATTATCTATAATTACTTATACAATGTAGTCCTCACCTATTTCTTCAACTACACTATCTAGTAAATCAAACAAATATTCTCCTGTGTGTGAATGGCCTGACGCATCCACTGACTTCAAGAACATTGTCTTAGCTGGACAATTTACCAAAAAGTTAATGAGAGATCGACAGGATCTATCGGTCCATCCATCAGTCATTAGTGAACAGCCATATATTTTTCATGATTCCCTATATTCATCTATGAAGGATTATGTATATTCAACTTCAGTTTTTAGGCATGTATCCATCATTTCATGATATGAAGGAGGTTTAAGCCCAGGTCCAAATTGACCTATAGCCTTAATCATTACCTTAAAACTTTTTGATTTAACAGCGTTGAAAGCAATGCCGGTTTGGTAAAATCACTTAGCAATATATTGAATTGTGATTTTTCTATCTTTTTGTTTATACCAGTTCTTTAAAGTTGTTTGAGCCGGCCCTTTCCCTCTACCCTTTTGGTTGACCACATCCTCGGGGTGTGGTTTATACCATCTATCTATATGGGTCCATGCCCTCGGGCTCTTTTCGATGATTGTACTTGTGGTCTAGACCGGCCTGTTGAAGTAGGAGTGGGACTAGCTTCATCTATATTAAGTATATTTATATCTTCATATGCATCTTGTTCCATATATTCCTCCTAACATAGGGCGCTATCGCATTTTTTCTTGATTATTTTTCCATATACTCCACGATCTCCCTTTGGATTTCTAGAGTAATTTTGTCGCATGCTTTTGCATTCGACCTCGGTAAATGTGTAAGGTGTTGCTTGTGCCTTACAATGCCACCAGAACTCAAAAATCTACATAACTCACATACTATGTGAGTCTTTTCGGTAGCACTACGGTAGTGCCCATACTTCCAACCCGGGTCATATGACTTGGGCTTCAAATAGGAAGATTGATGATGGTGGATAGTGGTGTATGTGTATTATTAGCACTAAAAAGTAACTAGCTAACTACTAACTAGAAACTAGAAAGAGACTTAAAAGTATTAAGAAGAATTAAGAAGTAAAAAAGAAGTAAATCTAAAAGAGTAACTTAGTAATTAAGAGTAAAGAGTAAAGAGCCTAAAGAGATAGGACTTGAGAGAGAAAGAGAGAAAGTTACACACTTACACTTACACACACACTTGTAGAAACTAGAAAGGGAGAAGAAGAGGGAGGGAGAGAGAGAGTTGAGTTATACACTTACACTTGTAGAAAAGGAGAAGAAGAGGGAAAAAAAATGAGAAAAAGAGAGAGAGAGTTGAGTTACACTTACACACTTACACTTGTAGAAAGAGAAGGAGACAGAGAGAGAGAGAGAGAGAGTTACACACTTACATTTACACACACACACTTACACACTTACACTTGTAGAAACTAGAAAAGGAGAAGAAGAGGGAGAGAGAGAGAGTTGAGTTACACACTTACACAGTTACACTTTGAAAAGGCCTAGCTATATGTCCTTAAGGGGGGGGGGGGGGGGGGGGGGGGGGGGGGGTGCAAATAAAATTTGTAACAACGAAAATTAAACAAATATGATAGACAACAATTAAAGTAAACCAATCCCATTGCAGGAATGTAAAAAAATGTAAAGCAACCTCAAAATTCAGATCTTGAGAGGTTGATACAAATGTTATTCTAAGGACAACCTTACACTAAAAATCAGAGTTTATGGTAGGACAACATTATTTCTAGAAAGGTCTTTGTATCAAATCTCAAATTGAAGAGGAAAAGAAAATTAAATGCAAACTGTATTGAAGAATAAACTGCTATCAATTATATACTGTTCTAAGGACAACCATGCACCATAGAAATGGCAGGGCAACCTTACTAGAACAATTAAGAATGCTGAAAAAGGAATCAAAAGAAATAATTACTAAATTATTACAACATTCCCACAATGCTTAAAATAAATGATTACAACATTCACATCCACATATACATCCCACAAATGAATAATAAAAGATATGAAATATAAACCATTCAACCACGAGATACAAGGGATTATAGTGGTTCGCCTGTGTGTTCACCAACTGTTTAATAACAGCCACACGGAATGCTACTCCACTCCTAATATCCTCACACAGGGGATATTAGCGTTCACTATCAAGTTAAGTTTTTACTGGTTCACCCAAAACCTTACAATTATGTCTTTCTATGTGGGCTTACACAATTAAAAAAAACCTCACTTCTGAGTTTTCCTGGCTCTCCTCAAATAACCAATACAATGAGATTTTTCTGACAAATCCCAAACAAAACCAAAAACAAAAAAGAATTTACAATTAAATGTAAAATACCTGAATATCTACTTCGTTGTAGCAGCCCAGAAGAACCAAGTCAGAGTAGATGATTGAATGTCCAAGTTCAATGTCCAAACTCACATTACAATGGTTCTAGTTTTAATTGATTTTAAATTAAATCAAATTAGGTGTAGCTCTATTTGATTTTAATTCTAAGAAAAAGGAATACAACAATTCCTCTTTTCAAATTAGATTGGAATTCAGGAACAAAATCAAATAATGAAAGCTAACAAAAGAGAATAAAAATTATGCACAATGTACCTTAAAATGAACGCTAATTTATCTCAGAGTGGAGCTTTGAATATACTTGAATTACTTATCAAACCTCTGAAATTCGTGTTCAATTTATAGGCGGGAAAATCACGTCTTCGACTGGTCTTAAGACCCCCGCGACTGGTCTTAGAACCAACAGAAATTTAAAATTTTGAGCGGGATAAGATAAGACGGTTTTACGACTAGTCGTGGGTACCCTACGACTGGTCGTAGGTCACCTTCGACCGGTCGTAGGTTCCACACGACTGGTCGTAGACTAATGAATTTCATTGTTGGACTTAGAGTCGAAGGTCTACGACTGGTCGAAGAACCAGTCGACACTATTCCTACGACTGGTCGAACAGTCACGAGGACTGGTCATAGAGTAACCAAAAAATTTCAAAAATCCTCAACAACTTAGGATTGGTCATGGAATTTCTTGGACTGGTCGAACCAGTGCTATGACTAGTCAAAGAAGGTCCAGGACTAGTCTTAGAACAGACTAAATTTACGTATAAAACATATATGGATTATGTATCCAAAATATCCTACTCTAAAGGTCAACCTAAGGTCAGTCTTACCTCAATAGTGAAGCGAGGACATTGAAACTTGAATACAAGTGACCTTTGAGTATAACAAAGCTTGAGATCTTTGAACTTGAAGGCTTCTTGAACTTGAACACTTCTGAAATCTTGAAAGCTTCTTGAACTTGAACACTTTTGAGATCTTGAAAGCTTCTTTTGTTATCACTTATACAAGCTTCAAAGCAATGTCTTTATCACCACAAATTTGACAATAAGAAGGGGCTATAAACTATAGCACTTACACACTTGTAGAGAGAGAGAGAGAGAGAGAGAGAGAGAGAGAGAGAGAGAGAGAGAGATTTACACACAAATAAAAGTAAAATTACAAATGTAACAACTAATAATTAACAACTAACAACTAACAAATCTAAAAGAGGTTCTCAAATCCCAACATCAAATCTTGTTGCAACTTGTAGTCTTGTACTTGTAATCTTAAAATCTTATTGTAACTTGTTGTAAGTTGTAACTTGTAGTCTTGTAATGTAAGTTGTAACTTGTCACTTGTAAGTTGTAAGTTGTAAGTTGTAACTTCAAACTTGTAAGTTGTAAGTTGTAAAAACTAACAATTAACAAAGTAACAAATCAATTAACAAACAAAATATTTTTAAAAAAATGATAAAAAGATTGAAAGAAGTTAGAAACTTAAAATTAGAAACTTAGAACTTAGAACTTAAAATTTAGAAAACTTAGTGGATGGAGATTGGAGATTGGAGAGGGCTAGAGGAGTGAGGAGTCTCTTGACTCTTGTCTTGACTCTTGATCTTGATTCTTAAATATGGATGGTAATGGCATTATGAATGAAGAATGATGTATCATGTGTCATGTATCTTGGTCCTTGGATTCTTAATTCTTGATTCTTGTTGTACCCTCTTGAGTCTTGAATCTTGATTCTTGAAAGTTGAAAGAAAAGAAAAGAAATATAGAAATGGAATATGGATGGAGAGGAGTGGATGGAATGTAGTAGAATATAAATTGTAAAATGTAAAGTACTTAGTAAGAGAGCATGTAGTAAGAGAAATAGAGAATAGAGAGAGAATTTGAACTTTTTTTGTAAGTAGGAATGCTTAGAATGCATATATATATATATACATATATATATATATATATATATATATATATGGTAAAAATATGGATTTTTTTTTTTTATAAAAAAAGGTCCAAAAACGGTCAGAAATCTGACTGTTGGCCAGTATGCGATCGCATACATCGCATATGCTGGCACATGTGGCATATACGATCGCATATGAGCAGGGATCGCATATGCGATTAGCCCCCGAATATGCGTATATGCGATCACATATTCGCATATGCGACCGCACATTACAACAGTGTATGAGATCCACATTGATGAATAGGCTTACCCTAGATAAATTAAATTTTCTAGATAGGAGAGGTTCTCAACCTGTTATGATTTGAATTATTAAAATCACTGGCGCTTGAGAATATATATCAATGGTGCAAATTCATAATTTTTTAATCTTTAATATCATTTATTAAAATATTTAAACTATTTTATTTTCTGATTAGGCTGACCATAGTGCTCAAATTCTAGTTGTGTTATCCAAGTCATCATGATTTTGAAACATTAATCTATGTGTAGAACTTTGAAGCTTGGGTTTTGTTTTAATTCAGTTGAATTACATCCATTCAAAAATCCCAAAATCAAATCATCAGTTTAGTTTATATTATTTAGTTTATTTTACATTTGATTTTTTTCCTTCTCGCAATGAAAGCAGTAAACCTACCTATGCCTCCATCAGACTAGGAGATCAATCCCGGTACACAGGATCGGTTAGAGGTATAGACATGTCATCTGAATCAAATTGTTTCACAAATGGCTCTAATCAATGTCCATTTACTTTAAACTAATTGCCATTATTTGGATTTTGAATCTCGATAGCCCTATGAGGATAAACATTGATAACAGTGAAAGGGCCGGTCCAATGAGATCAAAGCGTACCCGAAAAGAGATATAACTAAGAATTATACAAAAGGACCTTTTGACCTGGCATGAATACTTTTCGAAGAATGTATTCATTATGAAATGCCTTCATCCTGTTCTTATAGATTCTCGAGTTCTCATATGCATCATTCTGAATTTCTTCAAATTCATTCAACTGAAGTTTGCGTAGCGAGCCAGCGTTGTCCAGATTGAAGTTCAGATTTTTGATCGCCCAGTAGGGTCTATGCTCCAACTCCATAGGTAGGTGATAAGCTTTCCCATAGACAAGTTTAAAGGGAGACATTCCAATAGGGATTTTAAATGCAGTACGGTAGGACCATAAGACATTGGTCAATTGGATTGACCAATCTCTATGGTCAGGGTTAACCATATTGTCCAAAATGTGTTTAATTTTTCTATTGGATATCTTAACTTGCCTACTTGTTTGTGGGTGGTATGAAGTACTTATCTTATGAGAAATACCATATTTCTTCATTAAATTCTCGAATGGTCTATTACAAAAATGTGATCCCCCATCATTAATGATGGCTCGAGGCATTCCAACCAGGAAATGATGTTCTCTTTTAAGAATTTAATAACCGTTTGATGGTCATTGTTCCTGCACGAAATCGCTTCGACCCATTTAGTGACATAGTCTACGGCGAGCAAAATATATACATTTTCAAAAGATTAGGGGAATGGTCCCATGAAATTAATGCCCAACAACCAAATGCTTCAATGATTTGGGGGGGTTAAGAGGCATCATATTTCGATGGGAAAACACTCCTAAATTCTAATAACACTCACAAGCTTTGTAAAACTCATGAGTGTCCCTGAACATAGTGGGCCAGTAGAAGTCACACTGTAGAAGCTTGGTCATGGTCTTTTTAGCAAAAAAGTGACCACCACAAGCCTGAGAGTGACAGAAGGAGATGAGACTTCGGTGTTCATTATCTGGCATACATCTCCTTAGGATTTGGTCTGGGAAATATTTAAACAAATACGGATCATCCTAGAAGAATTTGTGCACCTCGGTGAAAATTTCTTCTTATCTTATACAGTCTAATGTGTCGGTATGAAACCTATAGCAAGATAATTAGTAATATTAGCAAACCAAGGTGAATGGGAGACTTCGAACAGTTGTTCGTTAGGGAACATGTCATTGATATGTGTCGTCTCAAGAGAATTAGAGAGATTAGGTAGGAAAGATGGTCAGCTATTATGTTATCTACTCCCTTTTTATCTTTTATTTTCAAATTAAATTCATGGAGTAGGAAGATCTATCTAATCAGGCGGGGCTTAGCATCATTCTTAGAAAGAAGATACTTGAGTGCCGCATGATCCATGTAAATGACGATCTTGGATCCGATCAAGTAGGACCTAAATTTGTCTAAGCAAATATTACGGCTTAGAGTTCCTTTTTTGTAGTTAAGTAGTTCACTTGGACATGATTTAGAGTTCTATTGGCATAATGAATAATGTAGGACCTCGTTTCTTTTCTCTAACCTAAAATCGCCCCAAGAGCATAGTCAGACGTGGCGCATGTAAATTTAAAAGGAAGGCTCCAATTGGGTTGCGCATGATAGGTGCAGTGGTTAACATACCCTTAAGCTTAGTAAAAGCTTCCTGGCATTGTTCAGTCCACTCATATGGTGCATCCTTTTAAAGTAGATTATATAAAGGATGAGAGAGGAGACTAAAGTCCTTTATGAATCTTCTATAAAAATTGACGTATCCTAAGAAGGATCACACATCTCGTATGTTCTTAGGTAGAGGTAGGTTAGAGATAAGATCACTTTTAACTTATCTACCTTAATTCCCTTGGACGAGATGATATGTTCAAGGAAAATTCTCTTACGAACCATGAAATGACACTTCTCCTATTGAGTACAAAATTCTTTTCTTCACATTGCTTCAACACACATTTAAGATTCTCCAAACAATCACTGAAGGATGGACCGAAGATAGAGAAGTCATCCATGAAGACCTCTAGATATTTCTCCACCATGTCAGAAAAAATACTCATCATACATCGCTAAAAAGTGGTAGGGGCATTACATACTCCAAATGGCATCCTTCGGTAAGCAGAGGTGATGTAGGGACATGTAAATGTAGTCTTTTCCTGATCTTCAAGGGCTATCTCTATCTAGTTGTAGCCCGAATACTCATCAAGGAAACAGTAATAGGAATGACCAGCTAACCTTTCCAAGATTTGATCAATAATGGGCAAAGGGAAGTAGTCCTTCCTCGTGACAGTATTCAATTTCCTGTAGTCAATGCACATTCTCCAACTAGTAATAACTCTAGTTGGCACAAGTTCATTGTTAGCATTGGCTACGATGGTGATTCCAAACTTCTTGGGAACCACCTAAGTTGGACTCACCCATTGACTATCGGATATAGGGTATATGATACCCACATCCAATAGTTTTAGAACCTCGACCTTCACTGCTTCCTTTGTATTTGGATTTAGTCTACATTGTGATTTCTAAGAGGTCTTCGCATTATCCTTGAGATAAATGTGGTGAGTACAAATCGAAGGGTCAATTCCCTTGAGATCCGTAATTGTCTATCCAAGGTCTCCCTTATGCTCAATGAGAGTAGATATGAGCATACTCTCCTGTTCTTGTTCAGGGTGGAAAGAAATCACTACCAGGCATGTCTCATCTTAACCTAAATAGACATATTTCAAATTAGAGGGCAAAGGTTTTAGGTCAAGATTTGGTGCCTTGATGTTAGACAGCAGAGGCACTTCATTAGTTTGGGGCAACTCTTTAAATTGTGGCCTCCATCGATTAACTTTCAGTACCGACACAGTATCAAGCATGACACCCATATCGTTAATCATGTCATCATTAAAATCATAGGAGTGGGCCAGGCACATCTCTAGAGGGTTAGAAGATAAGGTCAAATGTATTTTATCTTCCACAAAAGAGTCAATCATGTTAATGTCGTGAAAATCGTCATCATTCTCTAACCGTCTGTTAGTGTTGAAAAGATATTTAACTCCAATGTCATATTCTCAAAAGACATACTCGCGACTCCATTCTTGCAATTAATGATTGCGTTTGAAGTGGCAAGGAATGGGTGACCAAGAATGACGAAAATCTGAGTGCTCATGTTGCTGATAAGTTTCGTATCCAGGACAATAAAATCTACAGGGTAGTAGAATCTGTCAACCTGGACCAACAAATTCTCAATTATCCCTCTCGGTACATGAACTAAGAGATCAACAAGTTATAATGTGGTTAGGGTAAGTTTTAATTCACCCAAACCTAACTAGTTATAAACCAAGTAAGGAATTAAATTTAAGCTCGCTCCTAAATTAAGAAGTGTGTGCTCAATGTAGTAATTCCCAATTACACAAGTGATGGTTGGGCAATTGGGATCTTTGAATTTCTTTAGTACATTTCTCTTTAGGATGACACTTACTTTTTCAGTTAAAAAGATTTTCTTTTGAATATTTTACCGTATTTTGGTCATACAAAAGTCTTTTAGAAATTTGGCATATGAAGGTATTTATTTTTCAGCATCAAGTAGAGGAATATTGACCTTTACTTGTTTCAACACCTCTAGAATCTCCTGAGAGTTAGAGAGAGGTTTCAGTGCAACCAACCGTTGGGGGAATAGGGCAATCGGCTTGCCTTGAAGTTCTGGTTCTAGTTTTTATGGGGCATGGATAGATCTATCATTGTTATCCTCTTTCGGGTCCTTAGACTTTTCAGCCTTAACCAAAATAGTTTTGTCAATGGTCTTCCTACTCCTAAGAGTGGTGATGGATTTAGCTTGCTCCATCTGATCTAAAGAGCTTGGATCACTTATCTCGTATTGTGGTTTAGGATTAGGGAGAGGTTGAGTAGGAAACATCCCCATTTCTATAACCGTAACACGTGAATCAATCTTTTGTATATATTTTGTAAGTTGTCAAATTGCTTGATTAAGCTCTTGAGTTTATGTGGAATTTTGAGCCAGTTCTTCTTGAGGTTACTTGATTTGGAATTTGATTAAAGAAACCTTGAGGAGTAGTAGTTTTTCCATTCCTCCAACTAAAGTTTAGATGATTTCTCCAACTGGGATTATATGTATTGGAGGTAGGTCCATTGAAAGGTCTTGGGTAATTATTCACAGTATTAGATTGCTCATTCAACACCTCTTGAAAGGCAGGTATTGTTGGACAATGTTTAGTTGTGAGAATGTTGCAAGCACAAATACCGTAAACAGTTTCCTTAACCTTATCCTTCTTTACTTCCATAGCCTTGAATTTTCTTATGAGATTAGACACTTTAGCATTGATATCATCATCCTCTTTCAGAAGGTTGTTGAGGGTCAAATATTGCAAATTAGACCCCAATTATTGACTGGATTTACGAACATATACTGTTTTACAGCCTGATTTAATCGTGTTTGTGATGCAGAGTGTATTTACGAGCATGGACTGAAAAAAAGTGCTTAAAGCATGGATTTAACGCTCTGATGACACCAAAGGTACGGGACGGACTCCAGGGGACCAAGATCGACGCCAGAAATTTGAGAAAACGGAGAAACTGTAGTTCAAGTGGCCGGAAAGACATCCAGAATGCAAGATCACAGGGTTCTCACCATCCGTTCAGCTCGAAAATTCATACATGATCTGAGGGCCATAAATTAACCGTTCATGTCAAATTTCAGCTCCCGGATCCTAGCAGAAGCATCCAAACAGACAGATCAGCCCATACATTATCAAACTGGGCCCACCTGATCACTGGATATGCTTCATTTTTGGAATTAACGTCTTAAAGAATATGAGGAAAGGAATGGTCGGAGCGGATTTCTTATATACATCAAGGTGGGATCCACCTTACACGATGCATGTACACAGTGCACGTGCACTGGATGAACATTGCACCAAGGGAATCGGTCAACAACAGCTTGGACCGAGCTTTCAAAGGAATTTAAATTCCTATTTTGGCGCCGCTGAATAGAGGTTGCCGATGGGATTTCATGGGCCACCATGATCAATTTTACGATGATCTAGACCATCCATTATAATCCCACGGCCTATGTTACCATCGCCTAGGTGTCGAAACTTCAAAAAGATAGCAAGAACGGTGTCCCAACCATTCCAACGCAAGATTAATGTTTGTAAGATGGATCATATAAGCCGCATCAACGGACAGTCGAAACCATCCCTCCCCACCTAAAAATCCGATGTACATTCAATGAACGGTCTAGATTTCTTAGAAAATCTCCTTCATGGGCTCCACCGTTAGCCAGCACAAGATGTGCGGTCTCTTTTCCGCACAGTCCGGAAGAACCGAACGTTCTGGAGAGGTGGTGGCCCACCACCGCTGATCGGACCAAAGATCTAAGCCGTCCATCATGTATTCCGTTCAAAAACGTCCCAGGGGACGTTGTCATCTTGGAAAGAAAGCAAGGAGGAGTAAGGTTTGAACGTTGCCATCTTGGCTGCGTAAAAACCTTACGCAGGGGAATGCCTAAGCTTCACCGACACCTTCTACGCACGTCAGCTCTTTTCTCCAGATCGGTCGGTTCTCCAAACAAACTCTCCAACCGACCTTCCTTGCCTATATAAAGAGAGAGAGCAAGAGAAATTCATTCAATTCCAAGTGGCGGGTGGTGGACGTTGCAAGAGACTGTTAGTTTTAGTGTTCTTTTATTTTATTTTCTTATTTTTCTTTTTATTTTATTTTTATTAATTTTTGAGAGATATAGCCGCATCATGCTGGGCTAAACCTCTTAGCTAGGGCTAAGGGGTGAAGCCTGTAGCGTGATGGGAGAACTCTATGCTTGTACTTTTTAGACTGAATAGATGAGATTTTAGTTTAATTAATGGCATGTTTTTAGTCTTTAATGGTCTGTTGTGACTGAAATTACAATGGGTCTGCAATGGATTTGAGCATGTTCCTATTCTTTTATGTTTATGACGTCAGGAATCCCTGTTGTTCACCATAGTCTCCTGGGCATGGTCGGATGTCGGTACCCTTCCTAACTTTTATACATATGATTGGCTTGTAATTAGTCTAATTCTATTGTTTGCCATGGTCTCTTGGGCATGGTTTGGTGATGGAATCCATTCTAATTCATATACCTTTCATCTCTTTGAAACTATATCAACTACAATTCAGTTAATTTCTATGATTCTTAATGTAGGCATAAGATCTCCCTAATCTCTACGAGTGGATCCTTTGAATCCCTAGTTTTCCTTTCTCTGAATTTTCTTAAGCTTTAGATTAATTGTTCCACCATTATTCCACAATTGTTATTTGGTTTAGAATTCATCTTAGCCTAGTTCTAGTTCTATTTAGTTTCAGAAAACGTACAAGTTTCAATCCCTTGGGATTCGACCTCGGTCTTACCGAGTTATTACTACATCATAACCCTGCAATTGGGGAGTGAACAAAGGTATAATCTGCCCCTCCTTTGATTGAGTAGGTCTAGAACTGGTGCTTGATTTTGGGTATATGTCCCTTGATTGTGCATTTTCAGCAAGTCTATCCAAGTAGTCCCACACATCATCGACATTTTTATTCATGAATTTCCCATTGTATATTGTCTCAACCAATTGGCATATGAAAGATGTCAGACCATCATAGAAAAAGTGTGTAATGCGCCACATTTCAAAACAGTGTTGTAGGCATGAACTGACAAGATCCTTGACCCTTTCAAAACATTGAAAGAATGTTTTATCCTCCTTTTGGGCGAAGTTCATAATTAATTTTCTAAGGGTGTTTGTTTTATATGTGAAAAAAATTTCTTTATGAACTCCCTTATCTTGTCATTCTATGTGCCAATAGATCTGGGACGTAGTGAATGCAACCATGTCTTAGATTTCTCTTTCAAAGAAAAGGGAAAGAGTTTCAGCCTAACTGTGTCCTCAAACACATTTAGAAAATATAAAGTGTTATGACCTCATCAAATTCTTTCAAGTGCAAATATGAACTTTCAAATTAAAGTCCATGGAATTTTGGAAGGATTTGGATTACCCCTGGCTTGATATCCTTGTGTCCCGTATTTTTTATAAAAACCATACATGAGGGCATATTCACCCCTTCTGATTGTAAATAATCTTGCAAAGTATGAGGTGGGGGTGCTTGATGCATCTCATTCTCATCATGGATTTCCTCAACCCGAGGTTGAGGTTGTCTTCCCGGTTGATTTGTAGACATCACTTTAATTAACTTTAAGCATCTCGAGTGGTGTCTAATCCTGTGATGGATACATAACCCCTCAACCAATCTTCCTTCACTCAAAAGACGTCGAGTGTTATCACGGGCCCACTTGGGCATGAAACACTCTTAGCCCTTAATCTCAGATTCTAACCTAAACCTAAAAAGGAAGAAAAGTAATAGAAATCTAGAAATAAAAAGAAAAGAGTTGGAAAGAAATTACTAAATTAGAAGTTCTCAAGTTAAAAACCTACAAAACAAGTCAGTTTCTAAAAATAGAAAGTCTAAAATTAGAAAGTTCCTAAAAAAAAAGAAAGTAAACTAGTTTCTAAAAAAGGAAAGTGTCTAAAAATAGAAAGTTTCTAAAAGACTGATTAGGAAAAATCTAAACCTAGAAATAGAAAGTTTCTAAAGATAGAAAATAAGACCCTAATCCTAAAATTAGAAAGAGATTACCAATTTAGAAAGTCTATCTCAGAATCCTACAAAATAGGAAAGTCAGGTTAGTTTCTAAAAATAAAAGAAAACCTAAAATTAGAAAACCCTAATCTTAACATAATTCTAAAACTAGTTAATCTCAGAAAAATACAATCGTCAGTCCCGGGTAACGGCGCCAAAAACTTGTTTACAACCCCAAGTGTAGGGTCGCGATGTAGTAATAATCTTGGTAAGACCGTAGTCAAATCCACAAGCACTGAACCTTGTACATATTCTGAAAGTAACCAGAACTAAAACTAGAAGAAGATGTAATCTAAATCAAGAGAATGAAAGAGAATAATGGTGAATTATTAAACTAAAACTTGTAAAATTCAAAGGTGGGAAACTAGAGTTTCTAAGGATCCACTTGTAGAGATCAGGGAGATTATGCTTAATTCACGAACACAACTGGAGTCAGAGTCCTATCTTCATCTAGTTGGAAGATATTTCATTACAAATCAATTATGAACTTCCTTTGATCTAGTCTCAATAGATGAGAGGTATGAGAACTAGTCCATCACAAAACCATGTCCATGAGACAATGCAAATAACATAATTTACCAATCCACAAACACTCTGAGATAATTATGAAGATTAGAAGGTTTCCATCATCCAACCATGTCCAAGCGGCAATGATGAACAAAAGGGTTCCTAACTTCATAATCACAATAATACAAAGAACATGCTCAAAGCTATCGTAGATCCATTGTAATTTAAGTCACAACAAACCATTAAAAATTAAAAGCATTCCTTATAATCAAACTAGAAGCAAAGATAATTTAACTTAAACATGAATCAAAACCATAGGAAGCATCCCATCATGCTACAAGCTTCACCAGCTAAGAGGTTTAGCTCATCATATATATGATGAACTAAAACTCAGAAAAACATTAAAGAAAAAAAGGAGAAGAAAAACTTAATGCCGTCCCCACGTCTCTCTCTCTCTCTCTCTCTCTCTCTCTCTCTCTCTCTCTCTCTCTCTCTCTCCCTTTGCTTCCCACATCCAGATGATGATCTCTCTCTATTCTCTTCTCCTTTTATAAGCACTGGAAGTGGAGCTTAGAGGCAGTGGAGAAGGTAGCATGCACAAGTCTGTTTACGCAGCAGCTTGCGCAGCTTTGCATGAAAGCCCAAGAACATAGATCCGGCTAGTTCTCCTAACATCCTTCTTTCCTTTAAAAATAACATCCCTTTGGACGGTTTTGCATGGCCTACAAGTTGGACAGTCCGAATTAACCATACGATCAATGCCATGGTCACACAACGACCGTGAAAATTGGGCAGCGTCGGACGTCTTCTTGCACACGTACCTACCCTAAGGTGTTCGGTGGGCCCCATAGTGATGTTTTCAGAGAAATTCACTACCTCCATTAGATTTGTGGTGAAATTTTAGTCAGGAATGGATGGTTTTGCTCGAGTTTGGTGTGGCCCACTGTATTAAATCATGCTGTCATTCATCCTACATTTGGATATTTGCATGTGCACATGTATGGTCATAAAAGGACATCATGGCTATGGTTAGCCCCACGCTCTGGATCGAATGGACGGTCCGCATCATTGAACCTGATGATGATAGTGGCCTATTAAAATCGTCCGTGTGGATGCTGGCGGAAGAAAAATGGAAACTTCCATTTTCAAAAGGAGATTGGGTCAACGTGCTTTGACCGAACTTTCCGGTCCGATGCATCACGGGATTATGTGCGCTATGTGCGCATGCACCCCAAGGTGGGGCCCATCATGATGTTCATGAGAAATCTACTCTAACCACCTTCTTCCTCATCTAATTTAAGGGGTTGAGACCAAAATTGAAGCATATCCAAAGATCATGTGGGCCCAAAATCAGTGATCTATGGCTAATATTTCCAGTTGGACCACTTCCACAAAGATTCAATGGCTGAATTTTTACATGTACGATTACTTTATGATCGTCAGGCCAAATATAAAGTTTTGATCCAAGTGGATGCTGGAAACCGTGTGATCTTGCATTCAAGATGATTTTCAGGTCTCTTTAACTTTATTACTTGGTTTTCTCAGATCTTTGGCATATGAATTAGTCAATCTCCGTCTCCTAAGATCTATCCCTTGCCTTAGTATTTTTTAGCATCAAATCTATGCTTTTAGTACCATTTTCAGTTAAAGCTCTTAAATTCACCTTACGACAAAAACATGATTAAGATAGAACATTTAACATTATCATGTTCATAAAACGAAGTAATAATTAGGGTCTAATATGCAATATTTGACCCTCAATAGTCGTAAGAACTAGAAGTGATTCCATCACCTAGCCATGCCTAGGAGACAATGGCAAACAACAGGATATACTAATTCCATAATCAAGCATAGGAGAATTGTGAAGGTTAAAAGGGATTCCATCACACAACCATGTCCAAGGGACGATGGTGAACAGTAGGATTTCCTAATTTCATAATCTTAAGGCATGAAAGAATATGCTCAAAGCTATTGCAGATATATTATAATTTGAATCACTACAAACCATTAAAATTTGAAAGTATTCCTTAAATGTCAAGCTAGAATCAAAGAGAATTCAACATAAACATGAATCAAATCAATAGAAATATCCCATCATGCTACAAGCTTCACCTCTTATTCCTAGCTAAGAGGTTTATCCAACCATAGAAATGATTGGATCTAAAACCGTAGAAGAAAGTATAAAAAACTCTGCAAGAAAGAAGAAAATTGCATAGCGATGGATCTCCGCCCTTGTGCTTTGCTCCTCCAAACCCTAGATAGATGCCCAGGGATGCCTTGGGGACTCCTATTTATAGTTGTGCAATACCTTCTTTCACACCTCCTTGGAAAAATCAAGAAATCACCTCAAATTTACGGACTCTATATAATTCCACGCAACTCTGCATAAGTGGTTCATGACATTGAACTGCCCTTGATATCATCAAAGGTGACTTTTATACATGCTTTTTCCACATTGCGTAACTTCGTCCGGACTGTGTAATCTTCTATGCCATCGAACCTACCTTCGATGTCATCAAAGGTGCTTCGATGTCATCGAAGGTGTCTTCAATGTCATTGAGCGTTGTTTGAGAAATCGATAATATGTCCAAAACAGTCCTGCGAGTTATTTCAATTTCTTTAATAAATTCGATGTCACCAAAGAGGCCTTCGATGTCATCGAGCAAGTCTTCAATTTGTCCAGCGACCAACTCAATTTTCATTCATAAATTTAATGTCATTGAGCATTTTTTGATGTGATCGAATGTGTTTTTGATGTCATCGAACAGTGATTGATGACACAGTTAATGTGAATTTTGTACTTGTTCTTTCGACTCTTTCCTTCTCGACTTGGTTTTCTTGAATCTTAGGACCTTGAAATCTTCAATCTTTGTCTCCTAGGATCTATTCTTTTCCTTGGTGATCTTTGAGCATTAAATCCATGATTTTAGCACCTTTTCCAATCCAATCTCTTAAATTCACCTGCAACACAAACATGAGTAAAATAGGACATTAAGCAGTATCATGTTCATAAAACTAAGATATAAATGTGGGATAATATGCAATATTTAAGCCTCAACATCTACTCCATTGGCATGGGTTGAGCCTACCAATGCTGACTCGGCACCATAAGCGAATTTAGTGTCTTATTGACTTTACAGTAGGGGACACTGCCTAGCCCACTCAATGTGTGACCTTCCTGAGTTGCTTAATCCTATTTCCCAAACAACCATCACGATGCCCAAATTAGAGTTTCTAGCTGGTACAATTTATAATAGGGAATCAGTACCCCTTGTGATTTATTATCCCGACTAGTTCAAGGGCATTATTAACCCCAAGTTGTCTGGAGTCTATTCTAAATAACATATTCTCATTTCATTACTATTTAGTAATTCTCATGAAATATATAGCATAAGAAAAGAACAAGCATACCACATGTAATAATTGTAGTTAACTATTAAATAATTAATCATGTTGGGAAAACTAATTATTCTTAAGTGATTACTTCCTGAACTATATACATACTGAATTTCACTTATTGGAGTAACGTTTATAATCATCTATAATTTTTTCAAAGCCACTACTTCCTGAACTTTCTTAAGTTGCACTCATGTCTTTACCATGATTGACTTTACAGTATAAGGCTCACTCTGTTAGTGTTTATTCTATGATTATCATATCTAAATTAAGTTGTATGATTTATCTCGATTTGTCACTGTAAACACTGAAAATCGGCGCCCACGTTGGTTTGGTGTGTTATTGTTGTGTTTTGATGGTGGGGGTGATTAGGCTGATTTGTGGATGTTGGAGTCGCCACTAGCCGAATAATCTCAAAATCCCACAGTCGACTAGAACCACGAAATATGTAAGGTTGGAGAAATCCGAAGACTCTCTTACCTTAGAATGACTCCTGGTCTGCGATCCAGGATTTTTTGTAAAGGACCTCGGTTACAAAGAGGGAAGGTGTTAGGCACCCTCTCTGCCTGTACGAATATATGATCTCTACTTTTTATGGTAAAATAATCTCAAGGGATGGATGTGCGGTCGAGATAGGACTAGGCACACACATGGATTTCTGATGCGGTAAGATCCAAGATTTTGGCAAACCACAGAGCATACATCCAACGACGTATCTAGAAGATGGATGTGATGATGCTTATGCAAAAGGGTAAAGAGAAATGGACTAGATCACTAGAAATTTCTGATGTGATAGGATTTGATGCACGACAAGTCACAGAGCATACATTCACTAGAGATCTAGAGAAGCAGAGGGGTTGAGAGGGGGATATATGTCATGATGAATGCTTATATGTAAATGAATGGATCTTTGGCTTGATTTAGAGTAGGCTAAAATGTGAATCGAACCATGACCAATCTGAGTAAGGCTTATGGGTTGGACAAGGTTGAGAGGAAGGCTAGGGGGTAGTTAAGAAAATCTGGACTTGAAGGCTTGAGAGCTCCTTCTCACCTTCACTCTCTTTCTCACTCTCTTTATCTCTTTCTCTCCCTTGGATGAGAAGTGGCTCTCTTAGTTGTTGAGGCTTGTCGGAATGAGAAGAGGAGAGGGTTATTTATAGCCTCTCCAATAGCTATATGGTAAATAGGGGGTAGGAAAAGGTTAAAATAATGAAATGGAGGCTTGTGATTGGCTAGGGAGAAAGGAGCGCCACGTGGAACACCCTCATTGGCTCTTGAGGTTAGTAAAATGTTAAATGGTGAAGGTTGGGGGGTAAATCTAGGACAAAGTTGACTTTTGGATGCTGGGACAACTATCCACATGCGGGCCACGAGCGGTGACATTTGAAGTATTGTAGGAGGTAGTCGGACTACCATCGTCGGCAGTTAGAGTACCTCTCGAGTTATGTTCGAGCCGGACCTGAACGTGTGGGCTTTGTTAGCCTCCCTTTTGGGTTTTTGTGGCTTGGATAGGTGGATTTAGGTTTGGTTAAAGGGTTCTAGCCATGGTATAGGGTATAGGCAGGGTCGTATGTGTGCTAAATAGTTTAGATTATGGTTTCAGGTTGTGGATTAGGAGTTTGGGGACTTTTGAGTCAAGGTTCGGTTTAGGCTGGGATTAGGGTTTGGTTCAAGGTATGATCATGGTTCTCGGATAATCTTAGCCTTCTTAAGATATTAGCTTGGGTGGGGTGTCTACAAATGTCCCTCTTTGACAAAGGTTGTAAGCAACCGAAGGCCAAAGCTAGTGGACACCCCACCCTTCTGGTCGGAAAGGATAGTGATTCAAATTTGTTGCCTGTCATTGTATCATTGTCAGTCGACTGTTTGGAAAAGAGATTACTTGCACATATCATGAGGGTTGAGGAAAACATTGTGATTGTCTCCTGCGCATTCATCGCGGCTTTACAAGTCACCAATCACAAACCTTTCATGTTAGATTATTAATAGTATTTTAGAGTAAGTTTAAAAAGTAGGGCCTTTGCGCATTGGTGTGACTTTATGAGGATTCTCATACTGTTTGGTTTATCGTTCCTTTGCTATGTAATCACCCTAGGAGTATTCGATCTGTTTGATTGTCAAAATGGTTGGCTGCCCTGTGCGTTGGTGTGCCTTACCGAGAACTCACTACGCCAACTTGAACTCAATTAAAATTTTCAAACATCCTGGACTAGGTATGTGTAGGTAATCTTTTGTCACGTAGTCTACTGATTCTAATACTTTAGTTACAACAAATTGTTGTCACTTTGAGTTTGATTATTCTTTCCAAAGATAGATCCACTCATTTCTTACTAGCACTCATACGATTATCTAAATATAGAAATCGGGCCAACTGTACATGTATCATGTACGAATTCGAACGTCCTTCAGGGAAACCAAGAGAGATCGAATCTTATTTAGTTGTTTTCACTAACCGCAACTGGAGAATATGGAGGATTCCTCAGTATACTGCACAATGCGTGCGTTATTTGAAAACTTTGAAAGCTATCCTTTTGGAGCTAGGCTCCTTAGTGATTTTATTTGAAAATATTTTTGAAGTTTTTAATTTTTTTAAATATCTGTTCGATCTCGTGGGTTGGCGTCGTCATCCAGTTTTTATTTGGAGCAAAGTCAGATGGACCCCACTAAATTAATGGGGCTAATAATTTTTAAATACTTTTGGGTTTTTTTTTGAAAGGGTTACTCTAACATAGAGCTAGACTCCCTAGGGATTTTGGAAAACCTCATTTACATAAATTTTTTTATTTTTTTTCTATTTTTCTTTTATGAGGTTATTGTCTAATGGTTAAAGGTGAAAACCAGTTACTCCAACCCACCTAAGGGGATAGGCCCACTACCCTAAGGCATTTTTGGTCGGGCCGCAGTCGAACTGCCGCCTGTGGCAATCCGGATACCGTCAATCGGTCCTTTGGTCCAATGGTTCGAGCCATGCACCGGTCCGTTCGATGTAGCCTTCTCCCTTATTTAAATCTAGCACTTGGGACGTCCAGGGATCCCATTTGTGGTCCCTGTATCTTTCTTGAAGGGATTTTTGTTGATTTTTGAGTTTATATTCTTTGCATTTCCTTCCTTTCCCCAACTTCAGGAAATTTGGGCATTAAGTTCTTGTTGTATCTTGCTAGGCCGTTCATTTTAGGAGCCTTTGATGGGTTGGATTTCCTCTTGGGTTTAGAGAGGGTCGTGATTGGGACCGTCAGACCGTCCAGATTAGATATGATCCGTTGGATCTTGTTAGACTTATTTGTTTTGGGCCAAATGGTTGGCTGGATTATTATCATGTTATATTTTTTATGTATTTTTTTCTTTTTTTAAAAAAAAAACTTTGGTGGTGATCTGGTCCGTTGGATGGATGATTTGGGGCTTACTTGAGTGTGTAAATGGTATGGATTGTGATGGTTGGTCGTTTTGGTGAATAATGAATAGATAGGATTTTTCAAGCGAGCCCCACATCATGATTGACATGCCCAGACGCATGGATTTGTTGTGGATGGTGATTTTTTAAGGTCGTTTCTAGAAAGAAGCTTTAGGAAAATGGGCCTTGAATAGGCTTTAAAAATGGGCATGGACTTATGGGCTTTTTTGGAGTGGGCCTTGGAGATGGGCCTTTTGAAGTGGGCCTTGAAAATGGGCCTTTTGAAGTGGGCCCTGAGATGAGCTTTTGAAATGGGCCTTGAGATGGGGTTTTAAAATGGGCCTTGAGATGGGCTTTCGAAGTGGGCTTTTTAGAAATGGGCCTAAACATGGGCTTTTTGGAAATGGGCCTTTTAAAATGAGCTTGGGCCTCAGAATGGTCTTTTTGAAATGGGCCTAAACATGGGCTTTTTGGAAATGGGCTTTTTAAAATGGGCTTTTTAAAATGGGCCTAAACATAGGCTTTTTGGAAATGGGCCTTTTGAAATGAGCTTGGGCCTCAGAATGGGCTTGGGCCTCATGACTAGAGTCCATTGTTTTCCATGGTGAGAAGGATACTTACTTGTGGGCCTTATTTGTGCAGTAAGCTACTTTGGGGTAGGAATGAGGCTGGTTTTTCCCATCAATCGACCGATCTGTGTTATATGCAGCATGAGGGCCGACATCAATCTGACATAGCCTAAGAAAATGGTGCGCCTGCGGTCTTGAGAGGACGAGGAGTAAGGACGCATTGGCCTGATTGGTTCCATGACCCACAACCGCTATTCTTTGAGGCTTTGGAGCGCACTCCATTTGCTCACTTATTCCAGGTTCATCTAAGCAGGACAAACATGTCCCTCCTGTCTGCTTTGATTAAGTGATGAGACCCTGAGACCCATACCTTCTAGCTACCTTTTAGAGAGTGGGGCATTACCCCATATGACATATACATGCAGTTGGGTCTTCGGTACGACGGAGGATTCGTCCCTTTCGAGGATGACCTTCCGGTGCCCACTGAGGATGACTGGATGGGATTATTGGGGATGATGTCAATGGCTTCAGACTTTGCTAGTCCTCGATTCAAACTTCTCTGGCTATCATCGAATTTTGCCAGGCGTATCCCTGAGACCAAAACTGTGGCTATGGTGAAGGCTCGTGCCCTAATTTTGTACACTATGGGAGTGATGATCTTCTACCACGAGAATGAGCTTGTGAGTTCCCTCTTGTTGTCGTTCATGGTAGACATTACCTTTCTCATACCATACAATTAGAATGCAGCCCTTCTGGCCCATCTATATGAGGGGTTGGACAAGGCCAGCTTTGTGTCAGCCGATCCCTGACTGGCTTTAATCCAGTCATTGAGGTACTTTCTTGATGTCCATTCTATACCATTCTCTTTGGGGATGATCTAGTGTATCTTTTCTGATCGCGATTTTATGCAGGTCAGCTTTTTCGATCATTTTCCCCATCCAGCTCCCACCTTGATTGATCATTCACATCCCTTTCCTCGCATGATGTTGTGGTACAAGGATAACTACAGCCGCATGTGCCTATTTTTTGATCTCGCCTGAAGGTCAAATATCGATGCCTTTATTCTTAATGATGTGACTTATCTCGCCTTGTATTGCTCATGTGTTGCTTTTTGCCTATCTATCGGTCCTTAACTTTTCTCCCTTTTACAATTCCACACTAGGCCATATCTTAGGTCAAATGTGGCACTTACACCTGGAGCTCAGGAGGCCTTTCAAGCGATGTCGTATTCGACAGTTGACTAGTAGCCCTTTGGTCCCACTTAATCCTTCCTCTTGTCCATTTGACTGGAGATCAGTTCCTGAGAGAGAGTTGACTGCTGCCTTGGAGGGTTTTGACGTCAGTGCCTTCGTTGACCCGGATAGAGAGTACAGCTCTTAGTGTGAGCAGTATGGTATTGGTCTGATTTTGTAACCCGACTATGCTCTTGGTGGCGGCATGCGTTTTGCTGGAGGAGGGATCTTGGGCCCCATTTTCATCGCAAGGATATAGACGCTTATCTTCCTGATGATGATTAGTTCATCGTATCAAGCAATCATGTACCCCTGAATATGTAATCTCCACGTTTATATGAAACCTCAGTTGTTCCACATTGTCCTTTTTGATCGTTGCTTTTGCAATCCTAATTAAGTGCGTGGAGGTATGTCCCTGGGTCATGGCCTTCTAAAGTGGACCCTGCTCGAAATTCACCCAAAAGTGGGCCCGAGTGGTAGTCGGATCGTCACCCGCTGACTTTTCTCCTCCCATTCTTTTCTGTCAAGGCTGCAGCGATACAAAAATGTTAGTTCTGTCGGCGGTGGTTGGAGTACCGCGGGCGGTAAATGGATTACCGCCTCTGTTCATCTTTTCTTCCAACGAGTACCCCTCTTCTTTGTTCATTCTCTTTACCCCTTTTTGAATATTCCTCCCTGTCCTTGTCCGTCTGATCATTTCCTTTGTCCATTCCCCTTTGCCCCTTTTTCTTTATCCTCTTCTTCCTTTTATTTTTTTTTTTCTTTTTGAACAGATTATGGCCAGCCATGATGAGGGTAATGATGGGTTCATGGGTGACGAGGAGGTTGGTGGATCCATCAATGGTGAAGGGAATCCATTTGTGGGTGGGTTGATGGAGGTTGGTGGGGGAGTAATGGGCCCTTTTGAGGAGATCAATGCTATTTATGACATTACTCCTATCACCATTAATAGAGGATGTGAGGTTGGGTTGGATGGGATGGAAGGTTTTGGAGGGTCTACACTAGATGGGCCACCAAGATTTACAGACATCGATGTGACGAGGATAGGGGGTTTAACGATAAGGATGGTGTGATTATGGTGTCAGATGGTTTGATCGATGGATCGATGGTTGTCGGTGATGTAGATGGTAGCATGGTGATGGTGGATGGTGTGGATAGGATGGATCGGGTCCCGATGGATGGCGGGCCCTATTTTGGTGGCTTAAGTGGTTTATATTTAGTGGGTGATGGATTTCCCATGGATGGCCTGGGTTAGATTTTTGGCACGAATTTTGAGACCGTGATGGGACAGTCAACTGCGGTCGAGTCTCAGGCTGTCGATCCTATCAGCCATTGGGACACTTTGGGTGTTGCGACTCCTGGGGCTTATGTGTTTCAGACAGCTCCGGATGTGATGGTTGTTGGCGACTTGGGCCCACCTATTGCAGTTTTCCAGGACACCTTGTGTGATGCGATGGGTGAGGCTAGCTTCTTTCACCACCACGAGATAGACTTATTAGACGTGGGGATGCCTATTTTTTACAACTCCCCCATTGACTCAGGGACCCAGATTGTCGAGGGCGTGCCTGTCCGGACATGTCGATTACAGTCACATGCCACCTGCTCTGAGCGACTGCACTTATGGATAGAGGGACTGATTGAGTCTGAGATCTTCAAGTTGAGTTCCTTGGGCTTTCGGGATCTTCTCCACTTCTACCGAGTTTGCCTAGATTGGCGACTCTTGAGTGTGGCGTTATATGACTAGGTTCCATCTCTAAATCTGTTTTCTTTCAATGATTTTGAGCTGGGCCCATCACTAGAGGAGTTCTCACGCCTATCTGGTCTTCCTCTCACCCAGGAGCCTTACATTCCCTCATCTGAGTGGGCTTGTTCTTCTGATTTTATTTCCTGGTTTGGGTTTCTCACTGCCCTACCTACTCCAGAGGGTAGGGCTAGTGAGCTTTCACTTGCGATCCTGTATGATCATTGTTCTACCTCCCGAGGTGGCCTTGGATCAGATCGCCAGCTTCAGTATTTGAATGCGCTGATATTTTGTGTCCTGGCTGAGCTGCTTTTCTCGAGTTGGTGACAATCATCGTTGGTAGTCTTGTTGGATGTATTTCGACGTGTCCTGCATCGTAGGAGCATTACTTTCGTGGTGCTAGTGAAGCTCTTTTTAGGGTTAATCGAGTGCTCCCTTAGGCATACCCATATCCTCCAGGGCTGTTGCTCATTCCTTCAGGTATTTTCCATTTTTCCTTTCCTTTGGTTACCTACATTGCGACCTGAGCTTGACCCGTATCTTCTTGCAGGTTTGGTTATGAGAGCACTTGTTCATGACTCCTCAACTTCTAGGGCCGGATTCCCATCGTGATGACGTGCTGTGCTTGTTGCTTGACGGCCTTCTGCCTGGTGTTGAGGCTACTGAGTCATTTTATCATTGCATGCTCACTCAGCTTCGAGGGTAAGAGATCAGTTGGGAGGCTACCTGGCTTCATCGCTCTACTTTAATCTGTAAAGTTGCTCGCACTCCCTTACTGTTGCTGGGGCTTCAGGGATATTGCTCCTATCATCTCGTACGCTTCCTCCGACAGTTCAGATTTTGGTAGGATATTCTAGACTTTGCCTTTTCTGGATTCGGGCACGCCTCTCTTCCACCTATTTTGATTGCTCTGTATAGGCAGGTCTGAATTTCTTAACAGGGCTCTTTGGATGCAGTAACTCTGGATCTTGTGTCACGCCCCAAATCCAAGGACGGACAGCTTTCGTGATGCCCCGGATCCAGCACTCTACTTCCAAACACTAAGTCCCGAGTTCGGCGCACCACAAGGAAGATTTTTGATTGAATTATATATATATATATATATAATACCTAAGCATGAAGATCCAAGAACAAAATACCAAGCAACACTCTTCATTATAAATCCTTATGGTTACAAGTACAATGCTTCCCAAAAGGCACATGACGTCAACATTGCCAAATCGAAAAATAGATATAATGTATTGAGATCGCTAAGTCTTCCAAGCTTATCCTGCCCTGAAAAAATGGAAAATAGGAAGCTTAGGCAAAAAGCCTAGTGAGTATACACGTGTGTGTAGTGTGTCCTACATGCAAGCAAAAATAAATATATTACAAGGAAATCATACATGTGAAAGGCCTGTAGCAAGTAAAGTATGATGTCAATGTTAATGCAATGCATATGCATCATAGTAATACTCCAAGTCAATGCTACCAGCATCACTAAGTCATATTTTTATCTCTCTTATACCACAGCCATAACCGTATTACACACATCCGTAATCACATCATCAGCATCATCATATTGTCATGCTATAATTATACAATATCAGAAATACCAACAAGTCCATGAGTCAAACAATATTAGAATACGCAATACAAATCAACTATACAAATGAGAAGTCATAAAGAGTCAAATATCAAATGCCGTATCTAAACCATATAAATGCAAAAACATAGGTAACTCAAAATGCCCTATGCCGTAGATGTAATGCAATATGTGGTGCGAACGGAATGACCATGCTGGAGTGTGAAGTCGAGATGATAGTACGTAGTATCGCAGGCTATGGGGTTCATCACAAGCGACTTCTATCCAAACCACTCCCATACCTAAATTTGGATAGTCAGACTCAATGTGGTAAACTCCTGATCTCAGGTTAGTCGCGCGCTCCAACCAAAATTCTGACCATTGCGAAGGTACACGTAACAAATAGTTGTACACCATCAGCCCGAGTGGATAGTAAATGAATGAATGAATGAGTATGCAACCCCTGCTCAATAAGTCTACATATCAGTATAGTTCCTCTTTGGGATCATCACCGGGGTTTAGTACACTTCAAATGACACTGTCCCTCTCCCAGCAGCACAGTCCAAGTGAGAGTAAGAAACCTCACTATCCACCTGGCTAATAGTTTGTCAATACCTATCCGGCACATCAATAGCAGACCCAATTCATGAGCTGGTCAAACTCAGCCTAGCTATGCCCCCTACCCTCGGGCAGGTAAGGCCACACCCCCTCCCAACCGACCACGATACAGTGGGAGACGCGGCCTCCTAGTATTCGGCACTCGGGCGCTCATGTATCCACTCGGTCTCGACGTTGGGGCGTCTCCTAGCCACAGAGGTTTAGAGATTTTCACCCAAGGACATTTATGGCGCCCATATAGTAGAACCAAACATTTTCGGTGTCCCATCTGCCATCCACGATATGCCTATGGAGGCTACGACCCTGATGTCGCTAGGGCGTATAGTAATCATAATACAGGATGCATGAGTCACACAATCCAGTCATGCATCAATCTTACACATACCGTGCGCTCATGTAAGATAACCTCCGCCTATCAAGGAGTCTCATAACAACATGCTTAATGACATATGCAATGATCAACCACATCTCATAACAAACATGCAGATGATGCGTATGGGCATGTATCATGATGTTATGCTATCATATACTCATAATCAGTATCAATAACTGACATCGACATTTGGCCTTGACAATGTAGACATTTAACCAGCATTGCCCCCAAGGAATAGCCCACATGGAGCCTAATATATAGTGGACCCATGGCTTCACACGAGGTCCAAATATACGACACCATGGTCCCCACTCAAAAGCTTAATACACACTACGATGGGTCTTTCACATGGGCCTAACATGCATCATAATGGGCTCCATCGCCTGGCCCTTAAATGCGTCGAAATGGGCCTCATCACATAGGCCTCATATACATCACATTGGGCCTTAAACACGGGTTGAATACACATCACACCGGGCCTCGAATACGGGCCGCATATACATCACATTGGGTCGTATCATATGGCCTCACAATCACAATGGGCCTCGGCACATGGGTCATAAATACATCACATCAGGCTTCACAACCCATGGGCTTCAAATACACAATAGGTGGGCCCTACACATGGGCCTCAAATACATCATAATGAGTCACAACCCATGGGCCTAAAATACATCTCAATGAGCCACACTCGTGGGTCTCAAATACATTATATTGGGCCTCACCCATGGGCCTCGAATACATTACAAGTGGCCTCAAATCTATCTCACAGGTAGGCCACATACCCGGGCCTAATACACATCACTATGAGTCGGAAATACATCACAATGAGCCTCACCATATGGGCAGGAAACATATCTCAATAGGCCTTGCCCATAGGCCACAAATACATGGCTACACCAATTACAATAAGTCTTATACTACAACCACTTCACACATCACATAGTTAATGACTCATATTTGGTGTCGCATGGTTAAGGGACAAGAGCCACATTTCATCGTACCATTTACGGTTTAGAGATCACAGTGTATAGAATCCAGGATCTTGATAGCATTAGCTTGGGTAACATAACCCTACATCACATTCGGTTTAGTGTACAACTTAGTTATATGTGATTCAATTGGCGGTATCTATATCGATAAGCACAAACCTACATTTTTGAATGGCCATCAGTGCCACTAGATTTCATAGGGTTAGGTGGCCTTGTACGTATTTCACATTCATACAATTAGATGACTACATAAACTCCAACATTGCCTATGATTAGGTGGTGATACATACATCAAATACCCGCATGATTAATGGGCCAAACAAGTATATCACACCCTCACACCACTAGAGTCTACGTATTTATTATAATTAAACATGTTTAAGGGTTTGAACACAAGTCACATGATCCTATTACTTAGGGCCGCTCTCTAACCAAAGTGCAAAGTGGTGAAGGGTTGTGTACTCATTATAAAATTAGGTAATCTAGGGCAGCAACCCAATCTCGCACAATTTTGGTCCGACCGCAGACACTGCACAATTTCACATGATTTAGTGGTCGTTGAGGTACCGCATGATCATGTGGTTTGGACCACACATACACTATAATCACACTTGTCTAAGTGGATACACACATAGATCACAATTATTGATGATCGAGTAGCCATATGCACACCATAATTTGGCATGATTGAGTGGCTACATCCACATAAATGGTCACAGGAGTTTAATGGTTACAAAACTCTCAAATTCACGTAAATGAAAGGTCACAAGGAAATCACAAGTTCATAAAGTTTAAGTGGCCCTACAACCTCACAATCCTCCATAGGAAAGTGGGCCACTTGAAATTACAAGATCACATGGCTTGGTGGCCATTAGTATATCACACATCAAAGTTCATATGATTGTACATATGTCATATGGAGTCATAAACATTTGCTAAAGGAGTTCATTCATTGACACATGTAAGACTACCACTAATGGTTTCACAAGACATATACTCAAGGTGGGCCTGGGACTTAAAATCAAGTCAATCTGTGGCTCTTGTGAGCCACTCTACACACAAAAGTTGAGAGGGTTTCCTTCCATTAAAGCATTCATAATCCTTTATTGGGCCACTGAGGCTTGGTTCATAAATCCAGCCCATCCATCATGTGCATCCCACTTGGTTGAGGGTTCAGTCCAAGTTTTAGATGCATCCAAATTTCAAGTGGACCCTGTCAAGTGCTTTTATATGCTTGAGCTCCAAGTTGTTTGAACGGTTCAAGGAGATCAAAGTTACACGGGTCCAAAGTGATGTATTTATTACATGTACATAGTTCATCTATTATTATTATTATTATTATTATTATTATTATTTTTAGAGATCATTTTATAGCATCATCCAAAAATGAATCATATCCAAAGATTATCTGGACCTCACCACAAACAGTAGTGGAGATAATGATTTTACCGTTAAACAATTTAGAGGGCCCACCTTAATGTTTATTTTCTATCCAATCTGTTCATAAGGCCACAATGACCTGAATAAGGGAAAAATAAATTTCATATTGGTACAAAACTTCTAACCCAAAAAGGGTTCCAATGGTAATGTTCAATTCCAGCTGCTTTTGTAGTGTGGCCCACTAAATAGTTAGATCTATCTTTTTATTTATTTATTTAATATATATATATAACCTCAAAATGAGCTCACCAAATGGATGGATGGTTTGGATATAACACATACCTCATAATGGGATCCACAAAACTTTTGACGTCCATTCTTCAAATAATTTTAGATGGTGTGGGCCATTTAAGTTCCATGTACGAGTGATTTTTGGCGTACCCCATTTTTAAGAGGGGACCCATCAAAGGCACGGTACTGATGTTTGACATACATCAAGGTGGGGCCTGTGGTGTGGCCCACCATCCCTGCCAAATGCAAGCACCAGGACGCTGCTTGTAAGCAGCGTCCTCTGGACGTTGACTGCAAGTAGTGTCCAACATTTTTTTTTAATTTTTTTTTTAATCTGCGATTTTTCATATGTGAGGCCCATATAAAGAAAATTCAACCCATCTGTTGTATTCTATAGCTCGTGACAGGTCAAACGACTCCAATATTCAATTTTTTTTGGCATATAGAACATCACAGTGGGCCCTAAAAGTTTATTACTATTAAAATAGTTTTATTTTGATGGTGTGGCATACCAAAGATTTGGAATGGCTTCATTTTTTGGCTTAAGGCCTGAAATGAGCTGAGAAATCAAATGGACAGAGTGGATTAAATACATACACCTTGGGTGGGGCCCGTTTTGGACCCACAGCCCCTGCCTCTTTACTGGGACGCTGCTGCCAGGCAGCGTCTATTTTTTTTATTTTTTTTTATACATGCCAGTGTGTGAGTTTGGCCAACCCAATGGGAAAATGGTTGGAAGATTTGGATGCCATACAAACATTTTGGTGGGGCCCACTATCTATGGGTCCCACATGAACTTTATAATAAATTGATTTTATATGTTCTCCTATGCATCCACACCATTAATAGCATCATCATCATTATTGCAATTATCTTCACCATCAATCATACTATCTTCATCATCCACACCATTAATCACATCATCATCAACATCATCTCCACCATACATAAACACAACAAAAATAAAATAAGAATGAGTAAGTGGTTGTACTCACCTTGATGGATTAGATGCAATGGTTGAGATGGATGGAAGGGATGAGATTGATGGTGTCGATGGCCCACCTAGATCACTCTCTCTCTCTCTCTCTCTCTCTCTCTCTCTCTCTCTCTCCATGGAAAAAAAATGGTGAAATGCTTAAGGATGGAGGGGTATATGTAGGGAAATTATAAAAATGTGGTTAGATTCACTTAATATGATCTTGGTTAGCTTAGACTAGGATTATATCAATTAATTCATGATTTGCAATTAATGGTGGATTAAAGGAGCATTGGATGGCATGGTGTGATGATGTTATGCTTAAGTGGCATGGGAAAGAGTTGACTTGGGGAGACATGAGAGATGGGAGGTATGGGTGGGTGACATCACACACATGGGTAGAGATTCTCTCACCTATGTGTGGCATGTGCATGTGTGTATGACATGTGTGGTGCACATGTGTGGAATGGAATACATGGTGCCTTGCGCACATGATACATTAATGATTCTTCATGGCGTATTTCACTAAAGGAGTATCATATAAATGCATGGGTGGTACCTATGCGATCGTAGCGACGGGACGGTCGATATGAGATAGGTTTCGAGGTCTTGGGGTCTCGGTCAGTCGGGTATGTACTATAAATGGTCAATCCAGGTCTAGCTCAGCGCATCGATCATCGTGTACATATGCATCAAAAATGGTAAGGAAGGGATGAGGTGTTACATCTTGAGTCCTAGGCTCCTCCCCTGTCAACAGTACCGTACCAGCAGTGGGTGACAGAACAGTCACTATATCGTCAGGTCCCTGGCTGGCATTTGGCGGATGAGACCGCTGATTAGGATATGGTGGGCGATGCTACTTCATCCTCTTCATGTGTTGTCGACTCGTTTGAGGCCTTTGAGGATCGACCTTTCATTGATCCTTCCTTCTTACTTGCCACTCATGGTAATTTGATTTCTGAGATTGCTGTCCTTCGTCACACATGTGAGGATATGGCTCGTCGACTGGTAGTGGGACAATAATATGATGAGGACATGCTCGTGGCACATCGCCTGGATAGGGATGAGATCTTTTACCTACGTGTGGAGATACAGAGGCTTAGGCAAAGATTATCGATGTATGAGGGATAGGAGCACACCTGTGATCCTTGGTTTTGATCGACTGCTTATTCTATATGCATGCAGGGTTTTGATCTGAGATAAAAAGAAAAGTAATGTGCTTATGAGAAAGACTTTAAAGAAATGAAATTTTTTTATTTTGTGCCAAATTTGCCAATGTTCACTTGTTTTTGGATGATTGGGATCAGAATCTTGGGCTCAACCCACATTGTGTGCAGTAGTCTGGATTGTGCTTATAGGGTCTTGGTTCCATGAGGTGGTGTCGGAGATCGCACCCCTGGACTTAAGCAGAGATTGATAGAGAACTGATCCGCAGTTGATCTTTCCTTTGTATCTTGCTGCGGTAGTTGTTGTCTTGGCTTCTTTTGTACCTGCACTTTATTATTTTTTTATTTCTTTATTTCTTGTTATTTTTACTCGTAGCGCCCTTTTAAGTTTTCACTACGTCTAGCTCTTCCCGTCATTTTTGCCCGTAGTGTCCTTTTAGATTTTCACTACGTCTCGGGTTTTTGAACTTGCCTACCTCTTGGTAACTGTGTTATTTTTACCCTTGGTGCCCTTTCGAATTTTCACCAAGTCCTCTACATGCCCGTTGTTTTTACTCGAGGTGTCCTTTTGGGTTTTCACCTCGCCCTTCTTACTTAGGGATGCCCCTAATTTTTTTTTTTCTCTTTTTTTTGGAGTGCTAGGAGTGATGGAGGAGACGGTGAGACTTCCTTCATAGCCAGCCAACTGGTTACCTTCCTGCCCTCGTCTTTGAGTACAATCGTAAGCAACTTTTAGTTGGCTTATTTGGGGATGCGGGATGGCCTTCTTTTTTTCTCTTTCCGGGACTTTGAGATCTTCCTCTTTCTTTTTCTTTTTCTTTCTTTTCCTTTTACTGTCCCCCCCCCCCCCCCCCCCCCCCCCTTTCTTTTTTTTTTTTTTGGGTTTCTTTCTTTCTTCTTTCTTTTGGTTTTTTTTTTGTTTTCTCTTTCTTTTGTGGGAGAGACGATTGGTGTTTCTAATGGGGAGGTGGCAGATATTTTTTTATGAGGGATGCAACTTTGCGATTGTAATTATTGACAAAGATTGGTATGGTTACCCGTGATAGATTTTCACGTTATCGGCGTTAATGGGCTCGGGAAGATCTTCTTCTTTCAGATCAGTGAGCCGAAGAGCACCTCCTGGGAGTACTTCTCAAATGATTAGAGGTCCTTCCCACGAGGGTTTGAACTTTTCTCTGGGATCTGGTAGATGTGGTGGTAAGATACGCTTCATGACCATATCGTCAACCTTGAAACTCCTCTTCCACACCCTCTTGTTATAAGCCCGAGCGATCCTTCTTTGATAACATTGGGAGTGGCTTAGCACTCGTATGTGCTTTTCATCTGCTAGATGTAGTTGATCATACCTTGCTTGTTACCACTCTCCTTCCTCGACTTCACTTTCTAATAGCACTCAGAGTGATGGGATTTCGATCTCAATTAGTAGTACTGTTTCCATTCCGAATGCGAGCTCATATGGAGTTGCACCTGTAGCAAACCGTACAGACGTCCGATAGGCCCAGAGTGCATAAGGAAGCATCTCCGACCAGTCGCGGTATGTTTTTACCATTTTCTCCAGTATACGGATGATAGTTTTGTTATCAGCTTCGACCCCACCATTCATTTGAGGACAGTAGGGCTCGACTGATGGCGTTGGATCTTGAACTTGTCGAGGAAATAGCCCATCCTTTTATTGACGAACGGGGTACCGTTGTTAGTAATAATGGCCTGAGGGACCCCATAAGGGTTGAAGATGTTGTTCTTTATAAACTTGACTACATGAGATGTTGTGATGGTGGTGTAAGATGCTGCCTCTATCCACTTGGTGAAGTAATCTACCGCCATCGGGATGTATTCATGCCCATTTGAAGCTTTGAGGCTGACCTTGCCGATGATGTCAAGTCCCCATATAGAGAAGGGCCATGGTGATGCCAGGTTGTAGAGTTCGAAAGCGGGCACATGGATCTGGTTTGCATGTTCTTGACACTTGAAACATTTCTTAACGTGTTTGCAGCAATTCGTCTTCATCATAAGCCAATAATGGCCAAGTCGTAAGATCTTCTTTGCCATCATGTGTCCATTCATATGTGAGCCACATAGACCTTCGTGGATTTCTGACATGACTTGTGTTACTTATGTTCATCCACGCAGCGGAGAAGGACTTGATTAAAGGATCGCTTGTAGAGGATGCCCCCGGTAATCATGAACTGTGCCGCTAGCCATTGTATGGTGGGGTCGAAGCTGATAACACAAACAACAATCGGTTAGTGTTACTCCTTTCAGGTATTTCTGATGCTTGAGATATTCCTTGATTTCTATGTACCACATCCAATCATTTGAGGGTGTCTTAGCTCCGTCAACATGTAGCCAGAATGCAAGTTTCTCCTGAAGTTTAACGGTGAGTTCCCATTTAGCGACCCCTTTTGGGATCTCTACATCAAGGTGAGGGTAGCCAAAGCGTCTGCAAATTGATTCTTGACCCAAGGCATGTAAGAGAAAGTGATCTCTTCAAACTCTTCGATTAAATTCTCTAGATAGACATGGTATGGGATCAGCTTTTCATCCTTGGTCTTTTTGTCGTCGTTTGTCTGATTGATGATGAGTTGTGAGTCCCCGAAGACCCGTAACTTCTTTACATTGAGTATTATAGCCTCTCTTAAAGCAGTGATGCATGCTTCATACTCAGCTACATTGTTGGTGCATTGGAATGTTAGACTCCTGGATATGGGAATTGGAACGTCCTCAGGAGAGTAGAGTATGGCGCCTACTCCACTCCCTTTCGAGTTTGTAGCTCTGTTAAAGAAGAGCATCCATTCTCCTTCCTTTCTCTTTCTTCCTCAATTAAGAGGATGTCTTCATCCAGGAAGAAGGTCTTGAGTGATTGGTAGTTAGGCAGGGAGTGTGCTGCTAAATGGTCAGCCAGTGCTTGCCCCTTGATTGCCTTTTGAGTGACATAGGTGATGTCGAACTCAGAAAGCAATAATTGCCATTTTGTGATCTTACCCATTAGTGCTGGTTTTTCGAACAAGTACTTCAATGGGTCCATGCAAGTGAGTAGAAGGACCAAGTGAGCAATCATGTATTGTCGTAGCCGCTGTGTTTCCCAGACTAGGGTGAGGCATGTTTTCTTTAAACTGGAGTATTTGGCTTCATAGTTCGTGAATCATCTGCTCAGATAGTAAATTACTTGCTCTTTTCTTCCTATGTCGTTGTGTTGGCCAAGAACGCATCTAATTGCTTCTGTGGTGATGGAGATGTATAGTAGAAGTGGCCTTCCTTGGATGGGCGGCACAAGCACTGAAGGGTTTACCAGGTACCTTTTGATCCTGTCGAAAGCTGCTTGGCAATCATCATTCCATCTCTTTTGCGAGTTCTTCCGTAGGAGCTTGAATATGGGCTCACAAACTGGAGTGAGCTATGTGATGAATCGGCTGATATATTGGATCCGCCCGAGGAAGCCTAGAATTTCTTTTTCAGTCTTGGGCAGTGGCATTTCGATGATTGCCTTGGTCTTAGTCTCATCTACTCGAATGCCATCTTCGCTGATGATGAAGCCTAATAGCTCACCTCTGGTTACACCAAAGACACATTTTTGCGGATTGAGTCAGAGTTTGAATTTTTCTAGCCTGTCGAAGAGCTTTTTAAGGTCTTTATAGTGTCCTTCGATTGTGCGAGACTTGACGATCATATCATCCACATAGACTTTCATTTCCTTGTTTATCATGTCATGGAACAAGGTAGTCATGGCTCGCTGATATGTAGCTCCTGCATTCTTCAACCTGAAGGGCATAACCTGATAGCAAAAAGTCACCCATGGTGTGATGAAGGAAGTCTTCTCACGATCCTCGATGGCCATCTTGATCTAATTGTAACTAGAGAAACCGTCCATGAAGGAAAAGATCTTGTGTCCAACAGTGTTATCTACCAGTGTGTCGATATGAGGCAGAGGAAAATCATCTTTAGGGCTCGCTTTGTTAAGGTCCCTGAAGTCGACGCACATCCTAACTTTCACATCCTTCTTTGGAACTGGTACGATATTTGTGAGTCATTTCGAGTAGTTGGAGACTACCAGGAATCCCATGTTATATTGCTTGATGACTTCATCACGGACCTTCAGGGCCCATTCTGGCTTCATTCTCCGTAACTTTTATTTAACAAGCTTCCTGTCTGGCTTTGTTGGTAGATGGTGCACCACCATATCTTCATCGAGCCCTGGCATGTCTTCCTAAGAGAAGGCAAAGTTGGACAACTTTTCTTTCAAAAACTCCATCATCCTCTACATGTATTCTGGAGACAACAACCTTCCGATGGGCACCTCTCTAGGAGATTCCGTTGAAATCGTCTGCTACAACATTGGTCTTTGTTTCAAATTTTTTGAGAGAATCCTTAAATTCGAGAGCTGTATCATCATTTCCCTCATTCGGGGCTTCATCCAAACCCGTGAGTTTGAAGTCCAACTCGAGATCGAAATCATACGAGTCGACCTCAAACTCCTGCAATGTGTGTGAGATATTTGGCAGAGTATTTTTTAAAAGTTTTTCTATTGTTTTGGTATTTTGAGGATTTTTTGATGTTTTGGGATTTTGAGAAATATTTGATTTTTTTTGTACTTTTAGAAATATGTGATGTTTTTATCTTTTGTAAATTTTTTAAATTTTTTGTGTTGCCAAGGGGTCCCAAACAGGATGGTGTTGCAAACCATGATTGATCTTGTCTTGATTCAGGTTACCCATTGCTATTTACATTGGCATTTTTTTAAGCCGGCATCTGCGAATGATTCACCGGCTAATTCGATCGTTAGGGGGATAGTTGATCATCGTGGTTCTTTCCCCCTTTCGATCCTATTGTTCTGTCTATTTGTTCCTGTGGGTTAACTGTCCTGATGACCATGATATCCGTAGGGCTGGGCTCAGAGTCAGAATCTGATTCAACCTTTTCCCCCAAGAATTGAAGTTCTTATGGTTCCTCAGGTTCATCCTTTGATGGGACCTTGATGTCTGTCCAGTCAAGGGCAGGCCACTTGTAAGACCCGTATCTTAGTCTGTACTGTTCCATAGACTTTCACGGTCTTCTTGGTCGAATTTCGACAACCTTCAACCCTTAACCGATATTTACGCGTGACCTTATTCGCACGCCATCAACCCGAGTCAACTCAACCCAAGACCTTTACCATAGCGATCGTGCTGTCACCGCGTTTTCGATGCCAATACTCGCGCGCCAAGGTGATACCCTGGTCAGGAGACGTGGGCCATCGTTCAGTGTGAGGAAAATGCCGCGCATTGCAAAACCCAAGAGAATCTCTACGAATATCAAATCAATCCATCAATCAATCAATCTTAACATGTTAAGTACACGTCATATACACATCACCTTTCACCCTTACCCAAGCAACCCATAAAGTCAAAAAGTCTCTTACACACCCATGCCTTTCTTACACAAAAAGCCATAAAAGTCAAAAAGTTCTTACACCCATCACCACCACATCCATCACTCCATCACCCATCACTCCTCTCCCTTTACAAGTCTCTCTCTCTCTCTCTCTCTCTCTCTCTCTCTCTCTCTCTCTTCCAAGCCCATTTCCAAGCAAGAAAAACCTCCATACGTATGAGCCTCTCCAAGCTCTTCCAAGCTCAAAGTGTGTCCCACCTTTCCATCCCAAGATCTCTTATCTCAACATCCAAACCTCATCTCCTCCGTTGGAATCAAAGCTAAGGAGCTAAGGAAGCCAAGGGTTCAAGAAGAAGTCGGTGGGTGATCTTTAGTTTTTGTCTTTCATCCATTTATTTGATTTAAGGGTTCATGTATGTGGGACCCACCTTGATGTATATTTTGTATCAAAGAGGGGTCCATAGTGGCTGGGCCCCTCCATCACCTCCGTTGTCTCCTTTCTCTCCTTCTCTCCTTTTTCCCTTCTCTTTCTATATTATGGCCCACCTAATGTGTGTATATCATCCATGCCATCTAACGGTGGACCCCATCTATGTGGGACACACCACGATGTTTATATGCCATCTCAACCGCCCATAAGAGGGGGGGGGCACCTTGAGGTGGCTAATAGTGGGGTGGCCGCCAGTGAAGTGTGATCCACGTGGGCCCACCCAGCCCCATAGCTCATTGGCAGGCCAAGTGAAAGATACCTCGTTTCACGTTGAGGTCTTGGTATTGACCTCTGTGAGGTGGCTAACATGGAGTGTGTACTGACATGAGGTGAGAGGTGTACTATCATGGAGTGTGTACTGACATGGGTGTGGTTGCTAACCGTGGGGCGCATGAGATCCATCCACACCGTCCACGCTTCTTGATGGGCCACACCATGGAGTATGTGTTGCCTCCAAACCGTCAGTTGCACCTGGACGGTGGGACCACCATGTGGGGCCCGTTTTCCCCACCCTGATCCATAGCTCATGTGGTGGACTGTATGAAAGATGCCTCATTTCAAAGATGAGGTCTTGGCATCCATCCCTAGTGCCGATGGCAACAATGAAGTGTCAACTGACATGGGGTCCATGGGACCCACCTATGTCGTCCATCCATTTTTTATGGGCCCCACCGTGTTGCGTGTGGGACATCCACCGTCCCTGGATGGTGGGGCCACCTTGGTGTGCATCCGTCTAGGCTGTCCAGGGCCTGGACGTTGGGAATGTTGTTAATATAATATTAATATAATATATTATATATATGATATGGTACATTATATATTATATTATAATATATTCTTTTTATATATCTTATATATAGATGTGGTGGTGGGCCCTACGTGGGACCCACCTCTGCTTCCTTTAAAAGTAATGAAAGCTGCTCTGGCAGCAGATTTGGATATCATATATATTATGTATATAATATTATATATATATATATATATATATATATATATATATATATATATATATATATATATATGAGGGTGGGACCCACTTCTGGACTCTTTATTACATAAGCTGCACAGCAGTAGCTAGCATTTTATAATATATATAATATATATATCATGTTATATACTGTAGGCATATATAACGGTGGGCCTTACATGGACCCACCTCTGCCTCTTTAAAGCAGCAGAGGCTACACGTTCTGCAGCTATACAGCTGCCCCATTCACGTCAGCATGGTTTGCTGCACGTGTAGATATGATCCACACCGTCCAGTTATGTGGACCTCATAACTTGCTGCTGTGCCATGGGTCCCACCTATCCCATCCATACCGTCTATCTATGGGACCCACCATAATGCATGTGTTATATCTAAACCGTCTAACCATTTGAAATATCATTTTTACGACTTGACTAAGAATGAGCCAGATCCATAGTCCAAGTGGACCCCACCTTGGCATGTTTTAAGGCCCATCTTAATGTATTTGTGGTAGTCCATTGGGGCCCACTTTGATGTGGATGTAAGGCCCATGTTATGGGGCCATTTGATGTATTTGTGGCTCATGGTTGAGGCCCACTTTGATATATATGTAAGGCCCATGGGTTGAGGCCCATTTGATGTATTAGGGGCCCATGGGTTAAGGCCCATTGAGAGGTACTAGGGCCTATGGGTTGAGACCCATTTGATGTACATATGTGGCCCAATTGGTGTGGCCTATCTGTCACATACAAGACCCATGAGATTAGGCCCATTTGGTGCATTCTAAGGCCCATGAGTTATGACTCATTGCAATGCACATAAGGCCCATTGGTGCAGCCCATTGATGTGGCCCACTTGATGAACATAACGCCCATATGATATGGTCCATTTGACGTATTTAAAGCCCAATAGGATGTACCTAAGGTCCATTGCAATGTGTGATCCCAACACGGATTATGTAATGGTGTTTACGATGATCGAGCCTTGGGAGCAATGCTGGTTTGACGTCCACATTGCAAGCATAATGTTGGTTAAATGTCCGCATTATGACTCTCCCTAGGGCCCATTAATAGGCCCGTACTTGTTGGGTGTAGGCCGTCTAGGCCCATCTGTGTTGTAAGGATAGTCATTACTTTATTACATGTTTAGTATAATTCCATGACTCATGATCATACGCATCATATGTATGCTTGATATGATAAGTGACTGATCATAGCATATGCCTTCGAGCAGATTATTTATGGGACCCCGATTAGGCGGTGTTGCCCTACATGAGCGCACAATACGCGCAGGATTACTGCATGACTGGATAGTGTGATTCATGCATTTCGCATTATGTGATATGGTTAATGTACGCCCTAGCGACATCAGGGTCGTAGCTTCCACAGGCGTATCGTGGATGGCAGGATTAGATACCGAAAATTTTGTTCTACATGGGGTGCTATAGATATCCCTGAGTGAAAGTCTCTAAACCCTTATGGTACCAAGAGGTTGCTCCAACGTCTAAATCGAGTGGGTACAGGAGCGCCGAGTGTCGATTACCAGACAGTCGTGCTTTTCACTGTGTCGTGGTCGGTTGGAAGGGGGTGCGACCTTACCTACCCGAGAGTAAGGGCCAAAGCTAGGCTGAGTTTGACCAGCTTGAGGAATGGGTCCACTATCGACGAGTCGAGCCCGATATTGGTAGACGGATAGTGAGGTCTCTTCCACTTATCTTATTGCGCGCGATGAGGCAGCGATCTGGTTTAGAGTGTACTAAACCCCGATGATATCCCAGATTTGAGCTGTATTAATATGTAGACTTAGATAAGGATTTGTATGCTTGACGTGCATCTTGCATTGCATAACCTTGGTACGGCTTATGATATTTATGGATTCATCAGCATTTTTCGCATTACTCTGATATCGTATAACTGCATTACCACCTTGCGCACACACTTTCACCACCCTCTAAGATTTCTATAAGCTAATGCATGACCGTTGCGTGCAGGTGATGTTGGATAGTAGCAGTGCTGAGGCTTGAGCACGTGGCAGATTATTTTGGAGCTTTTGGTTTATCATCATTATATTTCCCTTTATGCTCATTGTACTTGTAAAGTTTTTTATCATAGTGAAAATGTAATGGAGCTTTTGGTTGTTGTTTATTGGTTATGCCTTTGGTTATGCTTATTATGAATCAAACTATCATTGAAAATCCTCCTCGTAGCATCCCAGGATCAGAACCTGGCGACTGGGCGCTGGGAGTCAAGAATGGGGTTCTAGGGAAGCTGTCGGCGCCAGATTCTGCGATCGGGAATTTTGTGAGCCTGATTTCTAAGTTTGGGGCATGACACTACTTTTCCTTATCAATCAGTGGATGGACTGCTTTTACCCCTTGTGTCATTGAGCTGGTGGCGAGGATATGTCTCCTTGATTGTGGGTGAAAATGGATGTCTCCCCATTCTTGCCTGTGTCTCCTTCAAGGGGCACTCCTGGTTCTGAGTCCTTTATGGATGGATCATCTTTCATGCCCCTTGCCTCATGTGGTAGGCTTGAAGGTTCTGCCCTTAGCGTCATACGTGCTTTTGATGCCCTGAGAATTTTATCCCACCGTATTGGTGGCTAGACGGGCTCCGAGTTGGAATGTTCAGAGAGTTTAAGCTGCTAGAGGTGGTCCTCTAGGGAAATCATCGGGTCTCCACAAACTATCTCAGCCTTGATGAATTTGATGGGTGTGCACCTGAATGGTTGTCCCTTTCTTGGCCCCTCAACTTGATCTTTTGGTGTTGGTTGATATCCCAACCCCCGTCTCTGCACGTTGGCATGTGCTGGCTTTACCACCATGCCTTTTTCATGAAACTTGGCACAATAGTTCAGGATTAGTCGCTCAACAGGGAGAATGACATATTCAGCGGCGAGGGGTCGTGAATTGGCGACTGCGTTCACATTTTTTGAATTCGAAGTTGTGATACGATATGTCACCCTCTGCATGCTAAATGTTAATCACTGGGATGTCGGTTTCTGGGATATTGACCGTCACTGGTAAGATGGTCTCTGGCTCGGCCAATACTGTAATGATTCGATTTCCAGAAGGAAATTTAACCCTTTAATGGAGGGTAGATGGGATGGCTTAAACAGCATGGAGTCATGGCCACCCTAGCAGAAGGTTAAATGAGGCAGGAATGTCAATGACCTAAAATGTGACAAGGGTCATGTTTGGTCCGATTTGCATTTCAAGGTCGATTTCTACCTCAACCTATCTCCGAGAGTTATCGAAGGCTTTAACACTCATAGTACTAGGTCTGAAAGAAGATGGTTTTATCCCTAACCATTCGACAGTCCTTAAAGGGTAAACGTTAAGGCTAGACCCATTGTTAATGAGCACAAGTGGGAACTTGAAATTCTTGTGACAGGCAACTATGTTCAATGAACGCCCATGCTTGCGACCTTCAAGTGGCAATTCCTCATCAGAGAAGGTGATTGCTCGTGGTGCGAGGAGTTGTCCGATCATGCTTACCACCATTTTGAGAAGTATGTTAGGGGAGATATGTTCATCATTTAGGGTTTACGCAAAGATCTCTCGATGCGATCTGGATGTGCATAAGAGTTCCCATATGGAAATTTATGTGGGGGTGGTTTTGAGTTGGGCTGCTATGTCATAAGTAGCATTAGTTTTGTAAGCGGTTCCTAACGAAGTTCCTCGAGTTTCTTTTGGGTTCTGGTTATCTCTCCTGAAGTACCTCGTATTATTACCCACTTCAGCGCATTCTGGGTAATACCATGGGACTGCCTTCAGATTGTTGGAGGGAACTATTCTTCCTTCTAGGTATATCAGTGAATCTTGAGGTTGAGAGATTATGGCTGGAATTTTTTGTGACGGGCTTGATGATTTCTCTTGAGGTGCCACCGAGTTTTGTCCTGTGGGGTGATTGCAATCTTCTGGCTTTCGATTAAATCTTAGATCGCATACTTCAAAGTGAAACATCGGTCCGTTAGATGGCCAGGAGCTTGGTGGTATGCGTAATATTGATTCTCATTATAACCCAGTGGCAAGGGGTTGGGTGAAAGTCGCGGTTGGAGTGGTGTCAAGAGCTTCTTTTGCATTTGCATTGTCAGAACCTAACTGTATGTTTGTGTCAAAGGGGTGAACTTCTGTAACACCCCATATTTTTTACCAACCTGGAGTTAGACACCCTTAGGCAATGGGTTAACCATAATACCATGGTAACCTCTCAGAACCTAATTCTAAAGCCAAAGAAATCATTTAGAACTAAATTTTTTAAAATTTTAATGTGATTTAGCTAGCGCTAAACTAGATTAACTGTAAAATTAGCACCGATAGCTTTAAATACGATCTGTAAGACCCAAAACCTATAGAATCATTGACGCTATCTTACCTTGAAACCTAGGATCAAACTCTAAACCTGTTTGTTCTTAGGAACCCTTTGAGACTTTGTAATGGATTCTGACCGCGCGTCGTGAATACGGTAGCAATGAACTTAGACAATTATGACCGCGTAGTTGGACTTGACTACCACCACGAAAATCAAGCCCAACTGATGTTCTGAGGTTATTTCATTGAGCCTGGAGCAAGGAGTGTGAGAAAGAGTGAAATTCTTTATAAATTAAATGTGATTTAAATAAATTGGCACGTGTCGCTTGCGGGTTAAGTATAAGCATTCAGAGCGTTGGAATCTGACCCAAATACACCCTCAGATCAGGGAACATTTCCCACTCAGGTTAGTGTACTTGGAATCCCTGATCGAGTCTCAGTGACCGCTGAACTGAAATTGGTCTACCACGTGCGATCTGGAAACCCTATCGAACTAAAAACTTAATGTGATCAGGATCCAACATCCATAAGCTTAAGTCCGACCGCATTCAGTCAGGGGACCTCCAGAAATGTTCTTTTGGATCGAGAAAGACCCGATTTCGCTATAACCCAAGTATACCTTGGTTTAGAGTCTAAATAGGTGAGTTTCTAACCTATTTAAAGACCTTAAACCCTCTCACATCCCTCACATACAAATTTACAAAAACCCTAGGAAAGAGAAGAGAGAAAAGAAAGAGAAAGTGTGAGAGAAGTGGGAGAATCTTCCTGCTATTCTTCTCTGTCGATCTACGTACTTAACCATCGCGATCTAATCACTCTTTCGGTGATTCTGACTTCATTCTAGGTAAGTAAACCCTAACCTTAACCTGTTTTAGGGATTCTGTCGATCCAAGTAGCTAAGTAGTTGACTCCCCTTGTTGTGTAGGTTGCCAATTAGTCATTGACGACGACGTAGAGTTCATATTCGATTCATTACGCTCCTACGGCGTAAGGTGTGGATTTTAGACGCTCAGGTTACCATTTTTCAAAGCTTTCAATATCATTTAATGGTAAATTGTTGTCAAGAATGCTATTTCACATGTAGAACATGCCGACCGATTTCTGTTTCGAATACATACGAAGAATATAAGATTTATAGTATTTTAAATATTTGTAGGAAATACCGTATACGTATAAATTTTGCTGATATGATTGTCATGAGTGTTTTCCATGCATATATACTAGTTATGGATGTATGATCTATTTGGCAAAAGGATTCGCCCTAATACATGTTTTGGCCAATGTACGCTATGTATGTTATTAAGTGTAGTCTAAGTGTTTGTTGAAATGCCTAAATCAATATGATTTATGCCTGTCATATGCTTTGAATGTAAGAATATGATTGTTGGGTATGAGACAACTCCTTGATATAAGGATCTGTCATATTATATGTTGAAATCAACATACGTCAAGTACGTTGGAGTTGAGTAGTCTAAGTGTTTGTATAAATGTACGTATTAGTAAGAATTGAGTAAATGGTGCTGTAGATTAGCGTTGAGACTGGATTCTCAACTAATTTGATGATGTAAATGATTCCTCCATACTTGTTGTATTTCAATTGATTACCTTATGTGTGAAGTACTCGTGTGTGGTTAACTGCTTATGATGTATGTTATAATATGCTGATAACATGCTGAAATTTCTTGTATTTCAATTCTGTCTCTCTCATATGATTATTGATTTAGATTACATGTGCTTGGGGCTATACTCTAGTCCAGGCAGTCGATAACAGATTTAAATTCGTGGTTGGATTTTATTCACTACAAAGGATGTGTATGACGAACCCTAGTCATACTAGAGTTGTCAGCAATGGTTAGGCCACACGAAGTGCTTGTGCACTTCATGTCGGTCGATTCAACGTGCACTCGTGCTAGTCGGACTCATCAAGTAACCCGACTAACCATTATATGTTCACCTTATATTGGTCATAACTGCTTGAACCTAGGGTACTGAACTTACCAGTGATAACCGTGATAACCGTGGTACCTTGATCCACTAAGACTCATGAGCCGGGCATGGTGGTATGGGACACCGTGGTCTAACTGTCGGCCTACGCTGGGGCCACAAACCTCCCAATAGTGACCAGTGAGCAACTTAGACTCATGAGCAGATTATGGTGGTATGGGACACTATATTCTTGTTGTCGGCCTACACTGATAAGGTGATGGGGGAGTGGTGCAATGAGTGCGGCAACAGCATTGGCAGCCCTTTGTAGTGACCTCGAGTGTACTCTGAGTCTACGTGAAGCGACGACCCTTCCATAGCAACAAGAGTACAACTAGGCCTGTATTGATAAGGTGATGGGGGAGCGGAGTAACGAGTGCATGCAACAGCCCTGACAGTCCTTACAGTGACCTAGAAATATATCATCGTATGAGACTACTTGGAGTGACGACCCTAGCAGGATCATTGTTTGAGTATTGATATAAGGGAGGTACCTTAGTTTTCCAATCCTGCTGTACGAAAAGGACTAATAACAACTCGGTAATCATATTCATATCGCACTGCATGTTCCTGGAAGATGTGAAGCACTGAGGGAAAAAAGCATGTCGTGGACGTAAGATGGTGTCGCATGAGGGAGTATGTCGGTGAGGGCAACCATCATGTCATTTCATTCTTGCATTAATCACAGTATTTAGAAATGTTCGAATTGCTTGCTTTATCATTATCGCTTGATTGATTTGATAACATGTTAATCTTTGCTCTATGATTCCACTGAGTTAGCTACTCACTCTATTGAGGGTCAAATATTTTATATCAGACCCCGGATATTGATTGGATTTATGAACATAATATTGTTTAACGGCCTATTTAATCGTGTTTATGCTGTAGGTTGAATTTAGGAGCTTGAGCTGAAAAAGGATGCTAAAAGCTTGGGCTTAACGCTCTGATGATCACCAAGGCAAGGGATGGAGCCAAGGGGACCACGATTGACGAATGCACACGCCAGAGACCTGCGAAAATCAAGAAACTGAAGTGTAAGTGGCCTAAAATTGGTCCGGAATGCAAGATCACGGGGTTTCCATCATCCGTTCGGCTCGAAACTTCATACATGGCCAATGGACCATAAATTAACCATACACGTCGAATTTCATCCGTTTGATCCCTGTGAAAGTGTCCCAACGGCTAGATCAGCCCTAAATTCATTAAGTGGGGTCCGCCTGGTACCAGGGGATGGTTTAATTTTGGTCTCAATGCATTAAATGATATGACAAAGTGTATGGACGGAGCAGATTTCCTACGGACATCACAGTGGATCCCACATGTACACATGCGTGTACATAATTCCTTTACACCAGCCGTGCACTAGTCTTCAAGAACTCGGTCAGCAAGCGCTGACCAAGGATTCCTTTGAAATCTCAAAAATGAAAACAAAGTTTTTACCATTCGACGTGGGTTTTTCTGGTGGGGCCCACTTATCATACGAATGAATGATTTGGACCGACCATTCGATCCAAAAGATGGTCACGCCCCTTTCCAAGCTTTTATTTTGATCCTATGTGTACAATCACAAGATTTCCACCGTTAAATGTAAGATGGACGGCGGAACAAACTATTCCGTGGGCCACACCAAACTCAATCTGAAACCATCCATTTCTTATTGGTTTTTCAACAAGATTTCAACGGACGACATGGATCTTCCATGAAACATCATCCTGGGGCCCACCGACCATCACAGAAGTGAAGCCGGAACCTCTGTTTCGCAACAGAGGTTGCGGTCCTCTCTTGTGGGCCCCCATCGTGCATCTTTGGTCTGATCCGGACCGTCCATCAGAAGCCCACGCTTCTTATCATCCAAACCTAGGTAACATAATTTTAAAAAGACGACGATGATGGCGTCCTAACCATTCCAACACTGGTTGAACGAATGTAAGATTGATCAGATGGGCCACTTCAAAGGACAACCAAAACCGTCCATTTCTAGCTTAAATTTCGAGACAGAAACGATGATCGGACTGGATTTTCAGTCCAGCAACGAAAAGTGGACCCCACCAGCATCACAGCCTAGTCCGCAAGCACTGTTTACGTAGCACGGGCTTTATGACCATTCAGTAATCATGGGGGTGATCGGTCCATTCATATGGACGGTCCAGACACCTCCCAAGGTATCCTCGATTGATGGCATGCTGACTGAACGGATCAGATCTGGCCGCAAGCGTAGTTTTGGTAAGATGTACTCGTCCGCTGAAGTGTCAGTTTTTGTCCTCGCACACTTCTGCGAAAGCTCCTTTGATTCGACTCTGCCTAAAGTCGGTTCTCCACCTTGACTGCTTGCTATAAAAGGGAGAGAGACAGAACAGAGAAGGAGAGCTGGGCTTGGGGCTGGACGTGCACAAGAGAGAGAGGAGCTTTAGCTATTTTTTTCCTTTTTTTTTCCTTTTATTTTTCTCTTTGTTTATTTGGATTTAGCCTCATGGTCGGCTAAACCTCTTAGCTACGGCTAAGAGGTGAAGCTTGTAGCATGATGGGAGACTCTATTTTATAACTTTGATTTCATCTGAACTGGCGTTAATGTTAGTTTTATTAATGGAATGTTTTCAGTCTTTAATGGTCTGTTGTGACTGAAATTACAACGGGTCTGCAATGGCTTTGAGCATGTCTTTTTTTCCTTTATGTTTATGACGTCAGGAAGCCTTGTTGTTCACCATCGTCTCCTGAGCATGGTCGGATGACGGTACCCTTCCTAACCTTCATACATTTGATTGGTTGGTAATTAGTTTAATTCTGTTGTTTGCCATAGTATCCTGGGCATGGTTTGGTGATGGAATCCATTCTAATTCATATACCTTTCATCTTTTGAAAACTAGATCAACGACAGTTCAGTTAATTTCCATAAATCAGGCATAAGGTCTCCCTGATCTCTATAAGTGGATCCTCTGAATCCCTAGTTCTCTTCCTTTGATTTTTCTTAAGTTTTAGATAATCATTCCATCATTACTCCTCAAATCATAATTAGTTTAGATTTCACCTTATTCTAGATCGAATTCTACTTAATTTCAGATTACGTACAGTTTTAGTCCCTTGGAATTCAACTGCGGTCTTACCGAGTTATTACTACATCACAACCCTGCACTTGGGGAGTAAACAAGTTTTTGACGCCGTTGCCGGGGACTAACAGCTACGTTTTTCTGAAATTAATTAATTTTAAGATTAGTTTAAGATTAGGATTTTTACTAACTTTAGTTTTAGGTTTAGATTTTTCTGTTTTTTTTTTTTTTAGAACTTACTTGTCTTTCCTGTTTTGTAGGATTCTGAGATAGAAACTTCTAATTTGGTGATATCTTTCTAATTTCTTTATTTTTTCTATCTTTAGAATTAGGGTTTTATTTTTAGAGATTTTTTAATCCTAGACTTTCTCTTTTTAGAAACTAACTTGTTTTGTCTTATTTTGCAGGATCTTAATATAGGAATCTCTAGTATGGTAACATCTTTCTAACTTCTCCTCCTCTTACTTTCCACATTGCTGTAGGATTTTTTTCTTTCTTTTATTTTTTCTTAGGATTAAAATCAGATTAAGGGTTTCATTATGTATATGTATGAGTGGCAACGTGAGTATACTGAGAAGAATAACTTATTTTGGGATGATGATGATATAAATCAACATATGTCTCAAAACTTTTCTAAAACTATCATCGAGAACCGATCAGAATATAAAAATCTACCGGTTAAGAAGTCCTTACGTGATTATATGCAGGAGAACAATTACACCCCACGAATTAACAAAACAGTACGTGAGTATTAGGGTTATCATAACTATGGTTGTGAGAATTATTATCACCCATCCGATAAAAAGAAAACAATGCGTGATTGTATCATGAGTGATAATAAGTATTACCAACCAGCAGATTCTCCCACCTATGATCAGTATGACTATAACCAGTGAAAATATCAAAATTGGAAAAATGAACCAACAACATATTATAATGATTATTCTCTTGGATCCCCTACCCATGTGATCCAACCAGAAACGATCCTAGAGGATTCATATCAACGTAATATTTTTTCAGCTTGTTTTGAGGAAATGCGAAAAATAATGAAAATAATGGAAACACTCAATTCGTGCCTCGAAAGGATAGAGGAGGCTTGCTTATCCCAACCACAACCCAATCCAGAAATACAATGCGAGGAAAGTGATCCGCACTCACTTTTGAAAGAATCTAGAATTTGGAATGAGGAGTTGGATTCCATTAATGAGCATGTAGTTCAATTTCCAAATGAGTCAATCTCGATGACTGTTCGAAAGAATGGTGAAGATACATGGGTGTCTTTTAAATACATTGATGATGAGACACTTTCCTTACATGACACACATGATTTCAATGATGATGAGGTTAGTTCATTCAAACTCAACTGAATTTAGGAATAGAATATGAGGAAGACGATCCCATCCCAACTATGCACTGCACGGAACTGGATGATGATGCGAATTGGAATGATGATCCTAAATGTGCAGCCAGAGTTCCCTTGGAATCCCTCTCAAGTTTGGTCCAGATCAATGATCAAGATGTACACGAAGTAGTCGGTCATAATGAGCTACCCCACTCATCTGACATGCCCAATTTAAATGTGGAGAATAAACCCCTTACAACCGACTCTTCTAACTCTTGTGAGACATATTTAGACCACTCCCCTAAATTGAATGATGATATGATTCGGGAGAAGGAGGAGTTGCCCTCTACGACTCTGGAATTTGAAACCACTCAGTTGAGGCCATCATCTGAGCTGCACACATTTGACGATTCAACGCCTCAATTGAGTAATCTCTATGAATAGAGTGATCACATCAATGCTTCACTTACTGATCTTCAATCTGTCTGTGTATGACTGGAACAAGAGAGCGTACCTCTATCCACTTTCAAGGACGATGGATTCTTTGCGCAGATCATCACGAGCCACAATAAGTCACACTCAGCTGAACTTCCCAACTCTTGGGATTGCTTGGCACACTTTGTAGTTTCAAACGATCCCATGTTAAGAGACAAAGAGGATGCCTTGCAAGACAACATCTCGGTAGTTATCACTGATCGAGAGAACCCTTACTCTAAAACTCTCTCTTCCCCTGATCCTAAACGTCTACCAGTGAAGGAAGAGGAGCTAAAAATTAAACCGAAGTTAAGAGCTTCGGAATGTGTTGAGACTACATCACTTCTTAGAAAATTTTCTAAACTTTATTTACTTATAGTCTTTGATTCACCATGCGATACTAATGTTGAAACTTCTGCTGTCACAGGTGAATCGTATATATTTTGGATACCTCAAGTAATTCAATGGAAGATTTCTTATAAGGTACATAAGTCTCTCTAGAAAGTCATGCTCCAGGGCGCCCAAGCCTATTGCAAAAAGGGCTTTTGGATGATCTTGTTGAAGAACTTACTGAGAAACTTATCAAGATATTGGCCGGAAGGGGAACCTTGCGGCATGATTGATTCAATGTTTGTGGGTAACATTACTGCAAACCCTCACGAGACTACAACTCGTCCACTAGGGGTAACCTAGGGGTTAAAGGTTTGTTGCATACACTAAATGAATCGAGAGCACCTACGAAAGTAGTATAGGTAGGATTTTATTTTTGTTATTTTTATTTTACTTTCTCTCTCGTACTAACCTGCTCTCTCCCAGCGATCTCTTGAAAAATCTCTCTCAATTCGTTATCCAGGTACTATCTTCCCATCACTTCTCATTCACTTTTGTTGTCCTATGTGCATTGCATACTCATATATCTTTTACATTGAGGACAATGTAGATTTTAGGTTGGGGGTGGGAGATTAGGTAACCTAATCTGTGTTTTCTTAATCTTGAACAAAATTTGTGAAAATTTTAAAAAAAAAATTAAAATTTTTTTAAAAATTTCTGTGAATTCGAAGTGATTTTGACAGATATCCATAGCTTAGATTTTCAAGATACGTGATGTTGGTCATGTATGACTCTTGACTTCAGTTATCTGTTAGATTTCACAATTAAGATCGAATTATTAATCCATGATTAGAAGTTGTGAACATTGATTGAGTCATGATTTCACATGTCACATCTTGTTGTCACATTAAGGTTTCAGTCTGATATTGAAAGGTTAACTTGGTAATCACTAAGCATGTGAGGAAACCGCTTGAAATTTGCCCGTCATGATCATTTAAAAAAATAAAAAAATAAAAAAAGGAGCTCAGATACCTTTGGAAAGGGTTGGGTGAATAATCTTCACCATAGGTTTGCTCCCTATAGGTGTAGATTTAATACTCCTTGAATGACATGCGAAAAAGAGTTGGGTGTACAGTCTTCACTATAGGTTTGCTCCCTGTAGGTGAGGATTTGATAGCTCTTCTCGACGTTACTTTTAAAATCAAAGGCACAAAGAAAATGAAAAGATAACCTGTGAGGCAAGTTTTGATTTAAGCCTTGGTTATCATGAATTCTTTTGTTGGTTACCAAGGATATCATGAAATTGACGATTGGATCTCTTAATGATGATAAGCTGATATTACACTATACAACCATGGATCTCAATGTTTAGAAATTTTCTAATTGGGGATTAATATTTTGAACTTGACTAGGAAGTTTACTGTGCGGTTGAGTCCAAGAGAAAGTAATGCCCAACATCCATGAATCTTAGAATTCTAATGCTTGGATTATTTTTCAAATATCACTCAGGTTTACAGAATTTCTTATATCAATCTCAACTTAATTTTCGCATACCTTGCTCAGGACTAGCAAAATGCTGGTTGGGGGTTGTGTTGAGGGTCAAATATTTCATATCAGACCCCGGATATTGATTGGATTTATGAACATAATATTGTTTAACGGCCGATTTAATCGTGTTTATGCTGCAGGTTGAATTTAGGAGCTTGAGCTGAAAAAGGATGCTAAAAGCTTGGACTTAACGCTCTGATGACCACCAAGGCAAGGGACGGAGCCAAGGGGACCACGATCGACGAATGCACAGGCTAGAGACCTGCGAAAATCGAGAAATTGAAGTGTAAGTGGCCTAAAATTGGTCCGGAATGCAAGATCACGGGGTTTCCATCATCCGTTCGGCTCGAAACTTCATACATGGCCAATGGACCATAAATTAACTGTACACGTCGAATTTCATCCGTTTGATCCCTGTGAAAGTGTCCCAACGGCTAGATCAGCCCCTTAATTCATTAAGTGGGGTCCGCCTGGTACCTGGGGATGCTTCAATTTTGGTCTCAATGCATTAAATGATTAACAAAGTGTATGGACGGAGCAGATTTCCTATGGACATCATAGTGGATCCCACATGTACACATGCATGTACATAATTCCTTTACACTAGCCGTGCACTAGTCTTCAAGAACTCGGTCAACAAGCGCTGGCCGAGGATTCCTTTGAAATCTCAAAAACGGAAACAACGTTTTTACCATTCGACGTGGGTTTTTCTAGTGGGGCCCACTTATCATACGAATGGATGATCTGGACCGACCATTCGATCCAGAAGATGGTCACGCCCCTTTCCAAGCTTTTATTTTGATCCTATGCGTACAATCACAAGATTTCCACCGTTAAATGTAAGATGGATGGCCGAACAAACTATTCCGTGGGCCACACCAAACTCAATCTGAAACCATCCATTTCTTATTGGTTTTTCGACATGATTTCAACGGACGGCATGGATCTTCCATGAAACATCATCCTGGGGCCCACCGACCATGACAGAAGTGAAGTCGGAACCTCTGTTTCGCAACAGAGGTTGCGGTCCTCTCTTGTGGGCCCCCATCGTGCATCTTTGGTCTGATCCGGACCGTCCATCAGAAGCCCACGCTTCTTATCATCCAAGCCTAGGTAACATAATTTCAAAAAGACGGCGATGATGGCGTCCTAACCATTCCAACACTGGTTGAACGAATGTAAGATTGATCAGATGGGCCACTTCAAAGGACAACCAAAACCGTCCATTTCTAGCTTAAATTCCGAGACAGAAATAATGATCGGACTGGATTTCCAATCCATCAACGAAAAGTGGACCCCACCAGCATCACAGCCCAGTCCGCAAGCACTGTTTACGTAGTACGGGCTTTACGACCATTCAGTAATCATGGGGGTGATCGGTCCATTCATATGGACGGTCCAGACACCTCCCAAGGTATCCTCGATTGATGGCATGCTGACTGAACGAATCAGATCTGGCCGCAAGCGTAGTTTTGGTAAGATGTACTCGTCCGCTGAAGTGTCAGTTTTTGTCCTCGCACACTTCTGCGAAAGCTCCTTTGATTCGACTCTGCCTAAAGTCGGTTCTCCACCTTGACTGCTTGCTATAAAAGGGAGAGAGACAGAACAGAGAAGGAGAGCTGGGCTTGGGGCTGGACGTGCACAAGAGAGAGAGGAGCTTTAGCTATTTTTTTCCTTTTCTTTTCCTTTTATTTTTTTCTTTATTTTTTTAGATTTAGCCTCATGGTCGGCTAAACCTCTTTACTAGGGCTAAGAGGTGAAGCTTGTAGCATGATGGGAGACTCTATTCTATAACTTTGATTTTATCTGAACTGGCGTTAATGTTAGTTTTATTAATGGAATGTTTTCAGTCTTTAATGGTCTGTTGTGACTGAAATTACAACGGGTTTGCAATGGCTTTGAGCATGTATTTTTTTTCCTTTATGTTTATGACGTCAGGAAGCCCTGTTGTTCACCATCGTCTCCTGGGCATGGTCGGATGACGGTACCCTTCCTAACCTTCATACATGTGATTGGTTGGTAATTAGTTTAATTCTGTTGTTTGCCATAGTCTCCCGGGCATGGTTTGGTGATGGAATCCATTCTAATTCATATACCTTTCATCTTTTGAAAACTAGATCAATGACAGTTCAGTTAGTTTCCATAAATCAGGCATAAGGTCTCCCTGATCTCTATAAGTGGATCCTCTGAATCCCTAGTTACCTTCCTTTGATTTTTCTTAAGTTTTAGATAATCATTCTATCTTTACTCCTCAAATCATAATTAGTTTAGATTTCACCTTATTGTAGATCGAATTCTACTTAATTTCAGATTACGTACAGTTTTAGTCCCTTGGGATTCGACCTCGGTCTTACCGAGTTATTACTACATCACAACCCTGCACTTGGGGAGTGAACACACTCCCACGTTACGGGACGATGTTCCAGACACCCGCCAGACCCTGTTTTAGTTTCAGATGATGGCGATGCTTACGAAGCAGAGCCGGACTTATATGATGATGAGGAGGATCTCTCGTATGGACGGTTATCAGGTGGGTCTATATAAACCGTGTTCTGATCGACGGGATTACAGGGAGGTTGATTTGATGCCATAACACTTTTCATTTTATAATTTTGGAGAACTTATGTATATTCTTTTTGATCATTTTTTGAGTATACATGTATATGTTTAACCTGGTAACATGTTCATACTCTGGAGACTTACAATAGTTCATATATTAAATATACTTATCACATTCTTCAGCTTGCTAATTTAACTGTCTCTGGAGTATGATATGCTGTTTTGGCTTAGTTTTAATCTTGTTTAATGTCATTCTACAGACAACATGCATTCATCATTATCTATGTTGCATAAGCGACGTTTTGGAACTCAGGAGTTGGGTTTCTACTCGACTCCCGATTTTTCGGGTGTTACAGATGGTATCAGAGCATGATTTGGATTAAACCGGGCCTGGGTTATGGTAACATGACATACTCTGACACACTCTGACTTAGGAAGGGGGCGATGAAAACTTAGAAACCACATTAGAATCTCAAGTTTCGCCGACAGGTGAGACTATACGGTAATTTAGGCCATAACATATTTTCGGTCGCGTGAAGCTACCTAAGTCGCCTCTAGGTCATCATTCGACTGGTTTGAGTCGTTCCTTGAAGAATTCTAAACCTAGAAATGAATGTCCTTGGGTTGTGGGTCAACAACAACCCTTACACTCAATCTCAAGGCCTAAAACCCCTTTTTATCCAATTCCTTCAAAACCTCTCCTTTCACCACCTCATTTTTTAACTTTTTCTAAGTCCTTTCATACTAGACATAAATCCTAATGTATAAATGATGGATAATAATAATTAAATAAAAATTTACTATAAATAGTAAATATATGTATAAATTAGACTTTTGACCATTCTAGTTATGAAATCTCATGGAATAAATGGGTTAGTTAGATAGATTAGCGTCTCTTACCCTAAAATCATATGCTACATGATGCATAAAATAATTCCATTTTACAAATTGGCCCCAAAACGCCTCAAATGGAGTCGGGGGCCAAACGGAGCACTTATAGGGGGACCCAGGGTGGGACCCAGACTTTTTTGAGACCTAGGGGGCAGGATATCCTCGCCAAAAGGGCGAGGCCTCATCGGTTTGTCCAGTGGGTGGCGAGGACCTCGCCGAGTCGGCGAGGCCTCACCGGTCAACGGGCTTGGTCGGGCTGGGCCTTCGGGCATATAGAGTTTGGGGGTTAGGGTGACCCCCTAATGTGTGGGCCGTCCCTTAAAACACCCCTGATCAACCACTTCCTTCACAAACTACCCCTTCAAGCTCTCCTTTTCCTACAAAGTTAATGTTTTCTCTCTCAAACCTCCCTTCCAATCACTCCTTCCTTCGTTTTTCGTTATTCCCTTCACCCCTCCATCGTTTACAATGATACCCATCACCTACACCTTTCATTTTCTTTGATTTGAGCTCTCACATCTCCCATATGAGTCTCAAATTCGTGTAAGTCCTCTAACCCATCCTCTGTTGCTGTTCTTCCTCTTCTTTCCCTTTCATCAGACCCTTTACATTCCCATATCAAGTCCAAATTTGTGGAGACTCAAAGATCTCAGCCCTTCCCTTCATTTCCTTCATTTTCTATGGCTCCTTATGAGCTAATTATAGCCATTTTCTCGATCTCTCCGCTTTTACCCACGGATGAGACTAAACGCAGTAGCTTTGTCCATAAACAGTGACCATCTAGTGTTAGGACATCTAGAGTTTTGGACCTAGAGTTAGTACTCCTAGATTTGAAAGATCTGACGATATAAGGAATCCAATTTCAATTAGATAATCTTGACTCTAAGCGATTGAACAATTCCCTGTAGTGGAAATGGTATGAAACCATATAGCGTATGAGCCTAGACTTTGGATTACAGCTAGTCTTACAGACTAGTCTGCTAGTTATATTAAGTAGTGTAAAGCCTGTATATGCTAAGGAATAGTAGGTTAGATTTGGTTGGAATAGAACCTCATTCCTTCAATAGATCCCCTTGATACTTATAGACTTTTGTTATAACCCTTAGGAAAGTTGTTTTAACTTTTTACCATTCACTCTCAGGGAAAACTTATAAATCTCTTATATTAAACTTAGAATAAACCAGCACACCCCTTAGAATTTCCCTTAGAATTACCTTCCCAAGGACTTCCTACAATCGGGAACACGGAGTAAGGGAACTATATGTAAGCGATGTATTCGCGGTTTGAATCGACTTCTTAATCCTAGTAGTTACCAATAAATCCAATTCTCTGATCAAGCAGAAGATAGACATCGACTCGGATTAAGAATTGACACAACATATTTTCTGTCCTAGCTAGACAGAAAGTCTATGTATCCGGCTCAGACCCACTACACAACCTTTCTTCCGTGTTAGCCCAACCACCTACAGCCAAAAGTTATCGCTTTGTCTTTGGGAAATGGCGAGGACTTATAGCCAGTAGAGAATTAGATATCTTGCCACCAACTCACACCTACCCCTAAAATCAACGTCTCATTTCATCACCATAGGTACCAATGCCATAGAACGCATCATTAACAAAGGAAGACCAATGTAGTGAGAGGTTGTTTCCCATTTCATGTCAAGGATAGGCCCTAAGTTATACCTCGTTCCGATATACGAATCGAGACATAGATTCTTGAACCTTAAGTAGAACTAAGTTTTAAGGGGGGTAGAACGTATTGAGCCCAATCTAGTTAGGATTAGAGACTACAACCGTTGGATCAAAGTAGCGCAGCGGAAGCGTAGTTGGCCTCTTCCCCACTGGCCCAGGATCGAAGAAGTTGATTAATGTTATATGTCAAGTTAGGTCATTAAATAGGATTTGAACCTTCCTTAGAATGTCAAAACTAACGTCTCTCTAGGGACTCATTACCCTTAGCCAATTTCGGGGACGAAATTTTATTTTAAGGGGGATAGATTGTAACACCTCAGATTTTTTGCCAACCTGGAGTTAGACGCTCTTAGGCAATGGGTCAACCATAACACCTTAGTAATCTCTCAAAACCCAATTCCAAAGCCAAAGAAATCATTTAGAACCAAATTCTTTAGAAATTTAATGTGATTTATCTAGTGCTAAACTAGATTACCTGTAAAATTAGCACCGATAGCTTTAAATACGATTTGTAAGACCCAAAACCTATAGAATCATTGACGCTATCTTACCCTGAAACCTATGATCAAACTCTAAACCTGTTTGTTCTCAGGAACCCTTTGAGACTTTGTAATGGATTCTTACTGTAAGATCCGTATCTTGGTCCGTACCTTTTCGTATACTTCCGCGGTCTTACCGGTCGAATTTCGGCAACCTTCGACCCTTAACCGATATCGACGTTCGACCTTGATTCATATGCCGACAACCCGAGTCGACTCAACCCAAGACCAATACCATAGCGACCGCGCCGTCGTTACGGTTCCAATGCCGCGACTCGCGCGCCGAGGCGATACCCTGGTCAAAAGATGTGGGCCAACGTTCAGTGCGAGGAAACGCCGCGCGTTGCGAAACCCAAGAGAATCTCTACGATGTGTCACATCAATCACATCAATCCCATCAATCAATCATCCATCAATCCATCACATGTCAAGTATACATCACTTTCACCCCTTTTCCCAAGCAACCACAAAATTCTACACCTCCCATACCTCTCTTACACAAAAGGCCTCAAAAGTCAAGAATTTCTTACACCTCCCATACCTCTCTTACACAAAAGGCCACAAAAGTCAAGACTTTCTTACACAACCATCATTCATCCATCCATCCATCTCTCTCTACAACATTCTCTCTCTTCCTCATTTTTCTCATCTCATTCTCTTAAGCAAAAATTTCCAAGCTCCATATGTATGGAATTCCTCGAAGCTTCCTAAACTCCAAGTGTGGTCCACCTCTTTACCCCATGATCTCCCCATCCTAACCTTCCATTCTCTATCTCTTCCATTGAAATCTAAGCTAAGGTGCCAAGGAACCCCTAGGAGCAAGAAGATCGGACGGTGGGTGCCTCTATAGGGTAGTTTCCTTCTTATTTTTATGATGGGCCAAGTGAGGCCCACCGATCAATGGTGTGGATCTCACTTGGGACCCTAAAATGTGGTCGATGGGCTACTTGGATCATCATGATCATTCCATGATGAGGCCATTCTCCATGTACCCCATCATGATGTTTATTTCTTTAGAAAGGTCATCTAGACCATCCATATTGGTGGGGAAAGGATCTCCACCGTTGATTTTAAATTTTGGTGGTCCCATGTATTAAAGGACCCATCCAATTGTATAATTTCTTCAAGGGAGGGTTCATAGTGGCGGAGCCCTCCATCACAAAGCGTGTCCCACTCTCCATGTCTCTCTCCCTTTTTTTATTATTTATTTTTATTTTATTTTATTTTATTTTATGCAATAGGGTTGTGTGGCCCACTTGAATGGATCTCACCTTGAGGTATTTATTTTGTACAAGAGTCCTTCAAGTGGGGCCCACCTTGCATGTTGTACCCCCCCCCCCCCCATCATCCATCAGTGGTGGCCCACTTCAATAAGCCCACCATAATGTTTTTTTTAAAAGGGCCAAACCGTCCAGCGTTTGGGACGCTGGACGTCCCTGTACAAAAAAAAAAGAAAAAGAGAAGCTTTTGGGGTGGTCCCCTTGTGTAGGCCCCACCTTAATGTATATATTCGATCCAAGCCGTCCATCCTCTTACCCACATCGTTTTAACCGTCGAGTAAAAGAATGGGGCTAATCTGAATATCTTGTGGGCCATAGCATGGGGAACATTAGCGGTGACCATTGAGAAATTTTCTGGTGTTTCTATGCACCCAAAAAATTCGAACGTCGGACTCTTTTTGTCTGTTGCGAGCTGTAGAACTCTATGGCTGGAGTGGATTTCCAGGTAGTGGGCCCCACACATGATTTTTGGCAAAAATAAAAATTAAAGGAGAGAGAGGAAGGATGAAGCAGCAAGCTACTGCTTGCATCAGGTAGCGCTGGCAGCGCCTGCGCTGCTACCAGGTGGGAGGGCGGACGGCTGGGACCCATGGCCTCCAGCCATGGGCCCCACCTTGACTTTTATGTGCCATTTAAACTGTTCATATGGTAGGTCCCCTCCTCAAGTGGGCCCCCTCCAAATTTCAGCTCGATCAAAAACTCAGGTGGCCCACACCATAAGAAACAGTGTGAATTGAATTCTACCATTGAAATCCTTTTTGGGCCCCACAGAAGTTCTGGATCAAGCTGAAATTTGTTTTCACCCTTCATTCAGGTCAGCATGACCTAATGGATGGGTCAGATGGCATGTAAACCATATGGTGGGCCCCATATGGGACCCACAGTGATGTATGTGCATAAACCCACCGTTCGTACGGACGGTGGAGCCCTGTAATGTCCACGCTGTCCAGCCATCTTTGGGGGCCGCTGGATGGTCAGTGGTCCCATCCATGATGTATGAGTTGTATCCTAACCGTCCATCCATTTTGAGAGCTAAGAATGAGCTAATCCTTAGCTCATGTGGACCCTCCCCCCACCATGATGCATGTGTTGCATCTAAACTATCCATTTATTTTTTTTATTTCATTTTAACGATTGGGCTAAAAATGAGCCAGATCTATGGTTCAAGTGGGCCCACTTTCGTATGTGTATAGGGCCCATGTTGATCCATTTATGGGTATTCATAGAGGCCCACCTTAGTACACATATAAGGCCTATGGGATTGAGACCATTTGGCATGCATAAGGCCTATGAGATTAAGCCCATTTGGCATATATAAGGCCCATGGGTTTGGGCCCATTTGACATATGCAATGCCCATGGGATCAGCCCATTTATTCTATATAAGGCCCACGGAATTCATGTCTATTTGATATATATTAAAGCCCATGGGGTCAAGCCCATTTGATGTGCATGAGGCGCAAATGGAGTGGCCCATTTGATATATTTAAAGCTCATGAGTGTAGGCCCATCTGATATATTTAAGGCCTAAGTTGTGAGGCCCACTTTGATGTATTTCAAGGCCCATGGATCATGGACCATTGCAATGTACATAAGGCTCATTGGTGAGGCCCATTAACATAGCCCATGTGATGTAATCTAAGGCCCACGGGTTTTGACCCATCGCAATGCACATAAGGCCCATTGGTGCGGCCCATTAATGTGACCCATTTGATGAATAAAAGGCCCATATGATATGGCCCATCGGATATATATGTAAAGCCTAATGGGATGAACCTAAGGTCCATTGCGATGTGTAAATCCAACTCAGAGTATGTAACGATGTTTACAAGAACGTGCCTTGAGAGCAATGTTGGTTTGACGTCCACATTGCGAGTGTAATGTTGGTTGGATGTCCACATTACGACTCTCCTTAGGGCCCATTGTTATACCGTACTTATTATGTACAGGCCGTCCAGGCCCATCTGCATTGTAAGGATAGTTCATCTCCTTATAACATGTTTAGTATAATTCCATGACTCATGATCATACGCATCATATGCATGCTTGATATGAGAATTGTTTGATCATAGCATATGCCTTCGGGCAGGTTGTTTATGGGCTCCTGTGTCACGCCCCAAACTCGGAAACCGGGCTCACAGAATTCCCAATCGCCGAATCCGGCGCCGACAGCCTCCGTAAAACCCCATTCTCGGCTCCTAGCTCCCATTCGCCAGGTTCCGATCCTGGGATGCTACGAGGAGGATTTTGTATGTCAGTCTGATTCGTAATAAGCATAACCAAAGGCATAACCCACAAACAACAACCAAGAAATCCATTACATTTCCACTATGATCAAAAACTTTACAAGTACAATGGGCATAAAGGGAAATACAAGGGTAAATAACAGAAAAACTCCAAAATGATCAGCAACGTGCTCCTGCCTCAACGCTGCTGCGATCCGACGTCACCTGCACGCAACGGTCGTGCATAAGCTTACAGAAAGCTTAGAAGGTGGTGAAAGTGTGTTCACAAGGTATAATATGAACATGCAATGTCAGAGTAATGCGGAATATGCAGATGGAACTATAATATCATGAGCCGTACCAAGGCTTATGCGATGCAAGACATGAATGGTATTGGCCACCCTAAGGCCATGCAATATGCAATGCAACTCAAGCATACAGATCCTCATCAATGTCCACATATCAGTACAGCTCAAAGTATGAAATATCACCGGGGTCTAGTACACTCTAAACCAGATTGCCGCCACACGCGCGCAATAAGGTAAGTGGAAGAGACCTCACTATCCGTCTGCCAATATCGGGCGCGACTCGTCGATAGCGGACCCATTCCTCGAGCTGGTCAAACTCAGCCTAGCATTGCCCCCTACACTCGGGCGGGTAAGGCTGCACCCCCTTCCAACCGACCACGACACAGTGGAGAGAGTAACCGTCTAGTACTCGGCACTCAACGCCCATCTACCCACTCGGTCTAGACGTTGGAGCAACCTCTTGGTGCCATAAGGGTTTAGGGACTTTCACCCAGGGATATCTATAGTACCCCATGTAGATCAAGATTTTCGGTATCCAACCCTGCCAACCACGATGCGTCTGTGGAGGCTACGGCCCTGATGTCGCTAGGGCGTACAATAACCATGTCACACAAATGCGGAATGCATGAATCACGCTATCCAGTCATGCAACCAATCCTGCGCATACCGTGCGCTCATGTAGGGCAACACCGCCTAACCGGGAGCCCATAAACAACCTGCCCGAAGGCAAATGCTATGATCAGACAATTCTCACGTCAAGCATACATATGATGCGTATGATCATGAGTCATGAACTGTACTAAACATGTTATAACAAAATGAACTATTTACAATGCAGATGGACCTGGACGGCCTATACACGGCAAGTACGACTAGTAATGGGCCCTAAGGAGAGTCGTAATGTGGACATCCAACCAACATTACACTCGCAATGTGGACGTCAAACCATCATTGCATTCCAGGTACGATCTTCTTAAACACCGCTACATAATCGGTATTGGGTTTACACATTGCAATGGACCTTAGGTTCCTCCCATTGGGCCTTACATATATATCAAATGGGCCATATCTCATGGGCCTTTTATTCATCAGATGGGCCATGTCTTATGGGCCTTTTATTCATCAGATGGGCCATATAAATGGGCCACACCAATGGGTCTTAAGTGCATTGCAATGGGTCAAAACCCGTGGGCCTTGGATTGCATCAATTGGACCTAATCATATGAGTCTAATATGTATCAAATGGGCCACACCAATTGGGCCCCCAAATGCATATTAACTGGGCCTCAACCCAGAGGCCTTATATGAGTCAAATGGGCCCAAATCCCTAGGCCTTAAATAATTCAAATGGGCCTAATCCATGAGCTTGTACGTATGTCAAAGTGGGCCTAAACCCCTAGGCCTTACATATAACAATTGGCCTACCTCCATGGGCTTTAAATTTCAACAAAAAGGGGTCCAATTACATGGGCCTTGAAGTACATCAAATGGGCCTAGTCCCAAGGACTTGCAACACATCAAATGGGCCTAGATCTAGGCCTTATATGAATTAAATGGGCCTAGCCCATAAGCATTTTATAAATTAATAGGCCTAACCCATAGCCTTTTTGAAATCAGATGGGTCCCAACTCATGGGCCTTATAAAATACTTATTTCCATCCAAACTAGTCAAAGAGACACATGGAGTAGGGCCCACTACAATATTCTTATTATAAACCATATACTATAAACTATATAATATACATAAATGTATATAATGGTGGGTCCCACAGAATTTACTATGGCAGCTGGCAGTGGACCCAGCATCAGAATCAGATGGACGGCATGGCCCGGAACACATACCTGAGATGGGGCCCACGGTCCAATATCGCTAGAGAGAGAGACAGAGAGACGTAGAGAGGGAGAGAGAGATATGGGAGAGGACGGCACGTGGCCCTTGCCTTTACAAAGGTGGGTCCCACGTAGGGCCCACCGTGATGTTTATTTGAAATCCAACCCGTTCATAAGGTAACTCAGACCTGTATGAACGGAAAACAAAAATTTCAGCTTGATTCGAAACTTCTATGGGCCCCAGGAAGAGTTTCAATGGTAGATGCTTATTCACACTGTTTCCTACGATGTGGGCTGCCTGAGTTTTGGATCGACCTGAAATTCGAAGGGGGCCCACCTAAGAAGGGGACCCACCTAATGGACGGGATAGATAAAGCACGTACATCATGTGGGGCCCACGGCGGCAGCCGTGGCTTGCAGCACGGTAGCCCGCCCGCCCGCTGCACGCCAGCACGCTGCTGGGTGCAGCGGCTGGTCGCTGACAGGAAGCAGGAGGCTCTGCCTCTTTATGTTTTTGGGGAAAAATCATTTTCCCGGGGTTTTTATGCGTGGGGCCCGCTGCACCAATATCCGTCCCGACCATTACGTTCAGTGGCTCGACGCCGTCCAAATAAGTCTAGAGTTCCAATTTTTTTGATGCTTGTAGGTGAAATAAAATAAGAAAATGGAGATTGAATGGTAAGGACGCAACATTCGACGCTATGGCCCACCAGGTGATTGGATCAGCTCCAAACTTCTACCCAACGGCTAGAACGCCGTGGGTAAGAGGATGGACGGCTTGGATCGGACTTCAACGTCAGGGTGGGGCCTATGCAAGGGAACCACCAAAGCCCCTTCCTTTTTTCTTCTTCTTTTTTTTTTTCCTTTGCTTAAGAACGTCCAGCGTCTGGACGGTTTTAAATTTATTTATTTATTTATTATTTATTTTTTTTTAAAATGGAGGGCCCTGATGGAGTGGGCCCCACTGATGGGTGGCATGGGAGTAAGAGCCAAGGTGGGCCCCACTTGAATAAAATAAAATACCTCAAGTGGAATCCATCCAAGTGGGCCACACCCTCGTGTTGCAATAAAATAAAATAAAATAAAATAAAATAAAGTAAAATAAAAGAGAGAGAGAGAGAGAGAGAGAGAGAGAGAGAGAGAGAGAGATGGAGAGTGGGACACGGCTTGTGATGGAGGGACCCCGTCATTATGGGCCCTCCCTTGCAATGAAACATACAATAAATGGGTCCCTTGCACATGGGACCATCAAAATCGAGAATCAACGGTGGAGATCCTCTCTCCACCAAAATGGACGGTCTAGATGACCTTTCTAAGTGAAAATAAACATCATGATGGGGTCCATGGAGATTGGCCCCACCAGGGAACGATCATGATGATCCAAGTGGTCCATCGGCCACAAATAAGGGTCCCAAGTGAGATCCACACCATGGATCGGTGGCCTCACTTGATCCACCATAAAATCAAGAAAAATCTACCCTATAGAAGCACCCACCGTCCGATCTTCTCGCTCCTAGGGGTTCCTTGGCACCTTGTCTTCAACTTCAATGGCTAAGATGAAGAATGGAGGGTTGAGATGGGAGATTTTGGGGTAGGAAGGTGGGCCACTTGGAGCTTAGGAGGCTTTGCAAAATTCCATACGTATGGAGTTTGGAAATCCTTTGTTGCTTTGGAATTTTTGGAATGAGAAAGAGAGAAAGAGAGAGAGTGATGTAAAGGGAGAGAGAGAGAGTGATGGATGGATGGGTGAGTGATGGTGGTGTAAGAGAAACTTGACTTTTGTAGCTTTTGTGTAAGAGAAGTATGGGATGTGAAGACTTTTGTGGTCTTTTGTGTAAGAAAGGTATGGGTTAGGAAGACTTTTGTGGTTTCTTGAGAAAATGGGTGAGAGTGATGTGTACTTGACATGTGATGGCTTGATGGGTGATTGATTGATTGGATTGATGTGATTGATGTGACACATCGTTGAGATTCCCTTGGTTTTCGCAACGCGCGGCGTTTTCTCGCACCGAACGTTGGCCCATATCTCTTGATCAGGGTATCGCCTCGGCGCGCGAGTCGCGGTATCGGAACCGCGGTGACGGTGCGGTCGCTATGGTATTGGTCTAGGGTTGAGTCGACTCGGGTTGTCGGCACATGAATCCGGGTCGCGCGTCGATATCGGTTAAGGGTCGAAAGTTACAGGAATTCGACCGGTAAGACCGCGGACGTGTACGGAAAGGTACGGACCAAGATACGGGTCTTACAGCTCTCCCCTCCTTATAAAAATTTCGTCCTCGAAATTTACACAAGCGTCGCAACTAAGCATAACTCGCGAGGAACAAGAAACATAACGTCATCATATAGAATCAGGAACAGCGTACAAAATACAATACATGATCATCAACCATCAAAGAGATGAGGATATCGCTCTCGAATCTCAGCCTCACGCTCCCAAGAAGCCTCCTCAACAGAATGGTGACCCCACTGCACCTTCACCAATGGAATGACCTTGGTTCTGAGGACCTGCTCTTTCCGATTTAGGATACGAACTGGCTGCTCAATGTAAGAAGCGTCCTCACGAACCTCCAACGGCTGCCAATCAATGACGGGAACTATGTCTGACCCACACTTCCTCAACATGGAGACGTGAAACACGTTGTCGACGCCAGACAACTGTGATGGTAAGGCAAGCCGATAGGCCACGGCGCCAACGCGCCCAGTGATCTCAAAAGGTCCTATGAATCTCGGGGCAAGCTTGCCCTTCGCTCCAAATCGAACTACGCCCTTCATAGGCGAGACCTTGAGATACACATGGTCCCCTACATCAAACTCCAAGGGACGACGCCGACGATCACCAGAACTCTTCTGTCGGCTCTGAGCTGTGCGCATCCTCTGCCTGATGATGTCGATAGCCTCTGAAGTCTCCTGCACAAGCTCGGGACCTAGGAGACGGCGCTCTCCAACCTCGGTCCAACAACTCGGTGATCTGCATGGTCTGCCATATAGTGCCTCAAAAGGAGCCATGCCGATGGTCGCCTGATAGCTGTTATTGTACACAAACTCAGCCAATCGCAGATGCTCATCCCAGCTACCCCCGAACTCAATCGCGCAGGCCCGAAGCATATCCTCAAGTATCTGATTGACCCTCTCGGTCTGGCCATCGGTCTGCGGATGGTACGCGGTGCTGAGCTGCAAATCAGTCCCCATCGCACGCTGGAAGCTCCTCCAAAACTGAGACGTGAACCTCGAGTCTCGGTCAAAAACGATCGAGACTGGAACGCCATGCAGTCTCACAATCTCCTCAATGAATAGTCTCGCAAGCCGGTCCATTGACCAAGTCGTACGCATCGCAAGAAAATGTGCCGACTTCGTCAGACGATCCACAACGACCCAAATGGCGTCATGACCGCGCTGAGTCCTTGGCAAACCCATAATGAAATCAGTCGACACGTGCTCCCACTTCCACATCGGGACGCTCAACGGCTGCAACAGACCAGGAGGTCTCTGATGATCGGCCTTGACACGCTGGCACGTGTCACACTCGGCCACAAAACTGATGATCTGGCGCTTCATCTCTGACCAAAAATACTGTCGCCTCATGTCACGGTACATCTTCGTCGAGCCCGGGTGGATAGAAAATCGCGATCGATGTGCCTCGGTCATAAGATCTCTGCGTAACTCTAGGATATCCGGGACACATAATCGGCCTCTGAAGCGAAGTCCACCGTCTGTACCGATCTGCCAATCTGCCTGACCCTCAGATGCCGCCTCAGCCATATAACTCTGCAACGACTCATCAGCCTGCTGAGCCTCGATCACCCTAGCAACAAGAGAGGGTTGAATCGACAAGCTCGATAACTGTACAATGGAAGACTGCAGGCCGAACTCAAAGTCATACGCAGCAATATCCTCAAGCATCCGCCACTCCTGAATCATCATATGCGCCACTAGGCCTCGTGGCTGACGGCTGAGGGCATCTGCCACCACGTTCGCCTTGCCCGGGTGGTACTGGAGGTCGAAATCATAGTCCTTCAGGAGCTCCATCCAACGCCTCTATCTCATATTCAACTCAGACTGTGAGAAGAGGTACTTCAAGCTCTTGTGATCAGAGAAGAGCTCGAACCTAATCCCGTAAAGGTAGTGCCTCCACACCTTTAGTGCGAAGACAACTACAGCCAGCTCTAAGTCATGTGTAGGGTAGTTCAGCTCATGGACCTTGAGCTGACAAGACGCGAAGGCCACTGGTCTCCCGTGCTGCATCAGGACAGCACCCAAACCGATATGCGAGGCATCGGTGAATACAATAAAGCCGTCACTCCCAGAGGGAAGAGTGAGGACAGGAGCGGACGTCAGACGGTCCTTCAATTCCATAAATGCTTGCTCACAGGCGTCACTCCAAATAAACTCTGCGCCCTTCCGAGTCAACCTGGTCAGCGGGGCTGCAATACGAGAGAAGCCCTCAATGAAACGTCGATAACAGCCCGCTAAACCAAGGAAACTACGGATCTCTGTCGCATTCGTGGGCTGGCCCCACTGACACACTGCCTCGACCTTCGAGGGGTCCACTGCGACACCCTCCCTCGTCACCATGTGACCGAGGAACTTCACCTCCTCCTGCCAGAACTCACACTTCTCCAGCTTCGCATACAGCTGGTGTGCACGGAGGGTCTGTAAAGTGATCTCCAAGTGCTTCTCATGCTCCTCACGGGTCCTCAAGTAGATCAGAATGTCGTCGATGAAGACTACAACAAACTGATCTAGATATGGGCGGAAAACCTCGTTCATCAGCTGCATGAAGACCGCGGGTGCATTGGTCAGTCCGAAGGACATGACCTGAAACTCAAAATGACCGTAACGTGTCCTGAATGCCGTCTTCGGAATGTCCTCATCTCGGACCCGAATCTGATGATAACCGAAACGCAGGTCAATCTTCGAAAAGAACTGTGCACCCTGCAGCTGGTCGAACAAATCATCAATCCTAGGGAGCGGGTACTTGTTCTTTATCGTGACTTTGTTGAGCTCGCGATAGTCAACACAGAGCCTCAACGAGCCATCCTTCTTCTTCACGAAGAGTACCGGTGCTCCCCACGGAGAACTGCTCAGACGGATAAAGCCCAACTCACGCAACTCATCCAACTGCTTGTGCAGTTCCCGTAACTCTAACGGTGCCATACGATACGGGGCCTTCGATATAGGCGCGGTACCGGGCACGAGATCGATCTGGAACTCGGTGAGCCGACGAGGCTGTAATCCCAGAATCTCCTAGAACACATCGGGAAAATCGCAAACTATCGGTAAATGGTCGATGCAAACGGCTACAGGCTCCTCTATGGCGCAAGACATCAAGCAAGACAACCGCTCTCCTCTAGCCTCTGCAACGAACTGGAACTGTGGCACGCCGGGTATACAAAACGTGACGGTCCTCGCGGCGCAGTCCAAAATGGCATAGTACTCGGCGAGCCAATCCATGCTCAGGATGACGTCGAACTCAGACATCGGTAAAACAAACAAATCAGCGGGCAGGAATGTATCCCCAACTAGAACGGGACAAGACGAACAAAATCGTCCCAACGCTGCAGTCCTCCCCAAGGGAGTCGATACTAATAGGTTCTCACCAGCAGACTCCAACGGTAAACCAGCCGATCGACAGAAGCTCTCGGCCACAAAAGAATGCGATGCACCAGAATCAAACAATACACGTGCAATACATGCAGAAACTGGCAGTATACCCTCAACGACTCCTCCGGATGACTGCGGATCCTGCTGAGCCGCATAAAATCTAGCCTGAGCCGGCTGGGGAGGTGCATGTCCCCTCTGAACGTGCTGCTGCTGCTGCTGGGGTCGCTGAGGCGGTCGAAACTGCTGCCTCTGCTGCTGTGGCCTCTGAGGCTGATGCTGCTGCTGAGGTGGCCTTGGTGGTAGAGGTTGCTGTCGCTGCTGCTGTCGCTGCTGCTGTGGGGGTCTCTGCTGCTGCGGTGGAGGTCTCTGCTGCTGTGGACCTCTCTGCTGCTGCTGGGGACTGGGACACTCCCATGAACGGTGTCCCGTCGCACCGCACCTGAAGCAAGTGCCGGTGAACTGTCTCTGAGGTGGTGGTGGAGGTGCTGATGGTGCTGATGGTGCACGGAAAGCTGGGCGACCAGTGCGTCTCTGCTGCTGTGGTCGACCCTGCTGGGAATGACTGGAAGAAGCCTGCCTCTTCCGGTCTCCCCTCTGACCACGATCAGACTGAGAACCGGCCCACTCAGTCTCATATATTTGAGCCTTCCGCACTATTGCCTGGAAGGTAGGAAGCTCATGCCCAATGACACGACCTCGAAGGCCGTAACGTAAGCCGTGCTCGAAACGGCGGGCCTTCCGCCCCTCGTCATCAACCATGTATGGCGCAAATCTTGATAGAGCCATGAAACGAGCCGCGTACTGCGCCACAGTCATATCTCCCTGCACCAGAGTCTCGAACTCTAAGGATCGCTGACGACGGATGTGGTCAGGGAAGTACTGCTCCTCGAATCGGTCCACAAAGTCTTCCCATGTCCAGACATAATCAGGTCCGGCGACACGAGCGACAGAGGTCCACCAATGCTCGGCCTCACCGTGGAAGAGAAATACTGCTAACCGGACGCGCTGCTCGGTCGTGCATAACATGGTATCGAATATCTTCTCCACATCGGAGCGCCATCTATCGGCTGCAGTCGGATCCGGCTCGCCCTGGAAATGTGGAGGATCATGTCGTCTAAACTCACGAAGTACGGCGCTCGCGTGCTCCTGCTCCGCCTGAGCTGGTGAAACAGCTGGGCATCTACCCTGTCCCTGAAGTGCGGCGGTCACAGCCTGTAACATCGGCTGTAACTGAAAGGCACTCACAGTCACCGTCGGCTCCTCATCAGTCTCAGGTGGAGGAATGTCATCCTCATGGGAAGAAGCAGGAATCTCTGAGGGTGGAATGGGAGACGCAGGTGATAGAGTTGGAGTCTCTGATGGTGAAGTAGAATCCTCAGGTGGTGGTGCGGGAGTCGATCGAGTAACAGGCGCCATACCCTACAGGAAAGAGCGAAAGCGCCTATCAACTTCAAAACTCTCGAATGTACGCACGTTAACGGTCTGTATTGGAAGGTCGCGAAGTTATCCGAACTTCGGAACTTGATCATTCTTCACTCATAGCAAACATGTAATGTTGTTCTCGGTTATTCCCAAGTTATGCTCTGATACCAACTTCTGTCACGCCCCAAACTCAGAAACCGGGCTCGCAGAATTCCCGATCGCCGAATCCGGCGCCGACAGCCTCCGTAAAACCCCATTCTCGGCTCCTAGCTCCCATTCGCCAGGTTCCGATCCTGGGATGCTACGAGGAGGATTTTGTATGTCAGTCTGATTCGTAATAAGCATAACCAAAGGCATAACCCACAAACAACAACCAAGAAATCCATTACATTTCCACTATGATCAAAAACTTTACAAGTACAATGGGCATAAAGGGAAATACAAGGGTAAATAACAGAAAAACTCCAAAATGATCAGCAACGTGCTCCTGCCTCAACGCTGCTGCGATCCGACGTCACCTGCACGCAACGGTCATGCATAAGCTTACAGAAAGCTTAGAGGGTGGTGAAAGTGTGTTCACAAGGTATAATATGAACATGCAATGTCAGAGTAATGCGGAATATGCAGATGGAACTATAATATCATGAGCCGTACCAAGGCTTATGCGATGCAAGACATGAATGGTATTGGCCACCCTAAGGCCATGCAATATGCAATGCAACTCAAGCAAACAGATCCTCATCAATGTCCACATATCAGTACAGCTCAAAGTATGAAATATCACCGGGGTCTAGTACACTCTAAACCAGATTGCCGCCACACGCGCGCAATAAGGTAAGTGGAAGAGACCTCACTATCCCTCTGCCAATATCGGGCGCGACTCGTCGATAGCGGACCCATTCCTCGAGCTGGTCAAACTCAGCCTAGCATTGCCCCCTACACTCGAGCGGGTAAGGCTGCACCCCCTTCCAACCGACCACGACACAGTGGAGAGCGTAACCGTCTGGTAATCGGCACTCAACGCCCATCTACCCACTCGGTCTAGACGTTGGAGCAACCTCTTGGTACCATAAGAGTTTAGGGACTTTCACCCAGGGATATCTATAGTACCCCATGTAGATCAAGATTTTCGGTATCCAACCCTGCCAACCACGATGCGTCTGTGGAGGCTACGGCCCTGATGTCGCTAGGGCGTACAATAACCATGTCACACAAATGCGGAATGCATGAATCACGCTATCCAGTCATGCAACCAATCCTGCGCATACCGTGCGCTCATGTAGGGCAACACCGCCTAACCGGGAGCCCATAAACAACCTGCCCGAAGGCAAATGCTATGATCAGACAATTCTCACGTCAAGCATACATATGATGCGTATGATCATGAGTCATGAACTGTACTAAACATGTTATAACAAAATGAACTATTTACAATGCAGATGGACCTGGACGGCCTATACACGGCAAGTACGACTAGTAATGGGCCCTAAGGAGAGTCGTAATGTGGACATCCAACCAACATTACACTCGCAATGTGGACGTCAAACCATCATTGCATTCCAGGTACGATCTTCTTAAACACCGCTACATAATCGGTATTGGGTTTACACATTGCAATGAACCTTAGGTTCCTCCCATTGGGCCTTACATATATATCAAATGGGCCATATCTCATGGGCCTTTTATTCATCAGATGGGCCATGTCTTATGGGCCTTTTATTCATCAGATGGGCCATATAAATGGGCCACACCAATGGGTCTTAAGTGCATTGCAATGGGTCAAAACCCGTGGGCCTTGGATTGCATCAATTGGACCTAATCATATGAGTCTAATATGTATCAAATGGGCCACACCAATTGGGCCCCCAAATGCATATTAACTGGGCCTCAACCCAGAGGCCTTATATGAGTCAAATGGGCCCAAATCCCTAGGCCTTAAATAATTCAAATGGGCCTAATCCATGAGCTTGTACGTATGTCAAAGTGGGCCTAAACCCCTAGGCCTTACATATAACAATTGGCCTACCTCCATGGGCTTTAAATTTCAACAAAAAGGGGTCCAATTACATGGGCCTTGAAGTACATCAAATGGGCCTAGTCCCAAGGACTTGCAACACATCAAATGGGCCTAGATCTAGGCCTTATATGAATTAAATGGGCCTAGCCCATAAGCATTTTATAAATTAATAGGCCTAACCCATAGCCTTTTTGAAATCAGATGGGTCCCAACTCATGGGCCTTATAAAATACTTATTTCCATCCAAACTAGTCAAAGAGACACATGGAGTAGGGCCCACTACAATATTCTTATTATAAACCATATACTATAAACTATATAATATACATAAATGTATATAATGGTGGGTCCCACAGAATTTACTATGGCAGCTGGCAGTGGACCCAGCATCAGAATCAGATGGACGGCATGGCCCGGAACACATACCTGAGATGGGGCCCACGGTGCAATATCGCTAGAGAGAGAGACAGAGAGACGTAGAGAGGGAGAGAGAGATATGGGAGAGGAGGGCACGTGGCCCTTGCCTTTACAAAGGTGGGTCCCACGTAGGGCCCACCGTGATGTTTATTTGAAATCCAACCCGTTCATAAGGTAACTCAGACCTGTATGAACGGAAAACAAAAATTTCAGCTTGATTCGAAACTTCTGTGGGCCCCAGGAAGAGTTTCAATGGTAGATGCTTATTCACACTGTTTCCTACGATGTGGGCCGCCTGAGTTTTGGATCGACCTGAAATTCGAAGGGGGCCCACCTAAGAAGGGGACCCACCTAATGGACGGGATAGATAAAGCACGTACATCATGTGGGGCCCACGGCGGCAGCCGTGGCTTGCAGCACGGTAGCCCGCCCGCCCGCTGCACGCCAGCACGCTGCTGGGTGCAGCGGCTGGCCGCTGACAGGAAGCAGGAGGCTCTGCCTCTTTATGTTTTTGGGGAAAAATCATTTTCCCGGGGTTTTTATGCGTGGGGCCCACTGCACCAATATCCGTCCCGACCATTACGTTCAGTGGCTCGACGCCGTCCAAATAAGTCTAGAGTTCCAATTTTTTTGATGCTTGTAGGTGAAATAAAATAAGAAAATGGAGATTGAATGGTAAGGGTGCAACATTCGACGCTATGGCCCACCAGGTGATTGGATCAGCTCTAAACTTCTACCCAACGACTAGAACGCCGTGGGTAAGAGGATGGACGGCTTGGATCGGACTTCAATGTCAGGGTGGGGCCTATGCAAGGGAACCACCAAAGCCCCTTCCTTTTTTCTTCTTTTTTTTTTTTTTTCCTTTGCTTAAGAACGTCCAGCGTCTGGACGGTTTTAAATTTATTTATTTATTTATTTATTTTTAAAATGGAGGGCCCTGATGGAGTGGGCCCCACTGATGGGTGGCATGGGAGTAAGAGCCAAGGTGGGCCCCACTTGAATAAAATAAAATACTTCAAGTGGAATCCATCCAAGTGGGCCACACCCTCCTGTTGCAATAAAATAAAATAAAATAAAATAAAATAAAGTAAAATAAAAGAGAGAGAGAGAGAGAGAGAGAGAGAGAGAGATGGAGAGTGGGACACGGCTTGTGATGGAGGGACTCCGTCATTATGGGCCCTCCCTTGCAATGAAACATACAATAAATGGGTCCCTTGCACATGGGACCATCAAAATCGAGAATCAACGGTGGAGATCCTCTCTCCACCAAAATGGACGGTCTAGATGACCTTTCTAAGTGAAAATAAACATCATGATGGGGTCCATGGAGATTGGCCCCACCATGGAACGATCATGATGATCCAAGTGGTCCATCGGCCACAAATAAGGGTCCCAAGTGAGATCCACACCATGGATCGGTGGGCCTCACTTGATCCACCATAAAATCAAGAAAAATCTACCCTATAGAAGCACCCACCGTCCGATCTTCTCGCTCCTAGGGGTTCCTTGGCACCTTGTCTTCAACTTCAATGGCTAAGATGAAGAATGGAGGGTTGAGATGGGAGATTTTGGGGTAGGAAGGTGGGCCACTTGGAGCTTAGGAGGCTTTGCAAAATTCCATACGTATGGAGTTTGGAAATCCTTTGTTGCTTTGGAATTTTTGGAATGAGAAAGAGAGAAAGAGAGAGAGTGATGTAAAGGGAGAGAGAGAGTGATGGATGGATGGGTGAGTGATGGTGGTGTAAGAGAAACTTGACTTTTGTGGCTTTTGTGTAAGAGAAGTATGGGATGTGAAGACTTTTGTGATCTTTTGTGTAAGAAAGGTATGGGTTAGGAAGACTTTTGTGGTTGCTTGGGAAAATGGGTGAGAGTGATGTGTACTTGACATGTGATGGCTTGATGGGTGATTGATTGATGGGATTGATGTGATTGATGTGACACATCGTTGAGATTCCCTTGGTTTTCACAACGCGCGGCGTTTTCTCGCACCGAACGTTGGCCCATATCTCTTGATCAGGGTATCGCCTCGGCGCGCGAGTCGCGGTATCGGAACCGCGGCGACGGTGCGGTCGCTATGGTATTGGTCTAGGGTTGAGTCGACTCGGGTTGTCTGCACATGAATCCGGGTCACGCGTCGATATCGGTTAAGGGTCGAAAGTTGCCAAAATTCGACCGGTAAGACCGCGGACGTGTACGGAAAGGTACGGACCAAGATACGGGTCTTACATCCTGGTTAGGCGGTGTTGCCCTACATGAGTGCACGATATGCGTAGGATTGGTTGCATGACTGGATAGCGTGATTCATGCATTTCGCATTTGTATGACATGGTTATTGTATGACCTAGCGACATCGGGGCCGTAGACTCCACAGATAGATCGTGGTTGACAGGATTGGATACTGAAAATCTCGTTCTACATGGGGTGCTATAGATATCCTTAGGTGAAAGTTCCTAAACCCTTATGGAACCAAGAGGTTACTCCAACGCTTAGACCGAGTGGGTAGATGAGCGTTGAGTGCCGATTACCAGACGATTGCACTCTCCACTGTATCGTGGTCGGTTGGAAGGGGGTGCGGCCTTACCCGCCCGAGAGTACGGGGCAATGATAGGATGAGTTTGAGCAGCTCGAGGAATGAGTCCGCTATAGACGAGTCGCGCCCGATATTGGCAGACGGATAGTGTGGTCTCTTCTACTTACCTTATTGCACGCGATGTGGCGGCAATCTGGTTTAGAGTGTACTAGACCCCGATGATATCGCATATTTGAGCTGTATTGATGTATGGACATAGATGAGGATATGTATGCTTGAGTTGCATTACACATCGCATGGCCTTGGGATGGGCAATACCATTCATGTCTTGTATCGCATAGCCTTGGTATGGCTCATGATATTATGGATCCATCTGCATATTCCGCATTACTCTGACATTGCATGTTCATATTACTACCTTGCGCACACACTTTCACCACGCTCTAAGCTTTCTATAAGCTTATGCACGACTGTTGCGTGCAGTTGACGTTGGTTCGGAGCAGCGCTGAGGCAGGAGCACGTTGCAGATCGTTTTGGAGTTTTTGTTCTTTACCATTGTATTTCCCTTTATGCTCATTGTACTTGTAAAGTTTTTGATCATAGTGGAAATGTAATGGAGTTCTTGGTTGTTGTTTGTGGGTTATGCCTTTGGTTATGATTATTACGAATCAAACTGACGTTAAAAATCCTCCTCGTAGCATCCCAGGATCGGAACCTGGCGAATGGACGCTAGGAGCCGAAAATGGGGTTCTACGGATGCTGTCGGCGCCGGATTCGGCGATCGAAAATTTTGTGAGCCCAGTTTTCGAGTTTAGGGAGTGACACTGACCGCGCGTCGTGAGTCCGGTAGATATGAACTTAGACCATTATGACCGCGTAGTTAGACTTGACTACCACCCCGAAAATCAAACCTAAATGATGTTCTGAGGCTATTTCATTGAGCTTGGAGTAAGGAGTGTGAGAAAGAGTGAAATTCTTTATAAATTAATGTGATTTAAATAAATCTAGCACGTGTCGCTTGCGGGTTAAGTATAAGCATTCAGACCTTTAGAATCTCACCCAAATACACCCTCGAATCAGGGAACATTTTCCACTCAGGTCAGTGTATTTGGAATCCCTGATCGAGTCTCAGTGAACGCTAAACTGAAATTGGTCCGCCACGTGCGATCTGGAAACCCTATCGAACTGAAAACTTAATATGATCAGGATCCAACATCCATAAGCTTAAGTCTGACCGCATTCAATCAGGGGACCTCCATAAACGTTCTTTTGGATCGGGAAAGACCCGATTTCGCTATAACCCAAGTATAGCTTGGTTTAGAGTCTAAATAGGTGAGTTTCTAACCTATTTAAAGACCTTAAACCCTCTCACATCCCTCCCATACGAATTTGCAAAAACCCTAGGAAAGAGAAGAGAGAAAAGAGAGAGAAAGTGTGAGAGAAGTGGGAGAATCTTCCTGCTATTCTTCCCTGCCGATCTAAATACTTAACCATCGCGATCTAATCACTTTTCCGGTGATTCTGACTTCATTCTAGGTAAGTAAACCCTAACCTTAACCTATTTTAGGGATTCTATCGATCCAAGTAGCTAAGTAGCTGACTCCCCATGTGTTGTAGGTTGTCAGTCAGTCGTTGACGACGACATAGAGTTCCTATTCGATTCATTACACTCCTACGGCGTAAGGTGCAGATTTTAGACGCTTAGGTTACCATTTTTCAAAGCTTTCAATGTCGTTTCATGATAGATTGTTGTCAAGAATGTTGTTTCACATGTAGAACATGCCGACCGATTTCTGTTTCGAATACATACGAAGAATATGAGATTTATGGTATTTTCGGTATTTGTATAAAATACCGTATACGTATACATTTTGCTGATATGATTGCCATGAGTGTTTGCCGTGCATATATACTAGTTATGGATGTATGATCTATTTAGCGAAAGGATTCGCCCTAATACATGTTTCGGCCAACGTACGCTATGTATATTATTAAGTGTAGTCTAAGTGTTTGTTGAAATGCCTAAATCCATATGATTTATGCCTGTCATATGCTTTGAATGTAAGAACATGATTGTTGGGTATTAGACAACTCCTTGATATAAGGATCTATCATATTATACGTTGAAATCAACATACGTCAAGTACGTTGGAGTTGAGTAGTCTAAGTGTTTGTATAAATGTACGTATTAGTAAGTATTGAGTAAATGGTGCTGTAGATTAGCGTTGAGACTAGATTCTCAATTAATTTGATGATGTACATGATTCCTCCATGCTTGTTGTATTTCAATTGATTACCTTATGTGTGAAGTACTCGTGTATGGTTAACTGCTTATGATGTATGTTATAATATGATGATAACATGCTGGAATTTCTTGTATTTCAATTGTCTCTCTCATATGATTATTGATTTAGATTACATGTGCTTGGGGCTATACTCTAGTCCAGGCAGTCGGTAACAGATTTGAATTCGTGATTGGATTCTATTCACCACGAAGGATGTGTATGACGAACCCGAGTCGTACTAGAGTTGTCGGCAGTGGTTAGGCAACACGAAGTGCTTGTGCACTTCATGTCGGTCGATTCAACGTGCGCTCATGCTAGTCGGATTCATCAAGTAACCCGACTGACCATTGTATGTTCACCTTGTATTGGTCATAACTGCTTGAACCTAGGGTACTGAACTTACTAGTGATAACCCTGATAACCGTGGTACCTTGATCCACTAAGATTCATGAGCCGGACATGGTGGAATGGGACACCATGGTCGAGCTGTCGGCGTGCGAAGGGGCCACAAACCTCCCCGTAGTGACCAGTGAGCAACCTAGACTCGTGAACAGATTATGGTGGTATGGGACACTATATTCTTGTTGTTGGCCTACACTGATATTGTGATGGGGGAGCGGTGCAACGAGTGCAAGTAATAGCCCTGATAGCCCTTTGTAGTGACCTCGAGCATACTCTGAGTCTACGTGAGGCAACGACCCTTCCGTAGCAACAAGAGTACAACTATGCCTGTATTGATAAGGTGATAGGGGAGCGGAGCAACGAGTGCGTGCAACAGCCTTGGCAGCCCTTGCAGCGACCTAGAAATATATCATCGTATGAGACTACTAGGAGTGATGACCCTAGACAGGATCATTGTTTGCGTAGTGATATAAGGGAGGTACCTTAGTTTCCCAATCCTTCTGTATGAAAAGGACTAATAACAACTCGGTAATCATATTCATATCGCACTGCATGTGCCTGGAAGATGTGAAGCACTGAGGTAAGAAAGCATGCGGCGGACGTAAGATGGTGTTGCATGAGGGAGTATGTCGGTGAGGGCATCCATCATGTCATTTCATTTTTGCATTAATCACAGTATTTAGGAATATTCGAATTGCTTGCTTTATCATTATCGCTTGATTGATTTGATAACATGCTAATCTTTGCTGTATGACTCCACTGAGTTAGCTACTCACTCCCACGTTACGGGACAGTGTTTCAGACACCTACCAGACCCTATTTTAGTTTCAGATGATGGTGATTCTTGCAAAGCAGAGCTGGACTTGTATGATGATGAGGAGGATCTCTCCTATGGACGGTTATCAGGCGGGTCTATGTAGACCGTGTTCTGATCGACGGGATTACAGGGAGGTTGATTTGATGCCATGACACTTGTCATTTTATAATTTTGGGGCACTCATGTATATTCTTTTTTGATCATTTTTGGAGTATACATGTATATGTTTAAACTGGTAACATGTTCACACTCTGGAGACTTACAATAGTTCATATATTATATATATTTATCACATTCTTCAGCTTGCTAATTTAACTGTCTCTGGAGTATGATATGTTGTTTTGGCTTAGTTTCGATCTTGTTTAATGTCATTTTACTGACAACATGCATTTATCATTATCTATGTTGCATAAGTGACGTTTTGAAACTCGGGAGTTGGGTTTCTACTCGACCCCCGATTTTCAGGGCGTTACAAATTTCTTCTTAACATTGCCTGCTTGTATGGACCTTATGCATTCTCCTTGGACTGTTGCTGTTGTTGTTGAGACGGTCGTCCTTGATATCCCTGTTGAGCTTACTTTGGTTGGTACTGTCTATTTGTTTGTGGCTGAAATTACCTGTCTTGTCGCGGCTCCAGTTGGGGAGCATACTGATGGCCTTGAGTGTTAGCAATGATATTGTTGACTTCCGTAATGCGTTGTGTGTGAGCAGTGCCGTTTCCATTCTCATATCCAACAGGTTTCCCCTAAACTTTGTTTCTTCTAATTGTATGGGTCTGATGTGGCCATAGAGAAATGGTTCTAGCCTTGATCCCGGCTTCCACTTGTTCATCAGCTCAGATGAGTTGGGAGAAATTTACGTACGGATACGAGATTATATATCCTGAAATGTTGGGATTTGCTGAATGTACGATCATGGATATCTGTTCCTTGTCGTCAATGGGGTTTCTCATTCTGCCTGCCATGGCCCGCCATTGTCCCATGTATGCTAACAATGATTCATCATTTTTTTGCCTTAAGGCAGCAAGGTCAGATCTTCTTAAAGTCATATTCAGATTGTATGAGAATCTGTCAATGAATGCCTGGGAGAACTTTTCCCAGGTTCTGATTTGATAGCTATCTAATGAGGTGAACTAATCCACAGCGTCACCCTTAAGGGATTTTGGAAAGAGTCGTATCAAGGCTCCATCATTCCCTGCTATCGAATTGAGTTCCCCATAAAATGCTTTTAGGTGTGCTGTGGGGCACCCACTACCGTCATACCTTTCGAAATTTGGTACCTTGAAGTTTGGAGGTACTCGAGCGTCTAGGAAGGGACAAAGGTCCCTGAATTTGGTGGATGGGTAGTCCACTCCTTGTTATCTCTGGAGTTAATTTTGCACCATTTGTAATTGTTCTCGTAGTTCCTCGATCTCAGACTTACCTTGCGGTGGATATCTTGCCCCTTGCTGTAGGGCTTGTGCTGCTTCTTCATCATATGGATCCAAAATAGAGGGTTGTTGGAAAGATGGTGGACTCCCGGTGGTGGGAGGTAGCTAGAATTGAGCACCGCTCCCTTTCGGAGGAGGGCGTGATATTCGAAAATGGCTCCCGCCTGGGATATCTTCCAATTCCAGAATGTTATTTCCATTAAGGGGACTGAATTGGACTTGAAACTGACCCCCTTCGTGTGCATTCGCCAGTTCTTGTCTGTGGTTCCCGTTAGGGGGAACCTGTGTTATAACTTAATTGTTGTGATGTGCTAAGTAGAGATGTGTGAGTGGGTTGCTCCCATTTACTGTTTGTTATTGATCTTGTGCTCACTCTTTTGGAAAAGGGAGAACAGGATTTGTTGGAGGAATGATGGAAAAAGCAAAAAGGGGTTTGAGGGAGTGAACTGTTCTACACACTTGGTTAGGTTGCCTGTATGTTTGGTGTGGCATTTGGTACTAGGCGAAGTAGCAGCTCTTGCACCGCTTGGAGACTCTGGGCCATTTCTTGTATGGTGGTGTTGGCTTGTGAGTCTACTAGAGCCACTGGTGGTTGTAGCGCTAGTGCTGGTGTAGGTGCGGGTGCTGATGTTTCAGGAGTTGGTTGAGTCGTCGACTCTTCTTCATGGGTAGCTTAAGAGGTCATGGCTGCGCAGGATCAGGTAGTCATGGTTCGAATTTATGACTAATAAAATGTAAGCCAAAGATGTTTTTTTTTTTTGTATGGATGCAATGATGATGTTCCTTGAGATTAAAGTTCCACACATTTTCGAGTCGGGTATCAGCTAGTGCGAGCTAGTCCCCAGTGGAGTCGTCATTCTATAGACACTGAAAATCGGCGCCCATGCTGGTTTGGTGTGTAGTTGTTATGTTTTGATCGTGGGAGTGATTAGATTGATTTATGGATGTTAGAGTCTCTACTAGTCGAATGATCTCAAAATCCCGCAGTCGGCTAGAACTGCGGAATATGTAAGGTTGGAGAAATCTGAAAACTCTCCTACCTTAGATTGACTCCTGGTCTGCAATTTAGGATTCTGGGTAAGGGACCTCGGTTACAAAGAGAGAAGGTGTTAGGCACCCTCTCTGCCTGTCAAACCCCAAGCCCGGGGACGGACAGCTTCCGTGATGCCCCGAATCCGGCATTCGACTTCCATACACCAAGTCCTGAGTTCATCACACCACAAGGAAGATTTTTGACTGATTTATTTTTTTTACATATATATAATAATGGTTGAGCATGAAGATCCATAATCAAATTACCAAGTGACATTCTCCAATAGAAATCCTGATGGTTACAAGTACACTGCTTTTCAAAAGGTACACAACGTTAACATTGATAAATCGAAAAATAGATGCAATGCATTGAGAAGGAAAAGTCTTCTAAGCTACTTCAGCCCTGAAAAAAATTAGGAAATAGGAAGCTTAGGCAAAAAGCCTAGTGAGTACACATGTGTGTGCAGTGTGTCCTACATGCAAGCAAGATAAATATGTTACAAGGAAATCATATATGTGAAACGCTTGTAGCACGTAAAGTATGACGTCAATGTCAATGCAATGCATATGCATCATAGTAATACTCCAAGTCAATGCTACCAGCATCACCAAGTTATATTTTCATTTCTCTTATATCATAGCCATAACTGTATTACACACATCCGTAATCACATCATCTTCATCATATTAGTATGCCATAATTATACAATATCAGAAATACCAATAAGTCCATGAGTCACACAATATCAGGATACGCAATACAGATCATTTATACAAATGAGGAACAATATTAAAATACATGATATAGATCAACTATACAAAGGAGGAGTCATAAAGAGTCAAATATCAGATGTCATATCTAAACCATATAAACGCAGAAACATAGGTAACCCAAAATGTCATATGTTGTGGATGTAATGCAATATACAATGTGAATGGAATGTCCATGCTGGAGTGTGAAGTCGGGATGATAGTACGTAGTATCGCAGGCTATGGGGTCCATCACAAGGGACTTATATCCAAACCAGTCTCATACCTAAATTTGGATAGTCAGACTCAATTTGGTAAACTCCTGATCTCAGGTTAGTCACGCGCCCCAAACGAAATCCTGGACATTGTGAAGGTACTCGTACAAATAGTTGCGCACCACTAGCCCGATTGGATAGTGAATGAATGAATGAATGAGTATGTAACTCCTGCTTAATAAGTCCACATATCAGTATAATTCCTCTGTGGGATCATCACCGAGATTTAGTACACTCCAAATGGCACTGCCCCTCTCTCAGCAATACAGTCCAAGTGAGCGTAAGAAACCTCACTATCCGCCTGGCCAATAGTCTATCAATACCTATCCGGCACGTCGATAGCGGACCCATTCACAAACTGGTTAAACTCAGCATAGCAATGCCCCCTCCCAACCGACCACGACGTAGTGGGAGATGCGGCCTCCTCGTATTCGACACTCCGGCGCTCATGTATCCACTCGGTCTCGACGTTGGGGCATCCTCTAGTACCAAGAGGGTTTAGGGATTTTCACCCAGGGCCTTCTATGGCAGCCCGATGCTAGAGCAAATTTTCGGTGTCCCATCTAGCCATCTATGATATGTCTGAGGAGGCTATATCCCTCATGTCGCTAGGGCATGCAGTAATCATAATACAAGATGCATGAGTCAAACAATTCAGTCATGCAGCAATCCGGTGCATACCATGTACTCATGTGAAACAATCTCCGCCTATCAGGGAGTCTCATAATCGTCATGCCCAATGACTTATGCAATGGTCAACCACATCTCAAAATATGCAGATGATGCGTATGGGCATGTATCATGATGTTACGCAGTCATTTACTCATAATCGGTATCAAAAACCGACATCGACAATCAACCTCGATAATGTGGACATTTAACCAACATTATCTTCTAGGGAATGACCCACATAGAACCTACATGCAATGGACCCATGACCTCACGCAAGGGCCAATTATATAACACCATGGACATCGCTTAAGATCTTAATATACATCATGATGGGCCCCTCACACGGGCCTAATATACAATACCATGGGCTCCATCGCCTGGCCCTCAAATGCACCGCAATAGGCCTCATCACATATGCCTGATATACATCACATTGAGCCTTAACAATCGAAATCGGCAATCGGCCATGATAATCGGAATCGGCAACCGATCATGATAATCGGCGTCGATCGCTAATCGGTCACTCGGCCATGATAATCAGAATTGGCAATCAGTTATGATAATCAGCCTCGATAATTGGCCGAACAAGGCCTAAGGAAAGGTCACAATGTGGACATTAAACCATCATTGCCCAACAATGTGAACATTTAACCATCATTGCTCTCAAGGAGTGGTCCTCATAGGGCCAAACATATAGTGGGCCCATGGCCTCACACAAAGGCCTAATATACATCACAATGGGCTTCACTCAAGGGCCATATATACACCACAATGGGCCTCACTAGATGGGCCACAAATACGTCACATCGGGGCTCATATTTGTGCTGCATATGCATCGCTATGGGCCACATAACTGGGCCTTAAATACATCACGATGGGCCACAACTCGTGGCCCTCAAATATATCACAATGGGCCACGTCATATGAGCCGTAAATACACAATAGGTGGGCCCTATCACGTGGGCTGAAAACATATCTCAGTAGGCGATGACCTTTAGGCCAAAAACACTTTACAATGGGCCTCGACTTATGGGCCAAAAATAAATCTCAGTGGACCTTACCAAATGGGCCTCCAATACATCATAACGGGCCATAACCATGGGCCTTCAACATATCATAACGGCCATAACCATGGGCCTCCAACATATCATAATGGTCATAACCATGGGCCTCAATATACATCGTAATGGGCCGCAGTACACGGGTCTCAGATACATCATCATGGGCCACGACCCATGGTCCTCAAATACATCACAATGGGATATGACCCATGGGCCTCCAACACATCACAATGGATCACATCACATGGGCCGCACCAACTAGCATCATATACATCGCATTGGGCCACATCTCATGGGCCCGAAAACTAATGGATGGCAAGGATAAAAGAAATGTATATCATGGTGGGCCTCATGGACAACCCAAGGACCTAAACGGATGAACAACATGTATATAATGGATACTTTATGGTTGGTGTTGATATGCACCATCCAAATATGTGGACGGTGTGGATCTACACACATCTCAAAGTGAGCCCCACCCTCACATGTACTGCACGTGTGGGGTGGGTCCATGCCCAAAAACGGACGGCAGCATGGAAACTCACGTATTATGGTTGTGTCCTTTGATCCGAATAGATGGACGACTAGGATGAAACACTTACGTCATACGTGGGCTCCACACGTGTGGGTACACCACATACACCATGGCGGCCCTCAGCAATTGCTGACGTTACTGCTGGTGGTAGATGCTCAAGCCAGTCCGCTTCACACCGCATGTGGGTTCCTACGTGGTGCCCACCATAATTTACGTATATGTATATATATCATGCTATGTTATATTTATATATACATATTTATTTATTTATTATTATTATAATATAAACCAGCATCCAACAGATTGACGGTCTAGATGAAATATAAGCCCATGGTCAAACACCATGGTCTGACGCAAATACAACAGCTATGGGCTGGTACGCTAGCCCACACCATTCAACAGATCAACCGTTAAAAAAAATACATATGCCATGTGGCCATTTGGACGGCAGGGATAAAACCCCATATGTTTGAGGGGCCCCACTGTTTAGATGGTGTTGAAAGTCAACATGTCAGGTGGGTATTCCACCGTCCAGACAGTGGACGGTGTCGGATCAGCTACATCAGATCAAGACGCCACCATCCTGGACGGTTGGATGGTACGTACAGCGTCAAGGTGGGCAGGATGGTTAAGAAATGTACATTAAGGTGGGTAACACCGTCAGTGGACGGTGTGGATATCACAGACCCAGTAATCTTGCTGACGTCTTTTACAGCTACAATATAGCTGGTGTGTGTGGCGTACACCAGCCCATCCTTTTCCAATCTAGGTGGGTCCCAAGTGGGGCCCACCATAACGTTTATTTCCCATCGGTCATAAATACTTGAATAAGGAGGAAAAACAAATTTCGTATTTACCCAAAACTTCTGGGACCTAAAAAGCGCTTCGATGGTAGACGTTCAATCCTTTACTGTTTAATGGTGTGGACTACTTGAGTGCCGTGAATGGCAGAGTTTTGTGGGATCTCAATTCCCAAAGGGTACCCATCAATTACACAGTGTAGATGTACAACATATATCATGTTGGGGCATGTGGTGGGGCCCACCGTCTCCACCGACGTCCCAAGTAGCAGGACGCTGGATGTCTGCGGCCAGGGGCGCCAACCCCTGCCAATACCTATTTATTTATTATTTTTTGTTATTTTTTTTTGGAGTTTATATATATATATATATATATATATATATATATATATATATATATATATATATATACTTGGGGCCTACATCAGGACGATTTAGTCCATCTGTTGTGTGTGTCCCACTTGGTCGAGGGGTTAGCCCAAGTTTTAGATGCATAAAAATTTCAAGTGGGCCCCATCAAGTATTTTTATATGTTTTAGCATATCTTCACATGATTAATTATAGTGTGGCCTACTAAAGAACTGGATTAGCTTCATTTCTCGGCTCAACGCCTAAAATGAGCTGAGAATTTGAATGCATAGTGTAGATTAGATACAAACATCATGGGTGGGTCATGCAATAGACGCACAGCCCCCTTCTTTTTGATTGAGCGGCAGCGTCCTCTGAATGCTAGCAGCAGCGTCCTCTATTATTTATTTTTCAAAAATTTATTTATTTATTTTTTGTCATGGTGTGTACGTGTGTGCATGGGTGTGAGTTTGTGTGTTTGGCCAACACAATGGACTACACTTTAGATGATTTGGATGGCCTACAAAATTCTAGTGGGGCCCACAATCAATGGGTCCCACATGAAGTCTATAAATTATTTTATTATTATTATTTTTCTTTTCACATGTAGTCTCTCATGAATCCTCACCATTAAACACATCATCACTATTTTTTTATCATCTTTTTATATGTACTCTCCTGTGTATCCACACCATTGATCACATCATTATCCTCAAATCCTCACCGCTAACAACCATAGAAATAATCAGAAAGGAAAACAAATCAAGAGTGGAGTGGGTATACTTACCTTGATGAATTAGATGGATGGTTGCGATGGATGGAAGAGATGGAAGTGATGGTTGAGATGGATGGAAAGGATGGGATTGATGAAGTTAATGGCCCACCAAGATCACTCCTCTCTCTCCGTGTGTAGAAAATGGTAAAATGTTAAGGGTTGAAGGGATATATGTAGATAAATTGTTAAAAATGTAGTTAGATTTAATTAATATGATCTTGGTTAGATTAAGATTATATCAATTAATTTATGATTTGCAATTAATGGTGGATTAAAGGAGCATGGGATGGCATGGTGTGATGATGTCATGCTTAAGGCATGGAATGGAGAGGTGTTGACTTTAGGGAGACATGAGAGATGGGAGGTATGGGTGTGTGACATCACACACACGGGTAGAGATTCTCTCACCCATGTGTGTATGACATGTATTGTGCACATGTGTGGAATGAAGTACATGGCGCCTTGCGCACATGATACACTAATGATTCTTCACGGCGTATCTCACTAACGGAGTATCGTATAGACACATGAGTGGTACCTATGCGATTGCCGTTACGGGGTGGTTGATATGAGATAGGTTCGAGGTCTTGGGGTCCTAGTCAGTTGGGTGTGTACTATGAAAGGTCAATCCAGGTATAGCTAAGGGCGTCAATCATTATGTACGTATGCATCGAAAATGGTACCGAATGGAGGGGTGTTACAATCTACCATCCTAACACAAAAATTTCATCCTCAAATTTTCAAATACATTGTCAAACTCATAACTTGGAAAACCAACATACATATCACCATATATATCAAACAATCATCCATTAAACACTAGAGGTATTGCTCACGGCTATCTGCCTAATGCCCAGGTGTTAAGTAAATTCTCTAGGTTCTTAAATAGAGGATCCTGTTTTGACTAGGTTTTCAAACCGGGAATCCTAGATTCATGTCTCTAGAGTCAAACAAATCAGGGGTACTAAAAGCATCTAGGTTCTCAATCAATGGAGTTGGGAAACCTAGTTTAAGTTCTTTTATGTTTTTCACTTGTGGACTTTGCTCATAATTGATCCCAAATCTTATGTTTTGATACCATCTTCTGTCATGCCCCAAACCCGGGGACCGACGGATTTCGTGATGCCCTGAATCCGGCACTCGACTTCCATACACCAAGTCCTGAGTTCAGCGCACTACAAGGAAGATTTTTGACTGATTTTTTTTTTTTACACATATATAATAATGCCTGAGCATAAAGATCCATGATCAAATTACCAAGCGACATTTTCAATAGAAATCCTGATGGTTACAAGTACACTACTTTTCAAAAGGTACACAACGTTAACATTGATAAATAGAAAAATAGATGCAATGCATCGAGAAGGCAAAGTCTTCCAAGCTACTCTAGCCCTGAAAAAAATTAGGAAATAGGAAGCTTAGGCAAAAAGCCTAGTGAGTACACATGTGTGTGTAGTGTGTCCTACATGCAAGCAAGATAAATATGTTACAAGGAAATCATATATGTGAAAAACATGTAGCACGTAAAGTATGACATTAATGTCAATGCAATGCATATGCATCATAGTAATACTCCAAGTCAATGGTACCAGCATCACCAAGTTATATTTTCATTTCTCCTATACCACAGCCATAACCATATTACACGTATTCGTAATCACATCATCTTCATCATATTGGCATGCCATAATTATATAATATCAGAAATACCGACAAGTCCATAAGTCAAATAATATCAGGATACGCAATACAGATCATCTATATAAATGAGGAACAATATCAAAATGCACGATACAAATCAACTATATAAATGATGAGTCATAAAGAGTTAAATATCAGATGCCATATCTAAACCATATAAACACATAAACACAGGTAACCCAAAATGTCATATGCCGTTGATAAAATGCAATATGCGGTGTGAATGGAATGTCCATGCTAGAGTGAGGAGTCAGGATGATAGTACATAGTATCGCAGGCTATGTGGTCCATCATAAGGGACTTTTATCCAAACCAGTCTCATACCTAAATTTAGATAGTCAGACTCAATGTGGTAAACTCTTGATCTTAGGTTAGTCGCACGCCCCAACCGAAATCCTGACCAATGTGAAGGTACACGTACAAATAGTTGCGCACCACCAGCCGGAGTGGATAGTGAATGAATGAATGAATAGTATACAACTCTTGCTTAATAAGTCCACATATCAATGCAGTTCCTCTCTGGGATCATCATCGAGGTTTAGTACACTCCAAATGGCATTGCCCCTCTCCCAGCAGCACAGTACAAGTGAGCATAAGAAACCTCACTATCCGCTTAACCAATAGTCTGTCAATACCTATTCGGCACGTCGATAGCGGACCCATTCATGAGCTGGTCAAACTCAGCCTAGCAATGCCCCCTACCCAAGGGCGGGTAAGGCCACACCCCCTCCCAACCGACCATGACACAGTGGGAGACGCGACCTCCTTGTATTCAGCACTTGGGCGCATGTATCCACTTGGTCTCAACGTTGGGGCATCCTCTAGTACTAAGAGGCTTTAAGAATTTTCACCCAGGGCCATCTATGGCAGCCCGATGCTAGAACAAATTTTTGTTGTCCCATCTAGCCATGCACGATATGTCTGTGCAGGCTATGGCCCTGATGTCGATAGGGCGTACGGTAATCATAATGTAAGATGCATGAGTCATACAATTCAGTCATGCAGTAATTCGGTGCATACCATGTACTCATGTGAGACAATCTTCGTCTATCAGGGAGTCTCATAATTGTCATGCCCAATGACTTATGCAATGGTCAACCACAGCTCAAAACATGCAGATGATGCGTATGGGTATGTATCATGATGTTATGCAGTCATTTACTCATAATCGGTATCAAAAACCGGCATCAACAATTGACCTCGATAACGTGGACATTTAACCAACATTGTCCCCTAGGGAATGACCCACATAGAACCTACATACAATGGACCCATGGCCTCACACAAGGGCTAATTATACAACACCAAGGACATCACTTAAGAGCTTAATATAAATCATGATGGGCGCCTCACACGGGCCTAATATACAATACCATGGGCTCCATCGCCTAGCCCTCAAATGTACCGTAATGGGCCTCATCACTTAGGCCTCATATACATCACATTGGGCCTTAACAATCGGAATCGACAATCGGCCACGATAATCGGAATCGGCAATCGGTTATGATAATCGGCCTCGATCACTAATATGTCACTCGGCCATGATAATCAAAATCAGCAATTAGTTATGATAATCGGCCTCGATAATTGGCCGAACAAGGCCTAGGGAAGGTCACAATGTGGACATTAAACCATCATTGCCTAACAATGTGGACATTTAACCATCATTGCTCTCAAGGAGTAGTCCTCAAAGGGCTAAACATATAGTGGGCTCATAGCCTCACACAAATGCCTAATATTCATCACAACGGGCTTTACTCAAGGGTCATATATACACCACAATGGGCCTCACCAGACGGGTCACAAATACGTCACATCGGGGCTCATATTTGTGCTGCATATGCATCACTATGGGCCTCATAACTGGGCCTCAAATACATCAGGATGGGCCACAACTCGTGGCCCTCAAATATATCACAATGGACCACATTATATGGGCCATAAATACATAATAGGTGGGCCCCATCATGTGGGTCGAAAACATATCTCAGTAGGCCATGACCCTTAGGCCGAAAACACGTTACAATGGGCCTCGACTTATGGGCCGAAAATAAATCTCAGTGGACCTTACCAAATGGGCCACAAACACATCATAATGGGCCATAACTATGGGCCTCCAATATATCATAACGGCCATAACCATGGGCCTCTAACATATCATAATGGCCATAACCATGGGCCTCATTATACATCGTAATGGGCCGCAGTACACGGGTCTCAGATATATCATCATGGGCCACGACCCATGGTCCTCAAATACATCACAATGGGATATGACCCATGGGCCTCTAACACATCACAATGGGTCACATCACATGGGCCGCACCAACTAGCCTCATATTGTAACGCCCTGAAATTCGGGGGGTCGAGCATAACTCAGCTCCTGAGTTCCGAAACATCACTTATGCAATATATTTGATGATAATTCTATGTTGACTGTAAGAATGCATAAAACATGAAATAGATCAAGCCAGATAGCAGACATAATTCAGGGATATTGAGAAAATACAAACGGAAGACTTAAATACATATATAATTCAAAATTAATCCCCGAATGATGCATGCTCTGTCCAGGGCAATATACATACAACTGTGTCTCAAAATACATACATGAACTGATCAAACTAATCCAACACATATTCCAGAAAACGATCCCCGCTGATTAGTATAAGGCTCACATGAACCCACCTGAGAACTGCATGTAAGAGAACGCCTCCTCATCCTCGTCGAAGTCTGGCTCCACCTCACAAGCATCGCCGTCTCCTGCAGCTAAGTCAGGGTCTGATTAGTGTTTAAACACCGTCCCAGAACGTGGGAGTGAGTGATCAACTCAGTGGTACTATATAGCAAAAGTTAACATGTTATCAATCCAATCAAGCAGTAATGATAAGGCAGTACAATCAAACAAGTCCTAGATTTCTTGTTAATGCAAGGATGATATGAATAATGATGCATGCCCTCACCACAATCCCCTCTGCGACAACATCTAACGATCATGGCATGACTCACTTCCTCAGTGCTCTATCACCAACGCCGTTAGCACATGCAATGCGGTGTTATGAATATGATTACTAAGTTCTTATTAGTCCTTTTCATACAACAGGATTGGGAAGCTAAGACACCTCCCTTGTATCATTTCTCAACATTGATCCATTCTAGGGTCGTCAGTCCTAGGAATCTCATACGATATTATGGTTTTAAGTCGCTCTAAGGGCTATCAGGGCTGTTGCGAACAATCGTTGCTCCTCTCCCCCATCACCTTATCAATACAGGCCTATTTATATCCTTGAGACTGTATCAGGACCCGTCTCCCCCATGCGGTGTTAAGATAAACTCAAGGTCACTACAGAGGGCTCGTCACCGATTAGTGTAGGCCGACAACAAGAATATAGTGTCTCATACCACCATAATCTGATCAGAGTAGGGTGCTCACTGGTCACTATAGGAAGGTTTGTGGCCCCAGCGTAGGCCGACAACACGACCACGGTGTCCCATACCACCATGCCCGGCTTATGAGTCTTAGGGGATCTTGGTACCATGGTTACGAGAATTTCACTGATAAGCTCAGTGTCTTATATTCAAATAGTGGCGACCAAATATGGTGAACAAGCATTGGTCAATCGGGTTAGATGATAAGCTCAACTAGGCCAAGCACACGTTGAGTTGAACGACATGGAATGCATAAGCACTCCGTGTGGCCTAACCACCGCTGAACACCCCAAGCACGACTCAGAGTCCCTAAACTCATCTTGTGTGGCGAAAGCAACCTCAACCACTATTTACGAAATGTTTTCCGATTGCCTGGACTGTAGTAAAGCTCCATTCACAAACAAAGCTGATAACTAGCGTATGATTCATATTTTGTATTCATATAAACAATCATGAAGTATAACTTGAATGTGAGCAGTACATGCAGGAATACATACACACATTTAACATGATTTAGCTAAGTAAACAATCTATGGAGGAAATCATACACTCAATTAGCATGGACAACCTAAGTTACATGATTCATGGAGGGAATCATAAACACAAATACTACGGTTGAAATCCATATCTCAACCATATTAACATGCTCATTATACTAACTAACATCTCATTCAGATATTTATACAAATACTTAACTTACACTATTCAACATACATCACATATGTCGACACCGTTGCAAATTTGGGCAAGTCCTCTCACCAAAGAGTTGCCGTATACATATTAGGCACATCACAACGACAATTTATCATGACAAGCAAATCAGCAAATTTCATACGCATACGTGTATTCTAACATATACATGAAATATGATATTTACAATACAAAGTATACGTATGCGGAAGACAAAACGGATAGCATATTTGGCATGTGTAACGGCAAGCACAACATGAATAAATCATTATCTGACATTGAAAGGGTTGAAAACCATAATCTAAGCGTATATAGTCCGTACCTTAAACCAGAAAAGACGTATCTAAGATGATTCAGACGATATGTATTTGTCAACGGCGGATACGCTACCTATGGCATGAAACAGGTTAGATAGAACTCTACCTCAGCTAGTCTAAGCTTTAAAACAGGTTAGGGTTAGCTCAACTTACCCAAAAACGGAATCAGAATCGCCGGAAGAACGATTCAGAAACGCCGGTTCAAAGTATAGATAGGTTAGGAAGAATCCTACGAAGTTTCACATGCTTCTCCCATACTTTCTCTCTCTTTTCTTTCTCTCAAATCTCTAGGGTTTGGAAAATTCGTATGGGTTAGAAAGCTAAGGATTTAAGGCCCTTTTATAAGCCCAAATATAACGAAAATAGACTTTAAGTTAAGGTATACTTAGGTTATACCCAAATCGGGTCCTTTCTGATCCAACGGAGCATTTCTGGATGTCCTCTAATCAAATGTGGTCGGACTTAATCTCACTAGCACCGGATCTTTAGTAAGTTAAGTTTTCAATCCGGTCGGATTTCCATATCGTCCGTGGCGGACCAGTTTCAATTCAACGGTCACCGAACCTAAATCAGGGCTACAAGCTCTATGACATGAAAGGGCCAACTTTCCTGATCCGATGATGAAAATTGGTCGAATTCCAACAGTTAGAACGCTTAAAAATAATGCGCAAGTGAACCGTGTCAGATTTCATAATAATATATTTAATTTTCTAAATATTTTTTCTTTTTCTCACTCTCTTCACTCCGGTCTCAGTAAAATGGTGTCAGGACATCAGTTGGGCTTTATTTTTGAAAGGATGGTCAAGTCCAACTAAGCGGTCATAACGGTCTGAGATTATAGATATTGGACTTTCGATGCGCGGTATAAAATCAATACAAAGTTACCAACTATTTCCGAGAACAACAGGGTTTAGAGTTGGATCATAGATTTCAGGGTATTATAGCATCATTAATTCTGCAAGATTTAAGTCTTGCAGAACATATTTAAAGCGAACTGTGCAAATTTCACAGTCAATCTAACTTAGCGCTAGGTAACTTAGGTTTAATTTCTAAGAGAATTAATTTTAAGTGATTTCTGATCGAGGTGGTACTCGGGTATTGGTATGAAATTTTTTCAAGTCGTTACACATATACATTGCATTGGGCATGGGCGGGAAAACTAATGGATGACAAGGATTTAAAAAAAAGGTATATCATGGTGGGCCTCATGGACAACCCAAGGACCTAAACGGATGAACAACATGTATATAACATATACCTTATGGTTGGTGTTGATCTGCACCATCCAAATATGTGGACGGTGTGGATCTACACACATCTCAAAGTGGGCCCCACCTCACATGTACAGCACGTGTGGGTTGGGTCCAAGCCCAAAAATGGACGGCAGCATGGAAACTCACGTATTATGGTGGTGTCCTTTGATACGAATAGATGGACGACTAGAATGAAACATTTACATCATACGTGCGCTACACACGTGTGGAAACACCACATACACCATGGCGAATCCTCAGCAATTGCTGACGTTACTGCTGGTGGTAGATACTCAAGCCAGTCCGCTTCACACAGCAGGTGGGTTCCTGCGTGGGGCCCACCATAATTTACATATATGTATATATATCATGCTATGTTATATTTATATATACATATTTATGTATTTATTATTATTATAATATAAACCAACATCCAACAGATTGACGATCTGGATGAAATATAAGCCCTTGGTCAAACCCCATGGTCTGACGCAAATACAGCAGCTATGGGCTCGTACGCAAGCCCACACCATTCAACAGATCAACCGTTAAAAAAAATACATATGCCATGTGGCCATTTGGACGGCAGGGATAAAAACCCATATGTTTGAGGGGCCCCACTGTTTAGATGGTGTTGAAAGTCAACATGTCAGGTGGGTATTCCACCGTCCAGACAGTGGACGGTGTCGGATCAGCTACATCAGATCAGGACGCCACCATCCTGGACGGTTGGATGGTATGTACAGCGTTAAGGTGGGCAGGATGGTTAAGACATGTAAATTAAGGTGGTTCACACCGTCAGTGGACGGTGTGGATATCACAGACCCAGTAATCTTGCTGACGTCTTTTACGGCTATAATATAGCTGGTGTGTGTGGTGTACACCAGCCAATCCTTTTCTAATCTTGGTGGGTCCCAAGTGGGCCCACCATAACGTTTATTTGCTGTCGGTTATAAAAGCCTGAATAAAGAGGAAAAACAAATTTCGTATTTACCCAAAATTTTTAAGACCTAAAAAGGGCTTCGATGGTAGACGTTCAATCCCTTAGGGCGTGTTTGGGCATCGGGATTACGAGGGATCAGGTGGGATGGAATTGCATCGGGTCATGTGCCAGTTTGGAAAGAATGGAAAAGTTGTGGATGGAATTGCATCGGGTCATGTGCCAGTTTGGAAAGAATGGAAAAGTTGTGGATGGAATTGCATCGGGTCATGTGCTAATTTCAGTCAATGTTAGCAAGTTGTGTAGGTCCTACCATGATGTGTGGGCTATATCCACACTGTTCATCCCATTTTTCAAGATTATTTTAGAGCATGGCTAAAAAATTAGGTAAATCTAAAGCTCAAGTGAACCCTACTATAGAAGCAACGGGGATTGAATACTTATCATTGAAAACTTTTTTGGGGCCACATAAGTTTTGGATGTGCTTCATTTTTAGGCCCATGCCATAAAATGAGGTTACAAAACAAATGAATAGTTTAAATATAACACATGTGTGTTACTCTCAGTAATTTTAAATGATGGTGGGTATATTCATTCAATGTACCACCGTATTACTAATAAAGCATTGAGTTAATCTTATTCCATGATAACAGGGGACAATCCCTGCCATAGGGTAATAATTTTGTTTTTTGAATACGATCCCTCCTAATCCCTTATAATCCCTCCGCCCAAACACGCCCTTACTGTTTAATGGTGTGGACCACCTGAGTGCCGTGAATGGCAAAGTTTCGTGGGATCTCAATTCCCAAAGGGGACCCATCAATTACACGGTATAGATGTACAACATATATCATGGTGGAGCATGTGGTGGGGCCCACCATCCCTGCCTACGTCCCAAGTATCAGGATGCTACAGCATCCTCTGGACGTTGGATGTATGCAGCCTGGGGTGCAAGCCCCTGCCAATACCTATTTATTTATTATTATTTATTATTTTTTTATTGGAGTTTATATATATATATAGGTGGGGCCTATATCAGGACGATCTAGCCCATCTGTTATGTGTGTCCCCCTTGGTGGAGGGGTTAGTCGAAGTTTAGGATACATAAAAATTTCAAGTGGGCCTCAACAAGTGTTTTTATATGTTTTAGCATGTCTTCACATGCGTTATTATGGTGTGGCCTACCAGAGAATTGGATTAACTTCATTTTTCAGTTCAACGCGTAAAATGAGCTGAGAATTTGAATGCACGTTGTAGATTAGATACACACATCATGGGTGGGGCGTGCAGTAGACCCACAACTCCCTTCTCTTTAATTGAGCAGCTAGACGCTACTGCTGCAACGTCCTTTGGGTGCTCGCAGCAACGTCCTCTATTATTTTATTTTTAAAAAAATTTATTTATTTTTGTCATGGTGTGCACGTGTGTGCATGGGTGTGAGTGTGTGTTTGGCCAACACAATGGACTACACTTTAGCTGATTTAGATGGCCTACAAAATTCTAGTGGGGTCCACATTGTCCGAATGAATGTACGGTCTCTACTTTGTTCGGTAAAACAATCTCAAGGGATGGATGGGTCTCTACTTTGTTCGGTAAAACAATTTCAAGGGATGGATGATGTGGTCTAGATAGGACTAGGCACACATGTGGATTTTTAATGCAGCAAGATCTAATATTTCGGCAAACCACAGAGCATACGTCCACCGGCGTGTCTAGAAGGCGGATGTGATGATGCTTATGCAAAAGGATAAAGAGAAATGGACTATATCACTAGAAATTTCTAATACGACAGGATCTGATGTACGGCAAGTCACAGAGCATATGTTCATTAGAGATCTAGAGAAGCAGGGGAGTTGAGAGGGAGATAGATGTCATGATGAATGCTTGTATGTAAATGAATGGATTTTTAGCTTGATTTGGAATAGGCTAAAATGTGAATCGAACCATGACCAATCCGGGTAAGGCTTATGGGTTGGACAAGGTTGAGAGGAAGGCTAGGGGGTAGCTAAGAAAATCTAGACTTGAAAGCTTGGGAGCTCCTTCCCACCTTCACTCTCTTCCTTATTCTATTTCTCTCTTTCTCTCCCTTGGATGAGAAGTGGCTTTCTTGGTTGTTGAAGGTTGTTGGAATGAGAAGAGGAGAGGGCTATTTATAGCCTTCTCTAATAGCTATATGATAAATAGGGGGTAGGTAAGAATTAAAATAATGAAATGGAGGCTTGTGATTGGTTAGGGAGAGAGGTACGCCACGTGGCGCACCCTCATTGGCTCTTGAGGCTGGTAAAATAATAAATGGTGAAGGTTGGGGGGAGGGTAAATTCAGGAGAAAGTTGACTTTTGGACGCTAAGATAGTTGTCCACATGCAGGCTGCTAGCGACAGCATTTGAAGTACCGTAGGAGGTAGTTGGACTACCGCCCGCTGCAGTCAAACTACCTCTCGGGCTGTGTTCAGGCTGAGCCTGAACGTGTGGGCTTTTCTGGCCTCCCTTTTGGGTTTCTATGGCTTGGATAGGTGGATTTAGGTTCGGTTAAAGGGTTTTGGCCATGGTATAGAGTATAGGTGGGGCTGTATGTGTACTAAATGGTTTGGATTACGGTTTCAGGTTGAGGATTGGGAGTTTGTGGACTTTTGGGTCAGGGTTCAGTTTAGACTAGGATTAGGATTTGGTTTAAGGTATGATCATGGTTCTCGGATAGTCTTAGCATTCTCAAGATATTAACTTGGGTGGAGTGTCTACAGTCACACCCCAAACTCGGTAACCAGACTCACAAAGAACCTAATGGTCAGTTCTAGCTGCAACAACCTCCGTAGTACCCCATTCTTTGCTCCTGAGGTAGGTTCTGATCCTGTGATCCTATAATGAGGATTTCTATAACAGTATAATCATTCCAATATGAGCATACCCGAGATCACAGTAAGTATATCTGAGAATAACCAAGGTACACATCACAAAATCCACTATGAATTTGAACTTTTATAAGTTTACATTAGGTTTAATAGGTCATACATAAGAAAGTAGGAAAAGAGGAAAAAGTCCGCAACACTGAAGTCCTGAAGCTCAACTCTACTCTACGCTCTGCTACTACGACGCCTGCCTAGAGTCTCCTGCACGCATCAATCGTGCATAAGCTTATAGAAGCTCAGAGGGTGGTGAAAGTGTGTGACAATGGTGCACAAAAGAATAGTAGGACATACAAGGAGTGAAGCATGATCAATGCAAATATCACTAGTCTTTCCAGGGCTTATCATGAATACGATGCAATATGTACTGGACGCCATACTAAGGCAATGCATGAAGGGCTTATGCAATCAATGCTAATGTGATGCAAGTAATACCAGTGCTCATATCCAAACCATATATCAAGTACATTTCCAATCATAAGGAAATCGCCGGGGTCCATTACACTATTGAATGACTACCACTCTACAGACCCACACTGTCAAATGAGCGTAAGAGACCTCACTACCTGCTTATGGACAGCCAATCACTAATAAGGTCTGGCGGTAGTGGACCCATTTCACGAGTTGGTTAGACTTAGCCTAATAATGCTCTCCCTTATAGGCGAATAAGGCCACATCCCTACCCAACTGACTACACGACAATGGGAGTTGCGGCCTAACGGTATAAGGCCCTCGTGCGCTCATAGTTTTCATATGGTCACGGCGTTGGGGCATTCCCTTGGTAACATGAAAGTTTTAGAAATTTCACCCATGAGTATCCTATGCACCTAGTATGCTTAATTTATATTTTCGGTGTCCACACATACGGTCATCCACGAACGTCCCTGTGGAGGTAAGGCCCTAATGAAGTAAGGGCGGTATCATTATGAAATGAAATGTCAATGTATGAGTCACACATACAAATCATGCACTAGCCATAATCACACAATGTGTACGAGGGGAGAAACTCCATCCCTCAATGACCACCACACAATGCAATCAATTCATACAAATGATGCATATGGATCATGTAAGTGTGTTACCTGTATGAAATCCCTCGCCCTAACGAGGGACAAGGTCTAGGCATATAAACAAGTGTTCTAAGGAGAAGAGAAATCTTCTAGTGGGGGCCCATTAATCTAGGACGGCCCACAAGCTAAGAGAGTCATGATCCTAAAGAGGAATGGTCTAGCCTAGCCCAATGTGGCCTTCAACAACCTATAAGGGCCTCGCCTCTATGAGCCTACCTTAGGGCCACCAAGGAGGACATCCAACCTCAAATGGATCCCAAAAGGTAACCTGCTACGTATATGTTGAGAAATCTAAGGCCTAAGTAATGTATGGTCTAATGGACCATACTCCAAGCCCAAATTATAGGTCATATAGTGGGCCCTTAAGTGAGGTTTTAGGCCCAACCATAAGGATCATGAACTCATGTATTGTGGTGGGCTTTATGGGCAGCCCGGTAGTTCATCTACATGGGCGATTTTCACATTTAACACAAGTGAGTTGGGCCTCACTTTTTGGTCCAAGTATAGGGTCTATTTTAGTGGGCAGCCAAGAGCCCAACTTCTTGCATAATATTGCCCCTAAGCCCATCACAATAGATGGGGGAGAAAAGGCTTTAAGGCCCAAGATTAATGGGCCTATCTAAAAGACCTGAGTCCACAAGGCCTACTCACTAACACAAAAAGGATGGTCATGCATATACTATATCACATAATGGGCCCCAAGGAAATGGCCAAAACAAAAGTCATCCAATTCCTACATTATGATGGATTTGAGGGCAGCCCATAAGTCCAAGAATACGCATGGGCAAGAACTATACCGACAAGGTGGGCTTTGCCACATCAACCCAAAGACTTAGCAAGACCCTCCACATATGCATTTATGTGGACCTTGCAAGTCAGCCCACAATTAAGCATTTCATGAGGGCATCAAGGGTAATAGATACGCATGATCAGCTTGTAGACAGCCTATTGGGCCTGTAAAACAATAAGGTTAGGCCCTGCACGATCTTGGGCTCAAGAAATAAATTTTCAGCCCAAAAGTCCCACAAAACTACTAAAAATCTAGTTAAGGCTAGCCCATATTATCACCTCAAAGATGGGTCTTAAGAGACACTAATTATGCTAAAAAATGTCTAAAGAAATAAGGCAAGGAGTTTGTGCAACACTCCCTTTAATCTGGTGGGCCACAACAATTTCCAACACAATCAATCATGTAGCAATTTTGGCCCCCTAGCTAGAAATCCATCCCACCCACTTCCTGAGCCTGCTGGAGTCCAGAAATCTATCTAATTTGGATGAGTTACTGACCTATGGCGACCCACACTCATCACAGTAGGCCCCAACAGATGAACAGGGTGAAGAAAACACATAAAACAGGGTGGGCCTGCTGCTGGATTGAAAGTCCAGCAGTGCTCAAAAATCCTGGACATCCCAGGTGGGCTTGGGCATCCCAAGGGCCTAGACGGCTGCCCCTTTGCAACCTCATGGTGGGCCCCACTTGTGGGCTTCCTTCAAGGGAAGTGGACCACTTCTAAGGGAGGCCACATGGTGGAGGACGGCCTAGGGAAATACATACATCAAAGTGGGCCACAACCATGGGATGGCCAGCCCATCCTTGGGCGTCCCAAGGGTGGGACGGCTGGCCCATTTTAGCCTTAATATGGGCCCACAAACTCCCAAAATTTGATGGTTCAAGTGGCCCCCATGCACTTGAGATAGACCCCCACAAGGTGGGCCACAAAATGGGTGAAGGGGAAGGCCATAAATGTTTTAAATAAATTTTTGTACAAATGGACAGCAAGGTCCAGATTTTATTTTTCTGCTGCAGCAATACTGCTGTTCCTAACTTTTGCACCCCATTTGAGTGGGCCCAGGTCTATGTAAACTTGGAAAAATGCAAGGCCAACCTTCTTATACAAGTATACAGTAAGGTGAGGTCCACAAAGGTGACCCACCATTTTAAGATCAGGCTGATATTTATGTTTTTCTAGCAAATAGTGTGGCTGGACAGTCCAGAAAAATCTGGATCGTCCACCCTCCTTAGCCCACCCTTTTGGGTGATTAGACAGGGACATTTGAAGGAGAGGTTTAACATACTTTCAGGTTGGGTCCACACCTTAAAGAAAAGTTTAGGAAATCAGGAAAAAAGAAGCCACAAACAAGGCCAACAACCCATACATTACAACATAAAAAAATTCTAGCAATCTGGATAGTAACATGTTGCTGTCTAGATTAGCCCATAAAATTAATAAATGGAAAATAAATCACAGATTCCACAAGGTGTTGTCCACCCTGATGTGTCACACAACCCTCAAGCCCAAATTCCTTCCAAAATAGGCCTTAAAATCAGGCCCAAAGGCCTTCCAATATCCAACAACAAAACTAGGCAGCACAGTTGGGCCTGGGCATCCAACAACTTGGGCTTGAAAGTCCCAAAAATCTAAAAATCCTGGTTGCATGGCACATCAGGTGAGCTACACAATCATCACATCCAAACCACAAAAGAGGGAGAAGAGAAGAAGAAAGGAAACATGCCGACCATAGGGAGGGCTCCGCTACTACGAACCCTCCACAATGAAGGAAACAACATGTACATGCAAGATCAAAGAGGATCCCATACATGCATGGGCCCTACACTAGGAATCTAAAGTCTAGATGACCCATGATACATAAATGAAAGGAAATCTCATCAAGATGGGGTTCATGGAGAATGGCCCCATCAAGATCACATGCATGCAAGTGGTCATTAAAGACCACATCCAAGGAATGTTGTAGAACCTTCACCATTGATGTGGTGAGTCCTATATGCATACACACTCCATATGAAGCAACAAAAGATCTTTAAAGGAAAACCATACAATCTATCCTACATGCTCACCCACATAATGAATTCTTCAAGATTCTTCAACCACCATACTCTCTAAGCCTCAAGCAAGAGGATTCTATGGTGATGATAGGTCTTTGATGGTTAGATTTAGAGGAAAAAAGAGAGGGAAGAGGGCTGGAAATTTCAGCAATGGTGGACGTTGGAGGGCCTTTTGTAAAGAGGAGAAGAGAGAAATGAAGAAAGAGGGAGAGAGATGGGAGAGTTGTAGAAGTGAAATGATGGAATTTCTTAGAATAAGGTGAGCTTTGAAAAGAGAAACACTTAACTGCTCATAGGATAGGGTAGCTCATGATTGCTTTTTAAAAAATAACTCATGATTATTTGTTGGAGAAAGAAATCTCATGCTTGCTTGGTGGTTATAGGTCTATAGACTAGGCCATAGGTCATCATGGAAATGATGATGTCATCATGCAAATGTGCACATGGGAAAATATGTAAATCAGTGGGTCCCACTAAAAATGTGAACAATGGTCAAAATGATGCACGACCCGTAACTTTTGATGGACATATCGGATTTAGGCATGAGACTCGGCATTGGAACTGTGGTGATGATGTAGTCACAATGGCATAGGTCTTGGGTCAATCTGAGTTGGGTCTACATGACCGAACTCAAGAGTGACTGCAATCACTATCCGAAAGTCACAGGTCGTCGAAATTTGACCAATAGGATCGTCGGACCAAAATGAACGAAATGTATACTCACACACATGCACACATGCGAACTCGGGTCGGGTCTCACACGATCAAACTATATATTAAACCATTGATTCACATTATTAGGAGTAGTCCCCAATCTACTTGAGTCTGATGCTCGAATTAGAGTTTTAACCATTGAATTTTCAGTTTTATTATGATCAAACCGTCCTATGGAAGTATTTTGATTATCCAACCATTGGGTCTTAATTTTCTTACGGTCCAATCAGTGGATGTGATTATTCCCATGATTTGACCATTCATCTTAATGGGTAGTTTACGAATCACCTGATCACTAAATCCATTCGTCCAATGTTATTGATCAATTCCATGGTTACATCTATGGTTAGATCTACTGTGGATGAAAGAGAGTAGGTTAATTTTAAGGTAGTTGTCCAGATTACAAATCTAATTTTCCAATAACTCTTTATGATTCAAACTAGGGTTTGAGATGAATCTATAAGCCACAAGAATTAGTTATGGCTTCTAGGTTTCTAATCATGATATGGGTTAAGATTTTTCCATAAAATCCAAGTTAATAGGATTATTAATCCGAAATGTACATATGCCATTAGATTACTCTTGCTCGCATACCTACTCAGTTCAACTTACATAAAAAAGATAAATTTCGAGTGTAACATACTTGCCTTTTTGCTAGACAAATGATATACCATTTGTAACATCCTAGATTTTCGCAGCCTAAGTATATACTTGTGCCCGAGAATTTCGAGTGTTAGTTAAAAGAATGAGTAAATACTTCATAATTGTACCATTTATTTTTTTTCATATCACATTAATGAAGGTACCCATTCACGAAAGTAAAACTAAACATACTATAAATCTTATTTCATATAAACATAAAAATTCAACTAATCATTTAATGCTCACTCAAGTGGGAGCTTATTATAAATATCCAAATTTGCGGCATTAAACTTAAATCAATTTAAATTAAAATGAAAACATCGACAGTGTGATCTCACGTCACTCGTAGTCTTTTATAAGGATATCATGCATATCCCATATCTTCAACTTGTGCATCACCTGCATCATCTGTATGGTTGGAGAGGGTCAATGCCTTACTCATAGTGATGATTATCCATCAAGATTGACACAATTCACATAATTCCTTAAAGTAAGATAATATTAAAGTTCTGATACTTTTTGTACTCCACTACCATTAATGGTATCAATATGTTCAACTAATCTACATATATGCATGCCTAGCACAATGTGTGTGGCTCATCATACATAGTGAGCACCACATTATGGAATATAATTCATAAAAATTCGGCTCGCTCCGCATCTCATAACTATGAAGATTCGCTGGCTTGTTCGACACTACCATGGATTTATGTGAACACCTCAAGATGATACAACTCATGGATTGGAAGAATTACATTTCACAATTTATTCATAAAATGACTAATTGTGACATCCAATCCCAGGAAAGTGATGTACCATGTACTTGCAGATTACATACATCGATTTATACACCACTGACCAAATCCAAGGATTTACGTGTCAACCAAGAGGGTCACTACCTAGAGTGCATTATGTTTATACACACACACACACACACACATAAGTCACTAGTTGTGAGTCCTTTAACACATCACTTGCATCAATAGATAAATAAGTCAAGCCATGAGAGTTTTGGAACTCCAAGACACATACTCAAGACATAAAATAAGGGAGGTAGCATAAAGCTAACCTAATAAAGTAGAAATATAGAATAAGATAATTTAATAAAAAAGAAAAGAAGCATTAGGGTAACTTAACAAAAATAAGAGGAGATAAGCAAAAGACAACTTAATATAGAGTGGAAAGACTCGTCTCTCTCAAAATCAGCGAAGAGCAAGGCTTATATCTATCACTCCTCATGAATTAATGAAAGGTCCAGAAGTGTTTACATGAACTAATTAATTTATAATTATAATAAAATAAGCCTAAATAGGGTACAAAATATTCCATATACTTTCAAATGTGTCAATAAGTATAATAGTGCAATTTTGGGTCTGATGGGTCACTGGTATGTCCAAAATACTCCAAAAGTGGATCCCATTTTACAAAGTTTAAAATATGAATTTAGGTCAGATTAAGATCAATAAAATTATATGGTTTACTAATGTAACCATCCAGTTTGTTAGTTGCACAAACTTTGTACTATTCGGGACTCAAACAAGTGTAGTTTCACGATTTAAGGCATAGTTTTGTGATTCAACCCACAAAATATATCCAATATGATTTAAATCATATCTTAAACATAATTTCAATATGAATAAATAATTCATAATAATCTAACAAATTATTAGGATGAAAATCATAGTAAAAATTAAACTATACATAATTTTAATTCAAAAAATCAGAGAACTATGTATAAAATTAACTTAAATTAGTGTAAGCTTAAAGGAATCCCTTACCTTGGCCTTAGATATAAACACTAGGTAAATCTTGATAAAGGGGGGCTTCTACATGAACCATGATGTCACTTGATCAGGAGAGAAACATCACATGGGTAGAGAAGGAAGAGGGATGATCGTCTACGCTTTAACATCTCTCTCTCTCTCTCTCTCTCTCTCTCTCTCTCTCTCTCTCTCTCTCTCTCTCTCTCTCTCTTTCTCTCTAAGTCTCTATCTCTCTATCTCTCTCTTCCTTGGACATGGGAATGTGAACATGCATGGGTTTTTAAGTGGAGAAAGTTTGTACGCTAACTTTTGTAATGGAGTAGGGGTGAGAGGGGGTATACGACATCCCACTTAAATTGAGTTTCTCAAATATCCTCCTTTTGACAATATTTCTTCAAATCTAATTCATTCATGGTGTTAAAGTTGTGAAATATATCTGGAATTTATAATTCTCTTGGTGATTTGAAACGTAGATTGGCCTGACAGGTGCCAAAATGGACTTGATCTCGATCTAATCATCCACGCTTAATGATCATAGCTCAATTTTGGAGAAAATATGTATTCGAGATAGGTAGACGATTGGAAAATTTTTGATAGTTGATTGTTGGTGGGAAAAGCTAAATATTAAATTCCACTTGTTATGCTAAAATGAAGAAACTGGCTTTACGGCGGTCATCATTCAACAGTACATGATCATAAATCATCATCTAAATTTTATATGATCTCATAATCATATGAAGGCAATGTGTGGTCCAAATTTGAGTTACAATGGATGGCAGAAAGTGGGTAAATTGGAAGGTCCAGATTTAGAAAGACTTTGTAAGCTTAAAACGGCTAACTTCGCGCCTAAGGAAAATCCTACAAAGGTGAGACTCCCATATTTTACACTTGGTCCATATGATGGTTAATCAAAGTTGTTCATATGAAGAAAAATATCCTACTAGGACTACGTACGAACTTTCTTCACTTGATAGATACCAAAATCAAGGGTAAAGGGACCGATTTGTCAATTGGACCACATATATTATGATCTAAGGGTTGAAATTCAATGTGTATAGTTAATTTATGATAGATAGGCATGTGATAAAATTTCACTTCAAACGGATGATGAGAACCATTTGATCTAGAAATCAATGGTTAGGTTAATGGCATTTTCATAATTATTTATGATCTAAGAGTTTTAGAAAATCTGATGATTCTATATGGTTATAGGTACGTTTTTAAGATATTCTTATAAAAGACACATATTTAACTCATTATAGATAAAGAGTTATTCACCAAATAAGTTAAAATTTTCATTAAGGGGAGACACATATATTAACAGCAGGATAAACCTAGGTTAAAATGATAACATCTAGGATGTTACAATCCACCCCCTTAGAAATAATTTTGTCCTCAAAATTTAATTACTTCAACCATGTATATGAGTCAGGATATACTAATTCAAGGTTTCTAAGTTTCTATTATATTCTATATGAAGTATATATATATTTTTATGTGTGTACAAATCTATATATCTGACTACATAAAATTAGGGCACTGAATCATGTTTGTACAATTTAATAGATATAACCATGCATTGGTACATGCAGACATATACTGTTTAAATCAAATGGTGAAACATACTCACACAATTAGATTTTAAAAAAAAACAAATACATTCTAAATCAATTCTCTAAATCTTGATAGGGTTTAAACCTATATTATTATCGCTGGATTGGTCTGATGTGCAAATTTTAAAGCAATACCTGATGGTGGAGCTGGAAGAGTTGTAATGCATGGTAAGTGACTCAGGAGGGACTGACTATAACTCAAATCCTGAACTTGACCAAGGAGAAGTCATGGTCATCGGGCCAGACCATGACTCTTCATTCAATGCATCGACCCCAATCTCTTCAAGGAAGGGAATGGTCTCAACTGGACAACTACTCCCCTAACCATCGAGCATGCCGAGGAGCCATTCAAGGGCATCGATTTAAAACAATGTTTATTTAAATAGCATTTGACACCTTGAGCTAGGTCAGGATTAGTCATCATTCGCAATGCCAACCTTCTTGGGGATCCTTAGAGCACAAAAATCCAAAAAAAATAAAAAAAAATCTTCAAAAACCATCTAGCATTTCAATTTCTCAAAATTTTCAAATTTTAAAAAGCCTTTCAATTCATGTGTTTAATAATGTGCATACTTCATTTGAAGTACTGCATGAGTTCCAACTTGACACATATGATTTTGACATTGAGTTAGAGTTCGAACTCAAGGGTTTGGATGAAGCCCAAGGTGGGGAAGATGATGACCCGTCTCCCAAACTTGAGGATTTGCTCAAAAAGTTTGAAACCAAAGCCATTATTGTAGTTGACGACTTCATGGTAGTAAATTTAAGAACCCCCTAAGTCTATAGGGAAGTACGTATTGGGAAATCCTTACTGCCAGAAATCAAGCAGAGAATGGTAGAATTCTTAACTCCACAACTATCCAACTTCATGTTCTCATATGAAGACATGCTGGGCCTCAATGAAGAATTGTTATACACTATTTACCAACAAAGCCAGAAAATCCAAAGCTTAGAAGAATGAAGCAAGAATAGGCCCTGAAAGTTCACGATGAAGTCGTCAAACAATATAAGGAGGGATTCTTGGTAGTCTGTAACTACCCCAAATGGCTCGCTAATATCATATCAGTACCAAAAAATGATGGAAAGATTCAAGTGTGCATCAACTTCTGAGATTTTAACAAGGCTAGTCTTAAAGATGACTTCCCCTTACCACACACCAACACTTTAATCAACAACATGTAGGGCTCAAGATCTTCTTGTTCATGGATGATTTCTCGAGTTATAATTAAATCAAGATGGTTGTTGAAGATCGCAAGAAGACTTCATTTATGATGCCATCGGGAAAATTTTGCTACATGGTTATGCGGCTTGGTCTGAAGAATGATAGCCTTGTTCCATGACATGATGAATAAGGAAATGGATTTGTACGTAGATGACATGGTCATCAAATCTCACACAATTGAAAGATACTTTGAAGACCTGAAGAAGCTCTGCATTTAAATAAGAATGCATCGTAGATTTTTTTGGATGTTTTCTTATTTAAATTATGCTTAACTAATGCGGTGGTGTGTAATCTTAAGGAGAATTTACACTGATGTAGCCACTCATCGTTTGAATATATAACCGTACAGGTGGTGTAGGTGATTTAAATAATATTTATGTTCATACTAATAAGGAGCAGGGTACTAATATCAAGGATGTATGGTTGTATCTACCCAAGAGAAGCTGCATGATCTCGCAGCCCAAGTCTAACCGCATTGTTATCTATTTCATGTTTTAAATTGTTTCCTTCTTGTATTTGTTAGCATTGAGACATTGTTTCGTATAATCCCTATAGGCAGTTGCTTGTATATTTGAACATGTATGTAAAGTTTCCTTTATATATATGTGTAACGCCCGTGAAAAATCCATACTTGGGCTCGAGTACCAACTCGACCCGAAATTGCGTAGAATTCATTCCTTTAGAAAATATGACTAGGTTAGCTAGTGCAACGTTAGAATAGCTGGAAAATGGTCCCTGATCACTTTAAATACGTTCTACGAGGCCCGAAGCGAGTGGAACCAAGGGTGCTATAATGCTCTAAAGCCTCGGATCAAACTCTAAGCCGGTTTGTTCTCGGGACCTCCTTGAAACTTTGTATTGGATCTAGACCGCGCGTCGTAGGTCAGATGCCTACCATCTTAGACCGTTATGACCACTTAGCTGGGCTTGGAAATCGTTTCGAATATCAAGTCCAACTGACGATCACAGGCTATTTCATTGAGCCCGGACCGAAGAGAGTGTGAATAGGGACATAGTTGGAATTTCAAATTCAAATCTGGCACACAAATTTGACGCATCAGTATTAAGCATTCTGACCGTCAGAATACAGGCAAATTACACCCTTGGATCAGGAAAAATATCTATTATATATCACGAGACTTATAGGCCTGATCTTGGTGCGGTGACCGTTAAACTGAAACTGGGCCGCCACGTGCGATCTGGGAACCCAACCGGTCAGAAAACTGGATGTGTACTAGATCCAGTATGCATGAGCTTAAGTCCGACCGCATTTGGCCTGGGGACCTCCAGAAATGCCCTTTTGGACCGAAATGACCCCGATTTGGTTAGGCACCAAGTAAACATTGTTTCCAAGCCTATTTTGGGAATGTTTTAGGCTATAAAAGGGGTTGAAACCCTCACTCCTCTCTCCCATCCGAATTTGAGAGAAGCCCTAGCTTGGGAGAGAGAAAAAGAGTGAGAGATTGTGAGAGAGTGGGAGAGTTCTTCCTGCCACTTGTGCTACGTGTTGCACGTGCTTAAGCAACACTCCTCTACCGCTTTCCCGGCGATTCCACCGCAATCCTAGGTAAGTAAAAACCCTAAATAGTTGTTGATTTGAGTTTTCCTTGTTTCCATAGCGATGTAGCTTATGGATCTTATGTATTAGGCTCCTTACTCGTCGTAGACGAACTATATACACTCCGCTTCAATTCCCGAGTCTACAAGACACTAGGTGAGGATTTTAGACGCTTTGATTGACGGTTCCCAATGCTTTCAATGTCGTTTAATAGTACATTCTTGACGGCATCGCCGTTTGACATGTACAAAATGCTCTCCGTTTCCCGTTTCGTAAGCTAACGAAGAATATGAGATTTAGGGCATTTTAGTCATTTGTAGGAAGTACTGTTTACATTCATATTTTGCTGATGTGATTGACATGGTTTGTTGTCGCATTAGGAAGTTAGGAATGCGTGCATAATTAGTTTGGCGAAGAGATTCGCCTAGTTGCACACTTTGGGTCGACATACCATATGTAGACTTAAGTGTGTAGTGTATGTGTTTGTATAAATGTTTGTATTAGTATGTATTGAATTAAATGATGTTATTTGATAGTTTGTGATTGATTTTTCAATTATTATGCTGACCTAAATGATTTTTTTTTTTACATGTCGACAAAATGCATGATTTCATTACATGCATGGAATGTATATGCTCGAGGATTTGCTTAAGTTGAATATGCATGGGAAGTATGCCTTGAAGATTTGCTTAAGTTGAATGTTATAACATGTGCTAACATGCTCACATGATGTATTTCAATTCCAATACCTTTTATAGTAATTCCATAGATGTGTGGGACTTGACTTAGTCCAGGCAGTCGGTAACCGAGCGAATTCGTGGCTGACTGGTCATAGCCACGAACGACGCGTCGATGAACGTGATTCGTGTTGAGAGTTGGCGGCAGTGGTTAGGCCACGCGAAGTGTTTTACGCACTTCATGTCGTTTAATTCGAGATGCGATCGCGCTAGTCGAGCCCGTCAAGTAACCCAACTGGCCGATGTTTGTTCACCTTGTATGTATCATGACTGCTTGAACCTAGGGTACTGAACTTACCATTGTAAACCCTATTAACCGTGGTACCTTGATCCACGAAGACTCATGAGCCGGGCATGGTGGTATGGGACACCGTGGTCGAGCTGTCGGCCTACGCTGGGGCCACAAACCTCCCCGTAGTGACCAATGAGCACCTTGACTCGTGAGCAGATTATGGTGGTATGGGACACTATATTCTAGCTGTCGGCCTACACTGATCAGGCGACGAGCCCTTTGTAGTGACCGCGAGCGTATTCTGAGTTCACGGGAGGCGACGACCCTTCCGTGCAGTAGAGTACAGTAGGCCTGTATTGATAAGGTGATGGGGGAGCGGTGCAACGAGTGCGAGCAACAGCCCTGGCAGCCCTTGCAGTGACCTACGAAATGTACATCGTATGAGATTACTAGGAGTGACGACCCTAGACAGGATCCGTGTTGGGATTGATACAAGGGAGGTACCTTAGTTTCCCAATCCTGCTGTTTGAATGGACTAATAACAACTTGGTAATCATATCACCATAGCATTGCATGTGCCTGGAAGATGTGGAGCACTCTAGGGAGTGTGGCATGCCGCGGTCGTAAGATGTTGCCGTATGAGGGTGATCGTCGGTGAGGGCATACATCACGTCATATCATCTTGCATTAACAACAGTATTAGGATTTGTCTGATTTACTGCTTTACTATTATCGCGTGATTGAATTGTGAACATGCTAATCTTTGCTCTATGATTCCACTGAGTTGATCACTCATTCCCACGTTACGGGATGGTGTTTGCAACACCCACCAGACCCTGTTGTAGTTGCAGGTGACGACGAGATCCAGGAGGTGGAGCCGGAGATTGACGAGGACCAGGATGAGTTCTCGTATATGCAGTATCACGGCGGCTTCCCGTAGGTGACCTGGATCGAGGGGGACTTCAGTGGGACTATTTTGAACTTATTCTTTTGTCTATTTACATGTATATGAGACTCAGAGATGTAGTCATACTTTGGAGACAGTTGAGATTACTTTGTTTTTCCATACAGTGATATATATATTGTTTAGTCTTCCGCTTGCTTTTATCACTGGATCTGAAGTATGAATTGCAGTTTTGGTATACTTTTACTCATGTGAATGCTTTAAATCAGACAACATTGAATCATAAACATTTTTGTTGCATAAGGGACGGTCTGGAACTCGGGAGTTGAGTTTATACACGACCCCCGATTTTCAGGGTGTTACAAGTTGGTATCAGAGCATGAATGAGAGTATACTGGGCCTGGGTTATGGTCTTGCGATGTACGCTGTCGCTTCCTTTGACTTAGGTGGGTGCGAGAAGGGTCTAGAAACACTTCTAGGATCACAGATTCGCCGATAGGCGAAGTCTATAAGAATCGATCGCAAGATCGAGTCTGTAACGTATCTCGGGTCGCGTAAAGCAACCCGAATCACTTCTAAGCTGTAGGAAGTCGGGTTGAGGCGCCCTATGAGCGGTTTTAAACCACAAAAGTGAATCCATGGGCCGTGGAATGACCACGACTCCTGTAATCAATCGCCGGGGCTTAAAAACCCCGTTTCACCAAAAATCTTCAAAATTCCTTCTCTAAACACTTCAACCTTCAGTTCTTTCTTATCCATTTTATGTTAGGCATCAAACATAATGTGAAAATAATACAAATTAATATATTCACCAAATTTTACAGTGAATAGTAAAATTTCATGAAAAATGGCCATAAGGCCATTCTAACTTCACTTTCTTTAGCAACTAAAGAGCTAGAAAGATGTACTGGATCCTTCTACCCCAAATTCATATGCTGCATCATATGGTTTGGTATTCGGGATTGCGATGTGGACCCAGAAAGCCCCGAACACATGTTTGGGCTCATAGAGACCAAAAAAAAAAGAACCAAGGGGTGGGACCTAACTTTTTGGGGCCCTGGGACCATGGGGGATCAGACCCATGGGGTCCCACCGGTCAACTTACAAGTTGACCGGCGATGCCATCGCCGGCCGGGCGATGCATCGCCGGCCGGCGACCTCCGTTGGTGCTGCCCTTCGGGCGCACCCACTTAAATGCCCTCCACATCACCCCTAGCTACCTCCCATCCCACGAAAACCCCCAAAACCCACCTCTCCTTCACAAACAGCCCCCTTGCATACCCTAGATTCGATTTTCAGCACTCCATTCCAAACCCCGGTGACCCAAATCACCTCTACCACCTTCCTTGGCCAAAACCGACCACCACCCATCAGTTATTGGGTGTTAGCAGCCCCCTTCCTTGAAGATTTCCCCATTTGGAGCTCCAAAATCCTCCAAATAGTGCTGAAATCGTGAGCTGCTCCATCCCATCTATTTGTTCTTATTTTTCCCTGAAAGTACAGCCTTGGGAAGCTTGAAGCGTCCCTCTACGATGCCTAGATTTCCTTTTGTCAGATTGGGCAGCCATTTCTCCGCATTTTTGGCATTTTCCATGGCTCTTGTGGAAGCCATTTTGGGTCTTTTGTCACTCTCATCCATCCTGTCTTTGATGGGTAAGAGGAAAACTGCAACAGACGAGGCTGGGCCGAGCCGCCCTGCTCTATTGAGAAGACCGCGGGGTGGTGTCGCAAGTTTAAGCGCCGCCGCAGGTCCAGCTGCAGTCCTGGAGTGCCGTACAAAGCGGGATTTGGATCCCCATGCACATCTTGGACGAACCATCCTATCAGAGATGCCTCATGGTGAATACACTGATCGTAGAGTGTTATTTGAGGCGGACGTAGATGGGCGATTGTTCGGCGAATATCTGTTGTTCGAACGCATTGAAGCCGCGCACTGGGGACCGATCTTTGAAGCTCGCGCTCGTGCTAATGTGAGTACTGTTCGTGCCTTCTTTGCTAGCATCCAGAGTCCTACCTTGGAGCCCTTACAGTTCAAAATCCCTTTTGGCAGAGATCGGGTGGCTACGATCGACGTCCGGTTGATTGCGCGACTTCTCAATGTGCCTCTAGGTGATGTACATCCAAGTGAGAAGAATTTGAGGACTAGACGTGAACGAGATCGCCGCACCAGGTTTCTGTGCGGTAAGTTGGTTCCATGGCAGCCTAATAATAGCCTCAAGGCGACGTACATGTCTGAGGATTTGCGTCTGCTGCATCATATCTGCACGTTCAATGTTTATCCTAGGTCGAAGAATCGCATTGAATGTACACGTCTTATGGTCGATTTCTTATTTCTGGTGGCCCAGGGAGAGAACGTATGTATGGCCACTTTCATCTTACGGCAGATAGTTCTCATAGCTAGGTCGAGGAGAACATCCGAATCCCTTCCCTTTGGCCGACTCATTTGCAAGATTGCGCTTGAGTTTACCTATAGACTTGGACCCGAATTGCCGGTATCGATTCACACCATCGATGAGTCGACGATGGTTAAGATGAAGATTGGGTCGCAATATCGTGAAAATCAACTTGAAAGGGATAGTGGGGACGACTTTGATGAAGAGGAAGATCAAAGCGAAGGAGAACCTAGTGCAGAGGTTCAGGAAGAGACTCAGGAAGAAGCAGAAGAGGAGGCTCAGGATACTGATGAGAGCCCTCCTCCTTCTGCGCAGGCTACTATCGACGATCGCATTGCTCGGATGGAGGAGAGCCAGACCGCTTTGCGAAGGGAAGTCCAAGAACTTCGAGCAGAGGTCGCTGATGCCAAGGCCGTTACGAAGAAGAAGTTTGGCAAGGTGACTCGCACCTTGAAGGCAATCCTGTGTTGCTTACAGGATAAGGGTGCTCCTCCTCCGTCGCCAGACTCCGACTAGCGACGCGATCTTTGATGTTGTTATGAGTAGTTTGCCATTTTCTGTTATATGTGTGTAAAGCCTATTAGGGCTAGTGCTTTGCTTATGTTGCTGTTGCTTAACTGTCTTAATTTCCATGTCATTCTAGTCATGATGCTTGTAAGGATATATCCCTTGTATTGTGATAATTTTGATTACTTGAAATGTATGGAATGCCTTTGACTCTTTAGTGAATGATTGTGGTGTATTTGAGCAATTGAGACTGACAAGGTTGCGCCCTATTTTGAATATAGGGAATGCCACCTAAGACTACGAGGAGCCCGGTTCGGCTTTCATTGTCAGAGCAGATGGATCAGGCTCCCTCTCAGTCTGGCACTCGTCCGGACCCTGCTGTGGGCCCGATTCCTGAGACGGTTCGGTCGTCTCAGCCTGCTGTTGGTCCTACAGATGGACCACCGCCATTTACACCATCAGTTAGAGAGCCACAGCGCGCATTTACTTCCGCACCTCATCCGCCACAGCCTGCTCCACCACCTGATAGATTCGAGCAGATGATGGCTATGATGCTACAGCAGCAGCAGCTATTGACTACTATAGTCGGGACTTTAGCCCAGGGTGGGGGTGCGACTGCATCTACTCCGCCTGCACCACCTGCGCATCCAGCTGAGGATGCCTATGCTTACGCCCAGGATGAGGGCATAGCACATCCTGCGCAGCCTGCTTTCCCTGCGGGGAATCCTGCCGACACACGGGGCCTTCTGGAGCGATTCAGCGCTTGCGGCCTCCTACTTTCACGGGTTCTCACAGACCCGAGGAGGCTGAGTTTTGGCTCGACCGAGTGTCGAAGATTCTGCGCATGTTGCACTGTACTGAGGCAGAGCAGGTAGAGCTGGCTACCTTTCAGTTTGAGAGAGAGGCCAGTATGTGGTGGGATAGTATATTGCAGACTGTTACCGCAGATTTCGTATGGACATGGGCAGCATTCGAGTTTCGCTTCCATGAGAAGTATTATCCTCAGACCTACAGGCACGAGAGGGAGAATGAGTTTCTCCGTCTCAGGCAGGCAGCGATGACGGTTACCGAGTATGAGCATCGATTCACAGAGTTGGGCAGGTACGTCCCGACGATTCTAGCTGATGAGCAGATGCGCATACGGCGCTTTTCGGAGGGCTTGCGACCGGATATTTGGTCGAAGATGTGCTGTATCAGTTTCCCCTCCTATGCAGAGTTGGTTCACATGTCCATGCGGGCAGAGCAGGACGTGGATCGACTTGCGCGATCTCGAGGCCCGACTACTTCTAGGCCGCGACCGGATTTGACAGACAGGCCCTCCGCGGGCAAGAGGCCCCGCGTTGATCCTCCTACCAGGACCACGGCGCCATTAGGACCGTTTTGGCGCCCTGATTTATCATGCACATACTGTGGGAGGACGGGCCACCTAGCGCAGAGTTGCTTTTCGAGGATGCGGGACAGTGGGTTCTCGCCGCCGCAGAAGATTGATCGTGTACATCCACAGGCGATATCAGCACCGCCTATACGGTCAGCTCCTGCGCATTCCTCTTTCATACCCACAGTATCGCAGATTCGACAGCCCCCACGGCCCTTGACACAGCGGCCGAACCGGCCACAGCAGGCTCAAGTTCATGCACTGACCGCTGAGCCATCTACGACGCCGACTTTCCAGCATTCAGCCTTCGAGGTCACGGGCCATATCGGAGGTACTCCCGTTCTTGTCATGGTGGACACTGGTTCCACGATTTCTTTGATATCGCGTGCCGTAGTCAGACGTCTTGGGTTGTAGACTATTACTATGGATAGCGTGCGAGTCCTTGCAGCTCATGGAGATTATTCGGATGTCACCCAGATGTGTGAGGGTTGTTTAGTTGATCTGGGAGGCAGGACGATGACTCTTGATCTGGTCGTCGATCCCTCGCTCGTATATCTCGACGTCATTCTTGGCATGGACTGGTTGACTGCAGCGAGAGCCGAGATTGACTGCGAGGCTCGTGTGGTGACGGTGTACGAGCCTGAGGGCACGCCTTTCACATTTTCAGTGCGGGTAAATCTTCCTTTCCGCATTCTTAGCTACGCCACTCTTTTGCGCGACGCTGGTGCCCAGGTACTTGAGCAGACGCCAGTTGTTTCTGAGTTCGGGGATCTGTTCAGGAAGATCCCTGGTTTGCCGCCCCGACGTGAGATCGATTTCACTATCGATCTGATTCCTGGTTCTACACCCGTCTCACTGTCGACGTATCGCATGACACCATGTGAGATGGAGGAGTTGAGGACGCAGATTGATGGCCTGCTAGAGCTTGGCTTTATACGGCCTAGCGTGTCTCCTTGGGGAGCACCGGTCTTGTTCGTGAAGAAGAAGGATGGTTCGCTGCGATTGTGTATTGATTATCGCAGGCTGAACCAGCTCACGGTGAAGAACAAGTACCCTTTGCCCAGGATCGATGACTTGTTTGATCAGTTGAGAGGAGCGCAGTACTTCTCGAAGATTGATCTTCAGTCAGGATATCATCAGCTGCGCGTCAGAGATGAGAAAGTGCAGAAGACAGCATTCAGGACCAGTTTTGGTCATTACGAGTTCCTTGTGATGTCGTTCGGTCTCACGAACGCACCGGCCGTGTTCATGGATCTGATGAACAGGGTATTACGGCCTTTCCTCTATCGATTCGTCGTTGTCTTCATCGACGACATTTTGGTATACTCTAGGAGTCGAGAGGAGCATGAGGAGCACTTGCGTTTGGTCCTTGATATGCTCAGACAGCATCAGTTGTTCGCACAGTATAAGAAGTGCGACTTCTGGAAGCAGGAGGTGAAGTTTCTGGGACACGTGGTGTCCAAGGATGGCATGGCAGTTGACCTGTCTAAGGTAGCTGCGGTGCAGGACTGGGAGCAGCCTGGTTCTGTCACTGAAGTGAGGAGTTTCTTGGGTCTCGCTGGCTACTATCGGCGCTTCATTCAGGATTTTTCGAAGATCGCGAGACCCTTATCTCAGTTGACACGGAAGGACGTGAAGTTCGCCTGGAATGATAAGGCGGAGTCAGCTTTTCAGGAGCTGAAGGACAGACTTACGTCCGCCCCTGTGCTAGTATTGCCAGAGCAAGGGGTTAAATACACTATATACACTGACGCGTCTAGCGTTGGTTTGGGTTGTGTCCTTATGCAGAGGGACAGGGTAATTTCGTATGCCTCGAGACAATTAAGGAAGCACGAGGAGAATTACCCTACACACGACCTGGAGTTGGCAGCCGTGATATTCGCACTGAGACTCTGGAGACATTACCTCTACGGAGAGGAGTTCGAGCTCTTTTGCGACCACAAGAGCCTCAAGTACATATTCACGCAGCGGGACTTGAATATGAGGCAGCGGCGATGGATGGAGACGCTGAAGGACTTCAAGTTTGAAGTCTCTTACCATCCTGGGAAGGCGAACCTTGTGGCTGATGCGTTGAGCCGCAAGAAGGCGATAGAGTTTGCGGCTCCGCTGATGGTTGCCGAGTGGGATATGGTGGAGTTTTTGCGAGACTTTGAGCAGAAACTCACCGTAGAGGAGCCGTTTGAGTTCATCGCACATGTACAGGTGCGATCTCAGATCGATGACCGAGTCATCGAGGCGCAGAGGGACGACGCGCATCTTACTGAGCTTCGAGAGCAGGCCAGTGATGATGCTGACGCCGACTGGCGAGTTGGTATGGATGGAGGCTTACGTTACCGTGGCCGCCTATGCGTCCCAGATATCCCTGACTTGAGACGAGAGATTCTCGAGGCTGCGCATTCTACTAGACTCGCGATGCATCCTGGCAGCACGAAGATGTATCGTGACGTGAAGAGGACGTATTGGGGGGAAGGTATGAAGACCCACATTGCTGAGTTCGTGTCCCGTTGCCTCACTTGTCAGCAGGTGAAGACAGAGCATCGCCGACCACCTGGACTTTTGCAGCCTATGCCGATTGCAGAGTGGAAGTGGGATTTCATATCCATGGACTTCATTTCTGGGTTGCCGAAGACGAGGAAGGGGCATGATTCCATTTGGGTGATCGTCGACCGATTGACGAAGTCGGCGCACTTCCTACCGATCAGAGTTACGAACTCTGCAGACGAGCTGGCTAGATTGTATATTAGAGAGATCGTGCATCTGCATGGAGTTCCGTTGGAGATCGTGTCGGACAGAGACACGCGGTTCACTTCTATTTTCTGGACTCGCATTCAGGAGGCCATGGGTGTGAAGTTGAAGTTCAGTACTGCCTTCCACCCACAGACGGACGGACAGACGGAGCGAGTGAACCAGATCCTGGAGGACATGTTGCGAGCTTGCGCATTGGACTTCAAGGACAGTTGGGATGACTGTCTTGCATATGCGGAGTTTGCGTACAACAATAGCTTCCAGGCGAGTATCGGCATGGCACCTTATGAGGCGCTGTATGGGTGACCTTGTCGCGCACCGCATTGCTGGTTAGAGGTCGGTGAGCGCAGCTTGATTGGCCCAGAGTTGGTGCAGGCGACGTCAGAGAAGATTGATATTATTCGACGTCGACTTCTTACAGCGCAGAGCAGACAGAAGAGCTACGCCAATACGAGACGGAGACCACTAGAGTTCACAGTCGGGGATCATGTGTTTTTGCGAGTTTCCCCTATGAAGGGAGTCCTTCGGTTCGGGAAGAAGGGGAAGCTGGCACCGCGATACATTGGTCCATTTCAGATCCTCGATCGTGTGGGAGCAGTGGCTTACCGATTGGCTTTACCCACGCCCCTCGCGAGAGTCCACAACGTATTTCATGTTTTTATGCTGAAGAAGTACGTTGCTGATCCTTCTCATATCATCAGATGGGAGCAGGTGCAGTTAGGAGAGGATGTTACTTATATCCTGCGACCGACACGCATCTTAGACCGGAAGGAGCAGGTACTGCGTAGCAAGGTGATTCCCCTTGTGAAGGTACTATGGACGCATCATACTGAGGAGGAGGCTACTTGGGAGACAGAAGCCGAGATCAGAAAGAACTACCCACAGCTTCTCGAGGAGTACGAAAAGGTACAAAATTTCGAGGACGAAATTATTTGTTAAGGGGGGTAGATTGTAACGCCCGTGAAAAATCCATACTTGGGCTCGAGTACCAACTCGACCCGAAATTGCGTAGAATTCATTCCTTTAGAAAATATGACTAGGTTAGCTAGTGCAACGTTAGAATAGCTGGGAAATGGTCCCTGATCACTTTAAATACGTTCTACGAGGCCCGAAGCGAGTGGAACCAAGGGTGCTATAATGCTCTAAAGCCTCGGATCAAACTCTAAGCCGGTTTGTTCTCGGGACCTCCTTGAAACTTTGTATTGGATCTAGACCGCGCGTCGTAGGTCAGATGCCTACCATCTTAGACCGTTATGACCACTTAGCTGGGCTTGGCAATCGTTTCGAATATCAAGTCCAACTGACGATCACAGGCTATTTCATTGAGCCCGGACCGAAGAGAGTGTGAATAGGGACATAGTTGGAATTTCAAATTCAAATCTGGCACACAAATTTGACGCATCAGTATTAAACATTCTGACCGTCAGAATACAGGCAAATTACACCCTTGGATCAGGAAAAATATCTATTATATATCACGAGACTTATAGGCCTGATTTTGGTGCGGTGACCGTTAAACTGAAACTGGGCCGCCACGTGCGATCTGGGAACCCAACCGGTCTGAAAACTGGATGTGTGCTAGATCCAGTATGCATGAGCTTAAGTCTGACCGCATTTGGCCTGGGGACCTCCAGAAATGCCCTTTTGGACCGAAATGGCCCCGATTTGGTTAGGCACCAAGTAAACATTGTTCCCAAGCCTATTTTGGGAATGTTTTAGGCTATAAAAGGGGTTGAAACCCTCACTCCTCTCTCCCATCCGAATTTGAGAGAAGCCCTAGCTTGGGAGAGAGAAAAAGAGTGAGAGATTGTGAGAGAGTGGGAGAGTTCTTCCTGCCACTTGTGCTACGTGTTGCACGTGCTTAAGCAACACTCCTCTACCGCTTTCCCGGCGATTCCACCGCAATCCTAGGTAAGTAAAAACCCTAAATAGTTGTTGATTTGAGTTTTCCTTGTTTCCATAGCGATGTAGCTTATGGATCTTATGTATTAGGCTCCTTACTCGCCGTAGACGAACTATATACACTCCGCTTCAATTCCCGAGTCTACAAGACACTAGGTGAGGATTTTAGACGCTTTGATTGACGGTTCCCAATGCTTTCAATGTCGTTTAATAGTACATTCTTGACGGCATCGCCGTTTGACATGTACAAAATGCTCTCCGTTTCCCGTTTCGTAAGCTAACGAAGAATATGAGATTTAGGGCATTTTAGTCATTTGTAGGAAGTACTGTTTACATTCATATTTTGCTGATGTGATTGACATGGTTTGTTGTCGCATTAGGAAGTTAGGAATGCGTGCATAATTAGTTTGGCGAAGAGATTCGCCTAGTTGCACACTTTGGGTCGACATACCATATGTAGACTTAAGTGTGTAGTGTATGTGTTTGTATAAATGTTTGTATTAGTATGTATTGAATTAAATGATGTTATTTGATAGTTTGTGATTGATTTTTCAATTATTATGCTGACCTAAATGATTTTTTTTTTTACATGTCGACAAAATGCATGATTTCATTACATGCATGGAATGTATATGCTCGAGGATTTGCTTAAGTTGAATATGCATGGGAAGTATGCCTTGAAGATTTGCTTAAGTTGAATGTTATAACATGTGCTAACATGCTCACATGATGTATTTCAATTCCAATACCTTTTATAGTAATTCCATAGATGTGTGGGACTTGACTTAGTCCAGGCAGTCGGTAACCGAGCGAATTCGTGGCTGACTGGTCATAGCCACGAACGACGCGTCGATGAACGTGATTCGTGTTGAGAGTTGGCGGCAGTGGTTAGGCCACGCGAAGTGTTTTACGCACTTCATGTCGTTTAATTCGAGATGCGATCGCGCTAGTCGAGCCCGTCAAGTAACCCGACTGGCCGATGTTTGTTCACCTTGTATGTATCATGACTGCTTGAACCTAGGGTACTGAACTTACCATTGTAAACCCTATTAACCGTGGTACCTTGATCCACGAAGACTCATGAGCCGGGCATGGTGGTATGGGACACCGTGGTCGAGCTGTCGGCCTACGCTGGGGCCACAAACCTCCCCGTAGTGACCAATGAGCACCTTGACTCGTGAGCAGATTATGGTGGTATGGGACACTATATTCTAGCTGTCGGCCTACACTGATCAGGCGACGAGCCCTTTGTAGTGACCGCGAGCGTATTCTGAGTTCACGGGAGGCGACGACCCTTCCGTGCAGTAGAGTACAGTAGGCCTGTATTGATAAGGTGATGGGGGAGCTGTGCAACGAGTGCGAGCAACAGCCCTGGCAGCCCTTGCAGTGACCTACGAAATGTACATCGTATGAGATTACTAGGAGTGACGACCCTAGACAGGATCCGTGTTGGGATTGATACAAGGGAGGTACCTTAGTTTCCCAATCCTGCTGTTTGAATGGACTAATAACAACTTGGTAATCATATCACCATAGCATTGCATGTGCCTGGAAGATGTGGAGCACTCTAGGGAGTGTGGCATGCCGCGGTCGTAAGATGTTGCCGTATGAGGGTGATCGTCGGTGAGGGCATACATCACGTCATATCATCTTGCATTAACAACAGTATTAGGATTTGTCTGATTTACTGCTTTACTATTATCGCGTGATTGAATTGTGAACATGCTAATCTTTTCTCTATGATTCCACTGAGTTGATCACTCATTCCCACGTTACGGGATGGTGTTTGCAACACCCACCAGACTCTGTTGTAGTTGCAGGTGACGACGAGATCCAGGAGGTGGAGCCGGAGATTGACGAGGACCAGGATGAGTTCTCGTATATGCAGTATCACGACGGCTTCCCGTAGGTGACCTGGATCGAGGGGTACTTCAGTGGGACTATTTTGAACTTATTCTTTTGTCTATTTACATGTATATGAGACTCAGAGATGTAGTCATACTTTGGAGACAGTTGAGATTACTTTATTTTTCCATACAGTGATATATATATATTGTTTAGTCTTCCGCTTGCTTTTATCACTGGATCTGAAGTATGAATTGCAGTTTTGGTATACTTTTACTCATGTGAATGCTTTAAATCAGACAACATTGAATCATAACCATTTTTGTTGCATAAGTGACGGTCTGGAACTCGGGAGTTGAGTTTATACACGACCCCCGATTTTCAGGGTGTTACAATATGATTTTTTTCTCTTCCACTAAATTGCTCACTCTGAAAAAGAAAGAAAGAAAGAAAGAAATACACACACACACACACACACACACACACACACACACACACACATGAAATTTGGTTATATTTAAAGGTTAACATTTAGGTTTTTGGGAAATAAGTAGTATACTTGGGTTACGAGAACCAGGGCATTACAAGATGGTATCAAAGTGGATTTTAGACAAAGCAGGCCATGGGGAAACAAAATCATATAAACCTTAAATGCCTCAAGTTAGTATGTTAGAATTAGAAATTTGAACTTAAGTGACTCTCCCATAAACTTGGGAAAATCTGAGAAACATATAAACCAAAACTTATGTTCCCCTAGAAATTATTAGGATAGTCATTCGAACTTATGTAAAATTCCCTTGGAATTAGGAGAAATTGAGAATATAGGGGCTCAAAATTTTAGGTTCCCTAGAAAATTGTTTGGATAATTGTAAAACTTAGAAACAAAACTTAGCTCCCCACTATAAACTATCAGGAGAGTTTTTGAACTTAGAAATTAAAGTTAGGTATAGCGGGAGGACAAATTCCCACTATGATGTATACAAAACCAAACAAGAACATTTCATGAATTTGACTCTCAATGAACAATTTTTAGAAAATCTAGAAATTGAACTTTTTCCAAAATTTCTTAGTTAGAAATGACATTTTTATGATATTTAGCAAATGAAACAAACTTAGTCATCAAAGGAAATTCCTTACCCATCATATTGTATATTAGATCAAATTTAAGCACTCCGTTAATTTAAGGAATTGTACTAAGAATTGTAATTTGAATTCCCTGATACATCTCTTTAGTTAGAGGTAATATTTCTCATAATATCCAGCACTTAGAATTGACTAAATGTGAAGTTATAGAATTTTTGGTAAATGTTTAACCCTATTTTGAGCATATTAAAACTAGATTTGAGAATATGGATTAGTCTGGTAGATTTCAAACTCAAATTTTTATGTAAAAATTTTAAGTCTTGAAGTTTTTGCATAGAGATTAGGTAATCAGAGTGCGTAGTGCAATCGTGATGGTCATTTGGGTTGTTTCGCATAAATTTCGGTCACTCTTATTACAGAAATGAAATATTACATGATAGTTCCCAAGTGTCTAAAATAATTCAGATCATGGACTGATGGAATCATGTTTAAGTAAAGGGTATGCGAAAGTAAAGGGTATGTGATTTGACCCAAATTTTAAATCTTAGCAAATCCCAATGATCTCAATGCCCCTGATCAAGTAGAAGATCGAGATTTACCAAGATTATGAATTGATACTAGTAAATCCACAGTTCTGTGCAAGTAAAGGATCATTGTATTGGGCTCAAGCCCAATACAATCATTTGTTTGTGTTAACTCAAATACTAAAAACAGAAAATCGAATTGTACTTTAGATAGTGGAGAACTATCATTGAAATTATAAGGAAATAAAAAATAAGGATATAATGCTATTAGTTGCCACATAAAGAAACTTATAATCGTAGTAAATACTATTGAAAATTGTAATTGTTACGAGTGTTAAAATAAGTCCCTAATGTTTAAATAACACCAGACATATTTCTAAACTTTAGTGAGATTTATATAAATTAGTTAATCTATTAGACTAAAGATAAAAAGTTAAGCTATCGATGTTAATAAAATAATGCCAAATAATCGAAATCAAAACAAAATATATACAGAATACAAAATCTAAATCAACCAAGTATTGAAACCTTGATTTTAAATAATTCGTAGGACAACCTTTACCTAAAATATTAAGCTGGACAACCTTATTTTACGAATGTCTTTAAAATCAATTACTTAAATTAGCAAGAGAAGATAGAATAATTATAACATTCACCACAAGAATGAAATAAATGACATTCACAACAAGAATGAAATAAATAATATTCACCATAAAAAGAATAAACCATTCACCACAAGGCTCAAGGGGCTATAGTGGTTTGGTGCTTAAAATAACCACACCGACTCCACTATAACAAGGTTTTCACAGGTTCACCTTAACAACCTTATACAGGTCTTTGTGATTTTCACGGGCTTTATAATTTTCATGGGCTATCACAAATAAAGACCCACTGAAATTTTCACATGTTATCTTAGAAAATCTAATGAAATAAAGTAATAAGGAACTTTTCTTCAAATATCGATTTGAAGTAGTCAAAGCTTATAATAAAGATCTTCTTTCTTGTATGTAGATGAAACAGTATTCGCTCAAAAGAAAGAGTTTAGGGTTCTATAGTATTTTTAAGATGAAAAACCCAAATGCTACTGATTCAATTCTCTTTGATCTCAAGAGGAGTATAGATTACTATTTTAAAATCAGATTGAAATTACCTTATAGAATTGAATAAGCTTAAATGAAATTTTGAATACCACACAATTAGCTTGTTGGGGACATGAGCTTCTCTCACACTTGCAAAAGGTTTAGAGTGATTTTTCATTTTGAAATGAATGAGAAAAAGTCCTTATTTATAGCCAAAGATATTAAAAATTTGGCTAGCCTAAGAATAGGTTTGGGTGGCCAGATTTCACCGAATTTATTTTAATGGCTATCAAATTGTACAGGATAATATCTATCCAAAATTTGTCCAGCCCGAGGTGAAATTCGGCTAGCCTAATTTGTCAATCGGCTGACTGAATTTCCTCGAATTCAAAAGAAATGCATTGCTAGAATTTGACCCAAACTTTACTCAGGCTAGCTGAATTTCAAGCTTGAGCTAGCTGAACTAAAAGTTGGGCTTGCCGAATTTTCAACAGATTTTGATTTTTTAGTCGGAACTTGAAATTAGGTTAGGCGAGGAAGTGAGGCTGGCCGAACCAGAAGTTAGCTGGCCGAACTCCAGAATAAATACACTATAGATAACCTAAAATGAATGAATTTTTGAAAGAGCCTAACCTAATATCTTTATAGGATTATACCACCTATTGTTTAACAAATATAGAGTTCAACTAAACTTGAAATAGAGAGATGCCTTGTCTTGAGATGATAAGTCAATCTTGAGCTGATCTTCAAACATGTATAGTAGTTGCGATCTGGTAGTTCGTGTGATCTCTCTGGTATCATTTTTGTCTTACAAAATTTGGCAACCTTAAGTGTGCTAAAACTATAAGTACTTATAATCTTTCCCTTTGTCAATTTCTTGACAAAATACACAACATACATAACACATCCACTATCATTCATACATGTACTCACGATCACAGTCATCCACAAGATTCAACAATATTGAAGCCGCCTTGTGTAGATTTAACAATCATCCTTGTAAATCATCCTTGTAACCAATTGTGTTCTTTCGATGCTACATCAATCAGCGACATGTAGCTGCCCCTAAGAAATATAACATATACTATGCCATACAAATATACAGCATAAAATTCCATAATAATTCCACCTACAATATAGAGATTTCTCCCCCGTTTTGTCACAAGTTGACAAACGATGAACAAGCGTATTTATCAAAGCAAGGTAAAATCACAAATTAAGAATATTAGGGTAAAATATAACATCAAGGTAAGTAAAGAACACTGTGTAGAACAATGTATAAAATATACATACAACCAAAATATCTAAGCAAATCATCAGAATAAGGTTTAATATAGATATAATTAAGGAAAGAAAATAAATAAACCTACTTCACTCTGACTTTGAAGAAGAAGGTGCAGGCATCAAAGGATCATTAATTCCTCAAAATCCGATTGAATCAATGAAAGTGCTTTTTCATGTACTTTATAGTAGATTTTTGAGTTTGGGCTAATGATGCTCGTGACACTAGCAAAGAATCAACTTTCACTTCTAAAGCATATAGCCTCTCAACAAATCGAGAAGTGATAGTCAAAGTCAGTAGGGTCCTCTGATCCTTCCAGGCCATTAAAGGTGTCATCCATATTAATATCAACATCTTTAGGTTTTTCTTGATCTTCTATTTGTTCTAATAAGGGTGTCATGCCCCAAATCCGGAGATCGGACTCACAGGAATCCCAATCGCCAAATCCGGTGCCAATAGCCTCCGTAGTACCCCATTCTCGGCTCCCAGCACTCATACGCCAGATTTCGATCTTGGGATCCTACGATAAATATTTTTCAACATATATTTATCTCGTAAGAAGTATAATCATAAGTTTACCCAAATCACAAGGGCAACATCATCATCACATATTCACTAATATAAACATTTGAATACAATGCTAAAAGGGACAATACATATGTGAAAACCAAAGCTCCAGAAGACCGCTGCATGCTCTATGCTCAACACTGCTGCAACTTAATGCTACCTGTACGCATCTATCATGCATAAGCTTATAGAAAGCTTAGTGGGTGGGAAAGTGTGTGCAAAAGGTAAGTGCTAAGTAAGAAATATCAAAGAAATCAGGGTAAGCGGAAATACTGACAAGCTCATAAATCATACAATATCAGAAATACTTGCAAGTTCATAAATCATACGATATCAGAATAATGCGAGAACATACTGATAGACCCACAAATACCATTAGCCTTATCCAAGCTATGCGATACATAAATTGAATAAAAATAATATCATATACTAATGAAGCAATGTAGATCAGCTATGCTATGTGGGGACAACAAGTCAAATGTCAGATGCTGATGATGCAATGTAATATGCAAATCCTGATGAGTGCACAAATACCGTTATTCGTATCTAGGCCGTATAAATATAGAAACATAGTAACCCAAAATTCCATATGCTGCGGATGTAATGCGATATACGGTGCGAATGGAATGACCATGCTGGAATGTGAAGTTGGGATGATAGTACATAGTATCGCAAGCTATGAGGTCCATCACAAGGGACTACTATCCAAACCAGTCCCATACCTAAATTTGGATAGTCAGATTCAATGTGGTAAACTCCTGATATCAGGTTAGTCGTGTGCCCCAATCGAAATCCTTATCATTATGAAGGTACACGTAACAAATTGCTATGCACGACTAGCCCGAGTGAAAAGTAAATGAATGAATGAATGAGCATGCAACTCCTACTTAATAAGTCTACATATCAATACGGTTCCTCTTTGAGAAATCACCGGGGTCTATTACACTCCAAACCAGATTGTCGCCCCATTGCGTGCAACAAGGTGAGTGGAAGACACCTCACTATCCGCCTACCAATATCGAGCCTGGCTCGTCGATAGTGGACCCATTCCTTGAGCTGGTCAAACTCAGCCTAGCTTTGCTCCCTCCTCTCAGGCAGGTAAGGCTGCAACCCCTTCTAACCGACCACAACATAGAGGGAAACGCGGCTTAAAGGTATACGGCCCTCATGCGCTCATGCATCCACTTGGTCTAGATGTTGGAGTAACCTTTGGAACCAAGAGGGTTTAAGGACTTTCACTCAAGGATATCTATAGCACCCCATGTAGAATAGATTTTTGGTATCTCATCTGGCCATCCACGATATGCTTATGGAGGCTACGACCCTGATGTTGCTAGGGCGCACAGTAATTACAACACACAATGCAAGATGCGTGAGTCACACAATCCAATCATGTATCAATCCTACGCATACTATGTGCTCATATGGGGAAACTCTGCCTATTAGGGAGTCCCATGAATAACCCGCCATATACAATGGCTAATCATATCTCATAATCAAATATGTAGATGATGCGTATGGGAATGTATCATGATGTTATGCTGTCACATACTCAGAATCAGCCTTGATACTTAGAATCAGCCTCGACAATCAAAATTGGCCTCGATACACGGAATCTGCGTCGACATATGGAATCAGGCTCGTTAATCGAATTCAGCCACAATAATCGTAATCGATGATCCAAATTGACAATCAGAATCGGCCTCGACTAACGGAATCAACCTTGTCAATCGAACTCAGCCTCGACAATCAAAATAGACAATCAGAATCGGCCTTGACAATCGGCCTTGACATACGAAATCGGCCTGGTCAATCGGACTTAGCCTTGACAATGGAAATCAGCCTCGACAATCAGCCTCGACATATGGAATCAGCCTCTTCAATCAAACTCGGCCTCTGCAATCAGAATCGATAATCGAAATTGAAATGGGCCTAATAAGTATTCACTCTCCAAGTGCAGGGTTGTGATGTAGTAATAAACTCGGTAAGATGGAGGTCAAATCCCAAGGGACTGATACTTGTACGTTATCTGAAACTAACTAGAACTATAACTAGAATGAGATGAAATCTAAATTGAGTTGTAATTTGAGGAATAATTATGAAATATTAATCTAAAAATTTAAAGAATTCAGAGGTAGGGAACTAGGGATTCAGAGGATCCACTTGTAGAGATCAGGGAGATCTTACGCCTGCTTTAAGAATCATGAAAATTAAACTGAGCTTACTTGATATAGTTTTCAAGAGATGAAAGGTATATGAATTAGAATGGATTCCATTACCAAACCATGCCCAGGAGACAAAGTAAACAACAGAATTAAACTAATTAACAACTAATCACATGTATGAAGGTTAGGAAGGGTACCGTCATCCGACCATGCCCAGAAGACGATGGTGAACAACAAGGCTTCCTGACGTCATAAACATTAAAAGGAGAAAGAAATACTCAAAGCCATTATAGATATATTATAATTTTAGTACCAAAAAACCATTAAAAACTGAAAGTATTCCCTTAATAATCAAACTAAAATCAACTCCAATTCATAAATTAAAATTAAATTAAAAACATAAAATAAATTCTCCCATCTCCCTACAAGCTTCACCTCTTAGCCCTAGCTAAGAGGTTTAGCTAGAAGTTAGAATCTCTTAAACAAAACTAAAATAAATAAAAGAAAAAAAAAAACTTATTCCCACGTTTGCTTCCACTCCAGGCCCTCCTTGAATGCCCCCAGTCTTCTCTCTTCTTTCTTTCTTATAGGCAGTAGGTGGGACGATGGAGAATGGTAGGAGTCGGTTTGCAATTGGAGTTGGTGCGGACAAACCGACCTCCTTTTTTGTGTAGTAAGGAAAAGAAAAATGCAAAAGCATCTGTGTTTGGTCTGAATTCACTCTGCTGACTGTCCAAATCTTTTAAAACTGGCTTCTTGGTTGGGGTTAGGTGGGGCTTGTGCATCATATAAACGGTCTAGATCGGCTGTCCGATGACGTCTATGCACGTACGATGGCCCACAACGGCCGGACATCTCAGATAACTGCAAACAGGGCCTGCGTATATCTTTACCTTGTGAAGCTTGGTGGGCCCATTCTTCATGTCTTCGTGGAAATCCATTCCGTCCATTAGCTTTCCCACAAAAAACCATTTGGGAAGGGATGGTTTTGATCGATTTCAGCGTGGCCCACAGGATTTTTTTCACTACTGTCCATCCTCTGTTTGGATAGTCAAAACCAGATCTTCGTTGTCATTTGAAATAATGCCACCTAGGCAGTGGTAATATGGGCCATATTAGTCTAATGGACGGTCCCGATCATCCGTACGATTGATCATGATGGCCCATGAAAAATCATCTGCAAGCTCTGTTTGAGCATTCACAGACGAGAAGGAGAAGGAACGTAAATTCCTTTTGAATTTTTTCGATTAAAAGTCTGTTTACTGACTTTGACAGTTCAGTGCACTGCAACTGCATGTGCACCCCATATACGCATAATGTAGTGTGGGGTTCATCATGATGATCTTGTGAAATTAGTACTGTCCATCCATTTTATCGCCTTGTTTAAGGCGTTGAGTCCAAAATTGGACAGTATTCAGAGATCAGGTGCGCCCCACTTAAGGATTTAAAGGGCTGATCTGTTTGTTGGGCCACTTTTCCTAGGATCCAGGAGATGAAATTCGACATGTACGGTTAATTTATGGTCCTCAATCCATGTATGAAGTTTCAAATCGAACAGATAGTAGGAACCCCATGATCTTGCATTATGAATTATTTTCGGGCCACTTGAGCTTCACTTTCTCAATTTTCGCAGATCCCTTGTGTGTAATTCCATCGATCTTGGTCCCCTAGAGTCCGTCCCTTGCCTTTATTATCGTCAGAGCGTTAAATCCATGCTTTTAGCACCTTATTTCGATTCAAGCTCGTAATTACACCCTGCATTACAAGAATGATAAAACGGGCCATTAAACAGTGTCTTGTGTGTAGATCCATGTAAAAACTAGGGTTTAATATGCAATATTTGACCCTCAACACAACCCCCAACTAGCATCTTGCTAGTCCCGAGCAAAGCATGCGAAAAATAAGTTGAGAATTATAGGACAATTTCTATGAACTCGAATGATTTTTGAAAAACAAATCAGATGCGAGAAATCTAAGATTCATAAATGTTGAGAATTATTTTCTCTTGGACTCAATAACATAGTAAACTTCATAATCATGTTCAAAGTATTAATCCATCAATTAGAATAATTCTAAACATTGAGTTCCTTAGGTGTATAATCTAATCTCGACTTATCATCATTAAAATTCGCTTCTCTATTTCAGGATATCATTGGTAATCAACAAGAGAATTCATGATAACCAAAACTTGTCTCACAGATCATCTTTTCATTCTTTCAACTTTTGATTTTTCCATTAACAATAATGCCAAGAAGGGGAATCAAATCCTCACCTTTAGGGAGCAAACCTATGGTGAAGACCGTATACCCAACCCTTTTTCACATATCATCCATGGGGAATTAAATCTACATCTATAGGGAGTAAACCTATGGTGAAGATTATTCGCCAGCCTTTTCCAAAGGTATCTATTTTTTATTTTATTTTATTTTTTTCTTCAGTTGATCATGAAGGGCAAATTTTTCAAGTTGATTCCTTACATGCTTAGTGATTACTAAGTTAACTCTTCAATATCAAACTGAAACCTTAATGTGAAAGTGAGATGTGACATGTGAAATCATGACTCAATCAATGTTTACAACTTCTAATTATGGATTAATAATTCAAACTTAACTGTGAAATCTAACAAATAGTTGAACGCAAGAGTCATAAATTACCAACATCACTTATCTTGTAAATTTAAATCCAAGATGTCCATCAAAATCACTTCGAATTCACCTAATCTAGAAAAAATTTAAAAAAAAATTCATAATTTTTTTGCTCAAGACCAAGAAAATACTGATTAGGAAACCTAATCTCCCACCCCCAACCTAAAATCTACATTATCCTCAATGTAAAAGATATGAGCATACAATGCACATAGGACAACGAAAGTAAATGAGAAGTGATGGGAAGATAGTACCTGGATAATGAATCGAGAGAGAGATTTTCCAAGAGATCGTAGTATGGAAGCCGGTTAGCACGAGAGAGAAAGCAAAATAAAAATAATAAAAATAAAATCCTACCTATGCCACTTTCGCAGGTGCTCTCGATTGTATTTAGCATATGCAACAAGCCTTTAAACCCCTAGGTTGCCTATAGTGGACGAGTTGTAGTCTCGTGAGGGTTTATAGCAATGTTACCCATAAACATTGAATCAATCATGCTACAAGGTTCCTCTTACGGCCAATATCTTGATAAGTTTCTCAGTAAGTTTCTCAACAGGATCATCCAAAAGCCCTTTTTGCAATAGGCTTAGGCGCCCTAGAGCATGACTTTCCAGAGAGACTTATTGTCACGCCCCAAACCCGAAAATCGAATTCATAAGAATCCCGATTACAGAATCTGGTGCCGACAGCCTCCGTAGTACCCCATTCTCGGCTCCTAGCATTCATATCCAGATTCTGATCCTGGGATCCTACAAGGAGGATTTTTTTTTATACATATAACTAGTAATAAGCATAACCACAAGATTACCCAATTCACAAAAGCAACATCATCATCACATATCCACTAATATAATCGTTTGAGTACAATACTGAAAGGAAAATACATAAATAAAAATCAAGCTCTAGAAGACCACTGCACGCTCCAAGCTCAACACTGTTACAACCTAACATCACCTGCACGCATCTATCATGCATAAGCTTATAGAAAGCTTAGAGGGTGGTGTAAGTGTGTGCACAAGGTAAGTGCCAGTATTCAATAGAATGTCATAATCATACAATACCAAAGATACTAGTAATTCATAATTCGTACATCATCGGAATAAGCAGAAATACTGACAAGTCCATAAGTCAATAAATATCAGGATACGCAATATAGAACAGTTATGCAATAAAGAATCATAAAGAGATAAATATCAGATGTCGAGGATGCAATGCAATATACAAATCCTGCTAAGTCTATCTAGGCCATATAAGTGCAGAAACATAGCAACCCAAAATGCCATATACCTGCGGATGTAATGCAATATGCGATGCGAATGAAACGACCATGCTTGGAGTGTGAAGTCGGGATGATAGTACGTAATATCGAAGGCTACAGGGTCCACCACAATGGACTTCTATCCAAACCAGTCCCATACCTAAATTTGGATAGTCAGACTCAACGTGGTATAACTCTTGATCTCAGGTTGGTCACGCGCCTAATCGAAATCCTTGCCATAACGAAGGTACACAACAATTAGTTACGCACCACCAGCTCGAGTGGATAGTGAATGAATAAATGAATGAGCATGCAACTCCTACTCAATAAGTCCACATATCAGTATGGTTCCTCTCTAAAAAATCACCGGGGTCTATTACACTCCAAACCAGATTGTCACCCCATCGCACACAACAAGGTGAGTGGAAGAGACTTCACTATCCACCTGCCAATATTGAACCCGGCTCGTCAATAGCGGACCCATTCCTTGAGCTGGTTAGACTCAGCCTAGCATTGTCCCCTCCTATCGGGCAGGTAAGGCCGCACCCCCTTCTAACCGACCATGACACAGTGGAGAGCGCAGCCATCTGGTAATCGGCACTCGGCGCTCATCTACCCACTCAGTCTAGACGTTAGAGCAACCTCTAGAACCAAGAGGGTTTAGGGACTTTAACCCAGGGATATCTATAACACCCCATGTAGAACAGATTTTTGGTGTCCCATCTGGCCATCCACGATATGCCTGTGGAGGCTACGACCCTGATATCGCTAGGGCATACAGTAATCACAGTACACAATGTAAGATGCATGAGTCATACAATCCAGACATGCATCAATCCTGAACATACGATGTACTCATGTGAGACAATCTCCACCTATCAGGGAATCTCATAACAACATGCCCAATGACATATGCAATGATCAACCACATTTCATATCAAACATGCAGATGATGCGTATGGGATGTATCGTGATGCTATGCTGTCACATACTCATAATCGATATCAATAACCTGTATTAACAATCGGCCTCGACAATGTGGACATCTAACCAGTATTGCCCCAAGGAGTGACCCTCATAGAGCCAAACATATAATGGGCCCACGGCCTCACACAAGGGCCTAATATACAACACAATGGGCCTTACTCAAAGGTTACATGTACACAATAGGTGGGCCCTGCTCATGGCCTAACATGCATCACAATGGGCTCCTTCGTCTGGCCTTCAAATGCATCACAATGGGCCTCATCACCTAGGCCTCAATATACACCACATTGGGCCTTAGACATGGGCTGAACACACATCACGTCGGGCCTCAAATACGGGTCGCATGTTCATCATATTGGGCCTCGACAATCAAAACCGGTAATTGGCCATCTGAATCAGTAATTGACCTCGATCAATAATTGACAATCGGTCACGTCATATCAGAATCGGTAATCGGCCTCAAGACGAGGTTATAGATGGATGGCCGATGACAGTCCAAGCAATACCAATGGGGCCCATTTGTTTGGGGTAACCCACTAGAGGATGATGAAAATGAGCCCATCCAGGCCTAAAGGAAGGTCACAATATGGACATTTAACCATCACAGCTCATCAATGTGGACATTTAACCAACATTGCTTCCAAGGAGTGGCCCACATGGGGCCGAACATACAGTGGGCCTGTGGTCTCATACAAGGGTTTGTTATACATCACCATGGGCCGAATACATGCGCCTAATATACATCATTATGATCCACGACCCATGGTCCTTCGATACATCATAATGGGCTACGATCCATAGACCTCAATATACATCAAGTGGATTGCATTAATGAGTCTCATATACATGACAGGAGGGCCCTGCACATGGGCCTCAAACATACAACATGTGGGCCCTACACATGGGTCTTGAATACATCAAATGGGTCACGTATCTGGGACTCGAATACGTCAAGTGGCTACACATCATGGGCCTAGTATATATTACAATGGGTCTTGCCCATAGGCCACAAATACAACTTATTAGGCCTTTTAAATACAATGAGTGAGCCGCACAAGTGGACGGTATGGGTGAAACATGCACAGCATGGTGAGCCTGTATAGTGTAGGCAAGCCCAACACATGCAAGAAGTGGGCCCTGTGCCATCAAGACGGGTAAATAGTGCGGATATAAAATACGTACATCGGAGTGAGTCCCACCATTCAGCGGCTAGATGATGCGGATATACAATACACTTATCATGGTTGGATCACACATTGAAATGGGCCTTATGTACATCCCATTGGGCCCCGACCCATGGGCCTCAAATACCAAGGTGGGCCTCATAACATGGGCCATAAATACATAAAGATGGGCCTAATCATGTGGGCCTCACATATATCAAAGTTGGCCTCCACAACGGGCCACGAATACATCAAAGTGGGCCCGACAAATGGGCCTTATAAATATCAAGGTGGCCTCAAATATAAATTACAAGTGAGCCTCAAATATACATCATAGATGGGCCACATGGATGGGCTGCACCAATGGACCTCATGTGTGCAATGAGTGGGTCTCTCAAGGCAATGAGGCCTACGACCCAAAATAAATGGACATGTGTAGTATACATACATCATGGTGGGCCTCACAGGGCATCCCTTCACTGGGCGCTCAATCACCACTATCCCCTAGTGTGGTCCACTTGGGATTTGGGCCTGCCTCTCAACGGGGCCCACGACCCTTACACTACCTGGGAAAGCGGATGGGTAGCGTGGAAATACAACACATACACTTACTGCTATAGGCCCTGATTGGTCATCCAAATAGATGGACGATCTGGATAAAATACGTGCACATGGTGGGCCTCACACATATTACTAATAGACCCGTAAACATATGAACATCATGGATATAACGCATACAATGGAAAAAGGCCTCACCATGTGGGCCTCACATATATCACAAAATGGGCCCCACGAGGCAGCCCATGGTCCAGAAAATGGTTGGGCATCATGAATATAGAGCAGGTACGACACGGTGGGCCTGCTGAAGTGAAACACAACATGGTGGGCCTGCTGAAAATATACATCATGGTGGTGTGGTGGCCCACCAGAGATTTGAATCTGCCTTAGTTTTAGTCTCAACCTTAAAACGATCTTGCCAAATGGATGGACTGTTTGGATATAACACAAACATCATGTACGGGCCAACATAGGCTGCTAACGACATACAACAGTTATATAACTGGTGTGAGGTATACCAGCCAAAGTACATCCACCGTCCATAATGGACGGTGTGGATCACCACAAACATTGCTGATTGACCCCCCACAAATATAACATACATATAAATATTATATCATTAAAATAATAATATATTTACCTTTTTAAGAGGACAGCAACGTCCAGGTCCTGGAAGGCCTGGATATTGCATCATGGTGGGGTCCACGATCACGTCCAGATGGACAGGTGGCGTGGAATATGAAGCATACATCATGTTGCGCTCCTCACACCCGTCCATATGGACGCTGTGGATATAAAACATATACATCAAGGTGGGGTACCATCCCACACGTGCAACACCTGTGGGGTGGCCCCACATGGCTACAAATGGTTGGACAGTATAGATGAAACACATACAACGGGTAGGCACGTGCAGCAACGTGGGACCCACCGTCCAAGATTTAGACGGTGTGGGTCCAACACATAAGCAAGGTGGGTTCGCACGTGTGGGCCACCATAATGTTTATTCTCCATCCAATCAATGAATAAGGTCACAGAGACCTGGATTCAGATGAAAAATAATCAGAAAAAAAAAAGTTTCAAAGGTAAACGTTCAATCCCCTGCTGCTAGTGGTGTGGTCCACCCGAGCACCGTTAACAGAAGATTTTTGAGGGGGCCCACTGCCCTAAATGAGGCCACAAAATTCATGGTGTGGATGTACGACACACACATCATGGTGGGGTCCACGTACGGGACCCACGTCCCTGCCCTCTCACCATCACAGAGCAGCAGGACGCTGCTCTTATGTACCTTATAAGAAATTTTCCATTGAATTACTCGAGGTATCCAGAATATATATGATTCACCTGTGGCAGAAGAAGTTTCAATGTTAGTATCCCATTGTGAATCAGAGACTACATGTAGATCAAATTGAGAAAAAATTTCAGGAAGTGATGTAGTCTCAACACATTCCTAAGTAGTAGACTTCGTTTCAATTTTTAGCTCCTCCTCACCTAATGGTAAACATTTAGGATCTGTAGAAGAATGGGCTTCAGAGTAAGGGTTCTCTCGGTCAGTGATGACTACCGAGATGTTGTCTTGCAAGGCATTCACTATATCTCTTATCATGGGATCATTTGAATTTACAAAGTGTACCAAGCAATCATCCAAAGAGTTGGAAAATTCAGTTGATCATGACTTATGTTCCACATTAGAGCTCGTTATGATCTGCCTAAGAAATCCATCGTCTTTAAAGGTAAACGGAGGTGTGCTCTCTTGCTCTAGCCCTACTCAAACAGATTGAGGGTCAGTATACGAAGCATTGATGTGCAGACTCTATTCATTGATACTACTCAGAAGAGGCATTGAATAGTCAACATTCAACAATTCAGATGGTGGCCTTAATTGGGTGGTTTCAAAATCCAGAGTCATATCGAGTAACTCGTCCATCTCCCGATTCATATCATCATTCAATTCAGGGGAGTGGTCCAAACCTATCTCACAAGATATAGAAGGGTTAGTTGTAAGGAGCTCATCCACTTTTAGATCAGACATGTCAGGTGAGTAGAGTAGCTCATTATGACTGTTCTCTTCTTATACTTCTCGATCATTGACCTGAACCAAACTTGAGATTAATTTCAAGGGAACTGTGGCTACACATTCAGGATTGTCATCCCAATACTCATCATATTCTAGTTCAGTGCAATGCACATTTGGGATGGGACCACTTTCCTCACATTCTACACCTAGAATGGTTTGAGGTTCGTATAAACTAACCTCTTCTTCATCATTGAAATCTAGTGTGTCCTGTGAGGGAAGTGTATCATCATCATTATATTTAAAAGACACCCATGTCTCCTCCCCATTCTTTTGAATAATCATCGAGATTAACTATTCAAGAAATTGAACCACATGCCTGTTAACATAATTCAACTCTTCATTCCAAATTCCAGAGTTTTTCAAAAGAGAGTGAGGATCACTTTCCTCGTATTGTATTTCTGGATTGGGTTGGGGCTGAGATGAACTAGCCTCCATTAACCTATTAAGGCGTGATTCAAGCGCTTCTGCTAATTTTCTCATGCCAGTAATATAGTCTGTGTAACTTGAAGATAACTCCTCTTGGATCGTTTCTGGTGGATATTCAAAAGTGACTGATCCATGCGGGTTATTACCATGATGCTTACCTACTCATCTTCGAAATATTTCTGTTTCCACTGATCAAAATCATACAGGTCATCTATCGGGAGTTGATACACGTCATCATTCCAATAATCACATACTGTTTTCTTAACTCGTGGAAAGTAATTATTCTACCATAGATAATCACTAAAAGACTTCTTAATCGATGGAGCATCATATTCTAATTGGTTCTCGAAGATATTTTCAGAAAAAATTTGAGGCATAGGCTGTTTTCCATATGTTATCTCAACATACAGACGTGCCCACTCATTTAGATACATGGTGAAACCTTAACTCTGAATCTAATCCTAAAGAAAATAAAAAAAATTCTGATAGCAGTACAGAAAGTAAGAGAAGTTAGAAGGATATTATCACATTAGAAGTTCCTATGTTAAGATCCTGTAAAAGAAAACAAAAGAAATTAGTTTCTAAAAGATAAAATCTAATATAAAGAATAGAGGAAGTAAAGAGATTAAGATGAAGTTACCAATTAAGAGATCTAACAAAATCCTACAAAGTAGGAAAGTAAGTTATTTTATAAAAATCAATTAAAACGAAGATCTTAAAATTAAAGTTAGTAAAAATCCTAATCTTAATCTAATTCTAAAACCAATTAATTTCAGAGAATCGTAGCCGTCAGTCCCCGGCAACGGCACCAAAAACTTATTCACTCCCCAAGTGCAGGGTTGTGATGTAGTAATAAACTCGATAAGACCAAGGTCGAATCCCAAGGGACTGATATTTGTACGTTATCTGAAACTAACTAGAACTAGAATGAGATGAAATCTAATTTGAGTTGTAATTTGAGGAATAATTATGAAATATTAATCTAAAATTTTAAAGAATTCAGAGGTAGGGAACTAGGGATTCAGAGGATCCACTTGTAGAGACCAGTGAGATCTTAGGCCTGCTTTAAGAATCATGAAAATTAAACTGAACTTACTTGATATAGTTTTCAAGAGATGAAAGGTATATGAATTAGAATGGATTCCATCACCAAACCATGCCCAAGAGACAAAGTAAACAACAGAATTAAACTAATTACCAACCAATCACATGTATGAAGGTTAGGAAGGGTACCGTCATCCGACCATGCCTAGGAGACGATGGTGAACAATAAGGCTTCCTAACGTCATAAACATTAAAAGGAGAAAGAAATACTCAAAGCCATCGCAAATCTATTGTAATTTCAGTCACAACAAAGCATTAAAAACTAAAAGTATTCCCTTAATAATCAAACTAAAATCAACTCCAATTCATAAATTAAAATTAAATTAAAAACATAAAATAAAATCTCCCATCTCCTTACAAGCTTCACCTCTTAGCCCTAGCTAAGAGGTTTAGCCAAAAGCTAGAATCTCTTAAACAAAACTAAAATTAAAAATAAAAGAAAAATAAAAGAAAAAAAAATAAACAACTTATTCCCACGTTTGCTTCCACGTCTAGGCCCTCCTTGAATGCCCCCAGTCTTCTCTCTTCTTTCCTTCTTATATGCAGTAGGTGGGACAATGGAGAATGGTAGGAGTTAGTTTGCAACTAGAGTCGGTGCGGACGAACCGACCTCCTGTTTTGCGGAGCAAGGAAAAGAAAAATGCAAAAGCATCTGTGTTTGGTCTGAATTCACTCTGCTGACTGTCCAAATCTTCTAAAACTAGCTTCTTGGTTGGGGTTAGGTGGGGCTTGTGCATCATATAGATGGTCTAGATCGACCGTCCAATGACGTCTGTGCACGTACGATGGCCCACAGCGGCCGAACATCTCGGATAACTGCAAATAGGGCCTGCGTATATCTTTACGCTATGAAGCTCGGTGGGCCCATTCTCCATCTCTTCGTGGAAATCCATTCCGTCCATTAGCTTCCCTCAAAAAATCATTCGGGAAGGGACGGTTTTGGATCGATTTCTGCATGACCCATAGGATTTTTCTCACTACCGTCCATCCTTTATTTGGATGGTCAAAACCAGATTTCGCTGTCATTTGAAATAATGCCACCTAGGCAGTGGTAATATGGGCCATATTAGTATAATGGACGGTCCCAATCATCCGTACGATTGATCATGGTGGCCCATGAAAAATTGTCCGCAAGCTCTGTTTGAGCGTTCGCAGATGAGAAGGAGAAGGAATGTAAATTCCTTTTGATTTTTTTTGGTCAAAAGTCTGTTTACCAACTTTAACAGTTCGGTGTACTGCAACTGCATGTGCACCCCATATACGCACAGTGTAGTGTGGGGTCCATCATGATGATCTTGTGAAATCCATACCGTCCATCCATTTTATCGCCTTGTTTAAGGCGTTGAGTCCAAAATTGAAGAGTATTCAGAGATCAAGTGTGCCCCACTTAATGATTTAAGGGGTTGATTTGTCTGTTGGGTCACTTTTCCTAAGATCCAGGAGCTGAAATTCGACGTGTACGGTTAATTTATGGTCCTCAGGCCATGTGATGCAGTAATAAAATTGGTAAGACCGAGGTGGAATCCCAAGGGACTAATACTTGTATGTTATCTGAAACTAACTAGAACTACAACTAGAATGAGATGAAATCTAAATTGAGTTGTAATTTGAGGAATAATTGTGAAATATTAGTCTAAAACTTTAAAGAATTCAGAGGTAGGGAACTAGGGATTCAGAGGATCCACTTGTAGAGATCAAGGAGATCTTACGCCTGCTTTAAGAATCATGGAAATTAAACTGAACTTACTTGATACAGTTTTCAAGAGATGAAAGGTATATGAATTAGAATGGATTCCATCACCAAACCATGCCCAGGAGACAAAGTAAATAACAGAATTAAACTAATAACCAACCAATCACATGTATGAAGGTTCGGAAGGGTACCGTAATTCGACCATGCCCAGGATACGATGGTGAACAATAGGGCTCCCTGACGTCATAAACATTAAAAGGAGAGAAATACTCAAAGCCATCGTAATCTATTATAATTTCAGTCACAATAAACCATTAAAAACTAAAAGTATTTCTTTAATAATCAAACTAAAATCAACTCCAATTCATAAATTAAAATTAAATTAAAAACATAAAATAAAACCTCTCATCTCCTTATATGCTTCACCTCTTAGCCCTAGCTAAGAGGTTTAATCAGCCATAGCCATGGAGAAGCTAGAATCTCTTAAACAAAACTAAAATAAACGAAAGGAAAAAAAAAAACAAACAACTTATTCCCACGTTTGCTACCACGTCCAAGCCCTCCTTGAATGCCCCCAGTCTTCTCTCTTCTTTCTTTCTTATAGGCAGTAGGCGGGATGATGGAGAATGGTAGGAGTCGGTTTGCAACTGGAGTCGGTGTGGACGAACCGACCTCCTGTTTTGCGTAGCAAGGAAAATAAAAATGCAAAGGCATCAGTGTTTAGTCTGAATTCGCTCTGCTGACTGTCCCAATCTTCTAAAACTGGCTTCTTAGTTGGGGTTAGGTGGGGCTTGTGCATCATATAGACGGTCTAGATCGACCGTCTAATAACGTCTGTGCATGTACGATGGCCCACAGTGGCCGAACATCTCGGATAATTGTAAACAGGGCCTGTGTATATCTTTACGCTTTAAAGCTCGGTGGGAACATTCTCCATGTCTTCGTGGAAATCCATTCCGTCCATTAGCTTTCCCTCAAAAAACCATTTGGGAAGGGACAGTTTTGGATCGATTTCGGTGTGGTCCACAGGATTTTTCTCACTGTCGTCCATCCTCTGTTTGGACAGTTAAAACCAGATCTTCACTGTCATTTGAAATAATACCACCTAGGCAGTGGTAATATGGGCCATATTAATCTAATGGACGGTCCCGATCATCCGTACGATTGATCATGGTGGCCCATGAAAATTGTCCGCAAGCTCTGTTTGAGCATTTGCAGATGAGAAGGAAAAGGAATGTTAATTCCTTTTGAATTTTTTCGATCAAAAGTCTGTTTACCGACTTTGACAGTTCGGTGCACTGCAACTACATGTGCACCCCATATATGCACAGTGTAGTGTGGGGTCCATCATGATGATCTTGTGAAATCCATACCATCCATTCATTTTGTCGCCTTGTTTAAGGCATTGAGACCAAAATTGAAGAGTACTTAGAGATCAGGTGTGCCCCACTTAAGGATTTAAGGGGCTAATATGTTCGTTGGGCCACTTTTCTTAGGATCCAAGAGCTAAAATTCGATGTGTATGGTTAATTTATGGTCCTCAGGCCATGTATGAAGTTTCAAATCGAACAGATAGTGGGAACCCCGTGATCTTGCATTCTGGATGATTTTCGAGCCACTTGAGCTTCACTTTCTCAATTTTCACAGATCCTTGGAGTGCAATTCCATCGATCTTGGTCCCTTGAGTCCGTTCCTTGCTTTTAGTGTCGTTAGAGTATTAAATCCATGCTTTTTGCACCTTATTTCGATCCAAGCTTGTAATTATAGCCTGCATCACAAGAATGATAAAACGGGTCATTAAACAGTGTCTTGTGCATAAATCCATGTAAAAACTAGGGTCTGATATGCAATATTTGACCCTCAACAATAAAGCCTAAGGGAAGGTCACAATGTGGACATCCAACCATCATTGCCCATCAATGTGGACATTCAACCAACATTACACCCAAGGAGTGGCCCACATAGGGTTAACCATATAGTGGGCCCATGACCTCACACAAAGGCCTAAAACATATCGCAATGGGCCTCATACAAGGGCCACATACACATCACTATGGGCCGCATCACATGGACTTCAATACATCACAATGGGCCTCCCTCATGGGCCTCAAATACATCACATTGGGCCTCGCCCATGGGCCTCGATTACATCACATTGGGCCTCACCCATGGGCTTCAAATACACAATAGGTGGGCCCTACACATGGGCCTAATATACATAACAGGTGGGCCCTACACATGGGCCTTATACAATCAAGTGGGCTACATCAATGGGTCATACTAATGTGCCTCATATACATCAAGTGGGCCTTATATAGGTCACATTGGGCCTCATACTGGGCCGTATCATATGACCCTGCTGACTGCATATTTGGGCTTGACTGTTGAGGCCCAGGCCTTAAAATGATCTGGAAGTAGTGGACGATGTGGATACAACACCTACATCATGGTGTGGTCCATGGATGGCGTAGATAAAACACTACTTACATCACGGTGGTTTCCACCATCCTATAGACAGTGAGGGTAAAACCCATACATCAGGGCCCACGTCCTCAGACAGACGGTGCGGCTACAATACATACATCCTAGTTGGGCCCCATGCATATCTAAATGAAGGACGGCTAGGATATACATCACATGCATCAATGGTGGGCTACAGAACTAGTTGATGTCAATTATAGCGGCAGTAAAAACTGCTGGTTGTCCAACAGATGGACGATCCATATACAAAATACATACATTAAGATGGGCCCCACCTATTGCCAGGTGGGTGGTTGGATAAACATATACTTCATGATCGAGCCCAGAGAATTTGCTGATGTCCAAACAGATGGAAAATAGGGACATAATACATACCCATGATCAGAACCACATCTTACTTACATCCATACAATAGACAGTTGGATATAACACATACATTATGTGGGACCCACAAAACTTGCTGACATCAGTCCAGCAACTATCTGTTGCTGGATGAACGGTGATAAAACACATATATCATGTGAGCCCCACACCACATGTGAGACTGGACGGGCTGGATTTACCCACCGTCCCACCTGCTAGATGGTGGGATGAAGCGCATGCATTACATCAGGCCCCACAGCACCGTCCAGAGATGCACAGTGCAGGTATAAAATACATACATCAAGGTATGGCCCCACCCTACACGTGCAACACGTGTGGGTGGGTCCCATACCCTAATAAAATGGATGGACAGTATGTGTAAAATGCATACATCAAGGAGGACCCCTCCCGTCACCATCCAGGACATCCATTGATGGACGGACGGTGTGGATGTGGACCATACGTCATGGTCAGGGCCACCTGGCCTGCTGACACTAGTGGGCAGCAGCGGCTGCCTACTACATGGGACCCACCGTGATATGAACGGTGTGGATTCAAAAATATACATCAAGGTGAGTCCCTCCAGCATGGCCCACCATAGATTTGTATTTGCCTTAGTAGAGAGGGCGTGGATGCACCACACGTCCTCAATGGGTGGGGCCCATGATCTGGATGGCATAGATAAGGCACATACCTCATGTGGGATCCACACCTGTGGACCCACAAACTTTGGAGAAAGCTAATATTTATGTTTTACCAATGTCCAGTAGCAACAATTGTTGGACGATGTGCATGCAGCACCAAAAAATGGTGGGGTCCATGTCCTGATGATGGACGGACAGGATAAAATACAAGCATCATGATGGGGTCGATGTAGTGGATGGTGTAGATAACCCATACAACGTGGGATCCATGGAACTTGCTGACATCTAGTATGTCAGCCAATCCCTTTCCCAATCAGGTGGGTCTCTACGTGGGACCCACCACATATTATCTTAATATATATGTGTGTGTGTGTGTGTGTATTGTAATATATATATACCTCATATATGGGTCCAGCGTCCAGGCCCTGGACAGCCTGGATGCGGACACGCTACACAGTGGGGTCCCATCGTCTCTGATGGACGGTGAGGATGAAACACATATTAATGGGGTCCACTACAACAGGACGTAGAGAGAGAGAGAGAGAGAGAGAGAGAGAGAGAGAGAGAGAGAGAGAGAGAGAGAGAGAGAGAGAGAGAGAGAATGAGAGAGATTAAGAGATCGGTGATGGTGGAGGGGCCCTACCACTATGGGCCCCTCTTGATACAAAGCCTATATCAATGTCGGTCCCACCAAATGTGGGCCCTTAAATCACAAAATAAAATGAAAGAAAGAAAATTTAAAATCACCCAACATTGTTGTTCTTACTTAGTTCGATGAAACCCTAGCTCCTCAGCTTTGACTTTAATGGAGGATGATGAACATTGGATGGTTGGATGGTGGAGATGTGAGGTAGGAAGTGGGCCACCCAAAGCTCTCTCATGGAGCTCTCATGCCTTGGACGGTTGCTTGGAGAATGATGGAGAGAGATGAGAGAGAGAGGGTTGTAAGGGAGAGGGATGGGTGAAAAGGTGAGTGATGTGTACTTGACATGTAAGGTTTGCTTTGACTTTGGGGTTGCTTGGGGATGAGGCATGTACTTGTCATGTGAGGTGACGTGATACTTGATTGATGGGATGTGATGTGATTGATTTGAAAGATTGTCTTGGGTTTACAAATTCGCAGCATTTTCCTCAAACTGAATGCAGGCCCACATCTCCTGACCTAGGTATCACCTCGGTGTGTAATACGCAGCATTAGAACCGCGGTGATGACGCGGTCGCTAAGGTACAAGTCTTGGGTTAAACCGACTCTGAAATATGAGATATGACTTAGGGTCATGCGCAACTACTGATTATGGTTCGCGGGTCACCGGAATTCGACCGGAAGGATTGGAGAAGCCTACGGAATAGTATGGGCTAGAATATGAGCCTCATGAAGGGAGTGAGCTTCATTATATTTAAATTCAAATTATTAAAGGAGAGTTCGAATTTCAACGCTTCAAACGAAGGAATTTGGACACGATAGTGAAATCCAAAAGAGGACATAAGGTGTCCAAATGAAATCGAATCATGCTTAAGATGCAATCAAAATTGAATAATGAAATAACAAATTAAGGAAGGTAAACAAATGCGCATACTAGTAACAATAACATGGATAACATGAAGTATAAATGCCATGCCCCAGACTCGGTGACCGGACTCATAAGGAACCCGATAGCCAGTTCTGGTCGCAACAGCCTCTGTAGTTCCCCATTCTCAGCTCCTAAGGCAGGTTCCGATCCTCGAATCCTATAAGGAGGATTTTCATGATCATTATATATGTTTCAATACGAGCATACCTAAGATCACAACAAATAAATATCATAAATAACAAAGAAACACACAGCAAAATCCAATATGAATTTGAACTTTTCAAGTACAAGGCTGATAGGAAATACATAGGGTAACAAAAGAAAGAAGGAAAGATCTATAACATTGGGTCCTCAACTTAACTCCTATCCAAGCTCTACCGCTAAGACACCGACCTAGGATCTCCTACATGCATCAATCGTGCATACGCTTATAAAAGCTTAGAGGATGATGAAAGTGTATGATAATGGTGCATAGAAGAATAATAAGGGATGCGGAAGGGAAACATGATCAATGCCAATATCACTAGCCTTATCAAGGCTAAGCCATGAATGCAGGCAGTCATAACAAGGCTATGCAATAAAATAAGGCTTACACAGCTGATACCAATGTAATGTGAAGTAATGTCAATGCTCACAACTAATCCACATATCTAATACAGTTCCATCATAAGGAATATCACTGGGGTCTAATGCACTACATGATGATTGTCAATCTCAAGACCGCATAGTTAAACAAGCATAAGAGACCACACTACCCGCCTGTGGACAACCAGTCACCAGCAAGGCTCAATGGTAATGGACTCATTCACGAGCTGGTCAAACTCATCCTAGTAATGCCCTCCCATTAAGGCGGATAAGGCTACATCCCATCCCAACCAACTACACGATAGTGGAAGACGTAGCCTAACGGTGTAAGGCACTCGGGTGCTCATGTTTCTACTCGGTCAGGGCATTGGGGCATATTCTTGGTACCATGGAAGGTTTAGAGGCTTTCACCCAAGGATATATTATGCACTCCAAATGCTCAAATAATATATTTTCAGTGTCCACATATGGCCATCCACGAATACCCCTATGGAGGTAAGGCTCTGATGAAGCAAGGGCAATCATATCTATGAGATGTAATGCCAGATGCATGAGTCACGCATACCGATCATGCACTAGCTCTAAGCATTCAATGTGTACAAGAGGGGAACTCCATCCATCTATCATATTAACCTAATGACCATGTACAAATGAAATCCAAACACACCATGATGCATATGGGTCATGAGGGTGCACTATACGGCAATGATAACTTAGAACATACTCTTCCTTCCTAAGGAGGGAATCAAATTTAGGTACTTAGATAATTAATATAAAAAATAATCCTCTAGTGGGGGCCCAATACTTTGGAATAATCCACAAAACTAAGGAGGGCAATATATAAGCTTAAAGGAATGAGCAGCCCTAACGAGGGATTATGGTAGGCTTTAAACCACCCATAACAACCCATGGATCTACTTTAGGGCCACTAAGGAGGACATCCAACCTCAACCGGATCCTAAAAGGTATCCCTCTACTACTCGAATATAAAACATGGCCCAAGCAATCCATGGCCTAGTGGGCTATACACCAAGCCCAACACATAGGTAATATGATGGGCCCTTAAGAAAGGTTTGAGCCCAACCATAAAGGTCATAAACCCACATATTGTGGTGGGCCTAATGGGTAGCCCGGTAATGTAACTATAAGGGCAATCCTTATACTTATTTCAAGTGAGTTGGGCCTCACAACTTGACCCAAGTACAAGGTTATTTTTAATGGGAAACCAAGGGCCTAACTACTTGCATATTACGGCCCATAAACCAATCACAATAAGTAGTAAATATAGGCCCAAAGGTCAAGAGGCCTATCTAGAAAGTTTCAGGACAAAAGGGCCTAAAAAATCCAACAAATAACTATGAACATTGATCCAATAAAAACCCAACTAGATTGAGCCTCAAGTGTGCACTAATTAAGCCCAAAGGCACATCAAGGAAATGACAAGATATGTGCATATAATATATTTAAATCTGATGGGTCATGCTACTCCAAAACATGTCATTAAGGGTAGCCAATTTGGGCCTATTGCTGGAATTCCAACCCACCTATTTTCTGGGCCTGCTGAGTCCAGCAATAAAATCAATTTATAAAATTATAATTTACTAGTGACCCACACACATCATTGTGGGCCCCACCAGATGAATGGAGTGCATAAAATACCTAAATCAAGTGGGTCATGCTACTGGACTAGACGTCCAGTAGTAGCCCAATGGACCTGGGCATCCTTGCTTGGGCAGCCCATGAGGCCATGGACGGCTGCCCTAATGGACATCAAAGTGGGTCCCATATGTGGACATCCCATAGGGAAGTGGGCCACATCTCATGTGGACTACAATTTAGATGAACGCCATGGATACAAAATACATCAAGGTGGGCTTAAAAGAGGGTGGACAGCTAGCCTATGCTAGACATCCCAGCCTTGGGCGTCCAGCCTTATGGGCCGGTCCAACCCTTGTTAAAGATCGCTCAAGGGTCCGTTGGCCCCAAAATTTGGTAAGTGGGTCCTATGATGGGTGGGCCACCCTCTGGACAAATTTTAGATTTTATTGAATTATTAAAGTATTTATTTGAATTAAAATAAAACTGACTACTGCCCAAAAATCTGGTTAGTGCAGAATTTGGACTGGCCCTGATCTGAGATTCCAATGGTGTGGACTGAAGGCCTCCAAAATTTGGGAAAAATGGTTTTTACATCCCATCATATGTATAACACAGGGTGGGGTCCACAAAAGTGGACCACCAATGCAAAATTTATTTTATAATCAAAGATTTTCAAACTGCCATATTGCTGGAACAGTCCAGAAAATCCAAACTTTCCACCTCACTTGGGCCACAGCTTTAGGGCCTCAATCAAGGTCAGATGGGGATGAAATTTGGTGAATATTAAGATGGGATCCCCACCTTTAAGAAAAGTATATTTGATGGGTAAGAAAAATTCTCCAAACGGTCCCAAAATCTGGTCTAAAATCAACCAGAAACTATCGAGAGAATTCTAGACGGCAACATACACTTGGATTAAATTAATTGTATGAGTTAATTAAAAAGGGAATTACCCCAAAAACTAGGTGTTATGTCCCACCCTAGTGGGCCCCACAATGTCCAAATCAAATCCCAAAGTTACCACACTTGCATACATTAAAAAAGGTTAGCAAATGGGACACCCAAAACCATAGTGTAGGGAGGTATGGGCGTCCCACCCTAGCTAGGCCTTCTGGACAATCCAGGCCCACCAAGTGGGCCACACTCATCATCATCAGAAATAGAAGAAAAGAGAGGGAAGAGGAAGAACATCCTGACCATAGGGAGAAGGCTCAACCACTATTGAGCCTTCCCCAACACAATCACACCCACATATTTCATTCACATTCATATTACATCATGGATCTTCATCATGCATGATCTATATTTAAGATGAATGGTTGAGATACCATCCCAACCTTGATGTAAGGGTCTAGATGACCCATCATGCTATGGAATTAGGAGAAACCTCCATGATGGGGCCCATAAAGGAAAAACCCCATGCATGGGACATGCATGCATAAGGTAGGTCATTTGGCCACATCCAAGGGATTGTGTAGGATCTCCACTATTGATTGGTGGGTTCTACACTTTCAAAAAGAGGAAAAGAGAATATCTAAGCTATGGAAAGGAATGTGTATGTTTAGAGAAGCACCCACCTAAAGATCTTCACCAAAACTTAGATCACCAAGCTCCAAATGCTCTAAGGAATCAAGATTGATGGATGAGATAGGATTGTGATGGATGCATGAAGAGAGATTTGAGAAGAAAGGGGCTGGAATGGTGTGGACATCCCACCTTCTCTAGTTTGGGAGAATGAGAATAAGAAGGGAGAAAATGAGAGGGAGAGAAGAGAGAGGGATGGTTGTAGGAAAACCATCATTGCTAGGTGGCTTGGGAAGAAAAACCATCATGGTTTCTCTCTAAGAAAGGGTAACTTGGTTAGAGAGCTCATTATGAACTAGTAAAAGAATGTCTATATGGGGGCTATAGATTAGGGATGGATGGTTTTGGATAGTGGGTAGTGTAGGATATGGAACTTTGGGTGATGTATGGGTGGTGTGTATTGAAAATTACACAAGAGGGAGTGGGCCACCCTGAAAACATGCTCTTCACACTAGGTGGGCCACATGATCATGATTAAAGGCTAGAAATGAGATGCACACAAGTTATGATCCACACATCGAATGGATGCACAAGACGCAGTGTCGGAACTGCAACGATGATGCGAACAACATGGCATAGGTTTCGGCTCGATCCGAGTCGAGTTTACATGACTAGACTTAAAGATGACCGCAAACACTATCCGGGGGGTTGTGGGTTGCTAGGATTCGACCGGTAGGACCGTGGGAATAAGAGAAATGAATTGCACACTCATATACACACATGCACACACATGCACTCGGGTCGGGTCTTACAATAAAGGGTATAAGATAAGTCTCATTCCATTCCCTTGGATACACATTGGAAGTGAAAATGCAATGCAGGACATAGTATTTGGGAATGCAGTTTGTTTGAGGGAAAGGCATTACCAGACCGTCATTTCGTATTGAATCCACATAGTGTTCTTGTAGTCTATTGTTTTTTTGAATTAGACAATTTTTTTCAGAAAGAGTCACGATCGGTATTCCATCTTTTTCCATGTCAATTTTCATTGAGGCAGATATAGTGGAAGGCGTTATGGTAATTGTCTCTTCTGAAAATTTAATTTTGAAATATAATTCGTCAACAGAGATGTTAGTGATTAAGGCATACATGATTTGTACAATGGACTGATAAACCGTTCCACCCCAAAGCAAAGTCTTTTCACATCCAATCTCGGAAAGGATTTCTACAAGATCAAAATGAGCAATGTGATCTATATTAACTAATCTTTCCATGATAATACTTCTTATGCAAAAATCTCAAACATTCTCTGGATCATCCTTTGGTGAGCATAAAGTCCATACACCAAAAGGAGCCAATTAGGAAGATGAACCAGCTTGTACTTTACGTACAACCCTTATAGCTATTGGTTTCATTAGATAGCACAAGAAAAATGCAAGTCAAAAATGTAGAACATATTTGGAAGAAAACCCATCAAGAAAAGGATTTCAAGATGAAGAAAAGACTATAAAAACTCAAAAATCTAGGAAATGATAACCTAAATCTTGAAGGAGAATAATAAAAATCCACTTACAAGAGAGTTAAGATGATGGATTGGCTGAATGTAGCACCGACGGATCAAAGAAGAAGAAGTAAAAAATGAACAATTTGGGATTTTCCCCCTTTTGTCAATCATTCGCAATTTAGTTAGCCCGAGCATGTGCTTGGCTGGCTAAATTTTTTTGCCAACAACGGGCTGGCTGAAAAAATCCCCAAAAAATTTTAATTTTTAATTTTTTAACATTTATTATTATTTTTCATTTTCTTTTCATGCATCTCTTATTCACAAATACATATAAAGAAAAGAATAATTATTTAACAATACATAGTCCAATGTCATGCTTCAAATTTGAGAACTTAACACTGTTAAGAGGCTTAGTCAGAATATATGCAAGCTGCTTCTCAATTTGAATATATTCCAGTATGATAGCCTTATCTTCAACTAATTCTCATATGTAGTGATATCTTATGTCAATATGTTTCGTACGAGAATGCTAAATTGGATTTTTTGAAATATTAATTACACTCGAATTATCACAATATAAGGTCATCGTATTTTGCATAATTCCATAATCAGCTAGCATTCATTTCATCCACATTAATTGAGTGCAAGCATTCCCTACAACAGTATATTTAGCCTCTGTAGTGGAAAGGGATACAAATTTTTTTTTCTTACTAAGCCATGATACTAGGTAGTTTCCAAGATAGAAACATCCACCACTAATAGATTTTATATCATCCACATTACCTGCCCAATCTACATCAGTATAAGCTGTGATTTGTACAGACATATCATGTGGATACCATAAGCTTATGTTCGCAAAACTTAAGACATCCGATTATCCGTTTAATAGTGGATAAGTGAGATTCTTTAGGGATAGATTGATATCTAACACAAATGTCAACACTGACTGAAATATCAGTCTACTAGCAATTAACTAAAGAAGACTACTAATCATACTGTGATATAATCGAGAGTTAACACTTTTATCTGATTAATATTTTGAAAGTTTAAGAATCATACTCATAAGAGTGTTAAAATTCTTACCATTTTCAAAACCAAACATATTTACTAGGTTCAATGCATATTTAATCTAAGAAATATATATGTCATCTTTAAGTTGTTTGACTTGCAATCTAAGGAAATAGTTTAATTCGCTGACCATACTCATTTCAAATTTGGATTTCATAATATCTGTAAACTCAGTAGATAGATTAGCACACGTAGATCCATAGATAATATCATCAACATAAATTTGAACAATCAGGATATCATCATTATCTTTCTTGACATTCAGGATTTTTCATCACTACCCATGACAAAATTATGACTAAGTAAGAATTTTTTCAACTTCTCACACCATGCTCTAGGGGCGTGTTTTAAACAATAAAGAGCTTTTTTAAGATGGTAAACATGATTAAGGAGTTTGAGATTTACAAAACCCTTTGGTTGTTCAACGTAAACTTCACCATTTAGATCATTGTTTAGAAAAGTACTTTTTACATCCATTTAATATATTTTGAATTTTTTATTACATGTAATGGAAATAAATAATCTCATCGATTCAAGAAGTGCATCAGGCGTAAAGGTTTCATCATAATCAATACATTCAATTTGAGTATAACCTTATACAACCAGTCATGCCTTATTTCTTATAATATTCCCTATTTCATTAGTTTAGTTTTGAAAATCCACTTAGTTCCAATCACATGTTTGTCGAAAGGTTTGTGAACCAGATACCATATATCATTTCTAATAAATTGATTTAATTCACAAAAGGGATTTTCACGGGCTATCACAATTAAAACCCTTTTTGTGATTTTCAAGGGTCATCACAAATAGAAACCCCACTGAGATTTTCACAACCTATCTCAGACAAACCTCACTGAGATTTTCATAGGCTATCTCAGAAAAACCTCACTGAGATTCTGAGCTTTTCACGGGCTATTTTAAAAAAAAAACCTAAAATGAAATAAACTAAATGTACTAATCTTCAAATGAAGATTCGAAGACATGGCAGAAGCTTGTGGTAGAAGTACTTCTTTCTTGAATGTAGATGGAACAATGTTCAATCAGACAAAAAAAGTTTAGGGTTCAATAGATTTTATAAATGAAAAATTCAAATACTACTTGATTTAATTCTCTTAGATCTTAAAGAAGAGTATAGATTACACTCTTAGAATAAGACTTAAACGCTCTTGGAAAAAAGGGAATTGAATAAGCTATAAATTAAAATTTATAAATACCAACTGATAGCTTGCCAAGGACTTAAGCCTTTCTCTCTCTCTCTTGCAGAAGGATTATAGTGATTTTTTGCTGTTCTTTAGAATGAGAGAAGGCCTCAATTTATAAGCAAATAGGTTGGAACTTTGAGTAGCCTAAGACTGGCTTCGGCTGGCTGGATTCCACTAGATTCATTCCAATGGATTTTAGATCACGCAAGATAAGATTTTTTTAAAATTTGGCTGGCCTGAGGTCAAATTTGGCTAGTTGAATTTTCCAATTGGCTAACCGAATTCCTGTAAATTTCAAAAGATTACATTACTAGAATTTTAACCGAGCTTTCTCGGGCTAGCTGAATTTCAAGCTTAGGCTAGCTAAACCAAAACTTATGCTAGAATTTTCAACAAATTTTGTTATTTTGATCAGGCTTAAAGTTAGGCTAACTAAACCAAAAGTTATGTTGGTCAAATTCCAGGGTAAAAACACTTATTAAAATCCAATTTAATAAAATTTTGAAAGATCTTAGCCTAAGGTCTTTCTAGGGTTATACCACCTGTGTTTTAGACAATATATGAGATACCTTGCCTTGAATTTTGACTTGATCATGTCTTGAATTTTGACTGATCATGTCTTGAATTCATGATCAATTTCTTAAGAAAATGTGTCAATCTTGAGTTGATCATAAGCCAATCTTGAGCTAATCTTCAGGCATGTAGAGTAGTTGTGATTCCATACTTGTGATCTGACCTTGAAGCATTGTTGTCTTATAAAATTTGACAATCTATGTGTGCTTAACATAATAGCACTTACATCTTGCATGGCGAATATCCAACTTTCATTAGAAAGTGCCTCATTTACATTACCCGGTTTAATTTGGGAAGTAAAGAAAACATAATTACATATATTTTTAAGCTATCTTTTGGTCTAAACACTAGTGTGATGGTTACTAAGTATTTGATCAGTCGGATGGTCTTTGACTAACCTTAACTCAGTATCATCAGATTTAGATGAGGCTTTAAGTTGATTAACCAAGTTAATATCATCATCATCTTGATCAAGACTGGATATGATCGGTTGATCATCTATTACAACATTTATTGATACTTGTATAACTCTAGTTCTTTTGTTTAGAACCTAGTATGCTTGACTATTTAAAGCATAACTTAGGAATATTTGCTTATCGCTTTTAACTTCAAAACTTTTTAAATTTTCATGATCATGTTAAATAAAGCATTTTCTTCTAAAATTCAGAAATATTTAGTAGTGGGCTTTTTGTTAAACCATACTTCATAAGCTATTTTATTTTTACTTATTCTAATATAAACATGATTAATTATAAAACATACAGTACTAATAGCTTCACCCCATAAATATTTAGATAAATTTATGCTATTTAGCATTACATTAGCCATTTCTTGTAAAACTTTACCTTTTCTTTCAGCAACCCCATTTTACTGAGATGTTTTATGAGAAAAAAATTCATATAGTATTTCATGATCATTACAGCATTTCTCAAATTTCATATTTTTGAATTCAGTTTAATAATCACTTATAATTCTAATCACAAATAGTTCATTTTAAGTCTAGATGCGTTTTATATAAGTTTTTTAACTTCGTCAAGAGCATCTGACTTCTCTCTTAAAAAGGCTACCCAATAATATCTAGTATAGTCATCTACTACCACTAGAAAATATTTCTTTCCGCCTCTACTCTCCATTCTAGTTGATTTGACTAAATCCATATGGAGTAGTTCAAGAGGTCTTATAGTGGCTAAGGAGTTCACTTTCTTGTGACTACTCCTAATTTGCTTGCCTATTTGACATGAACCATATACTTTATTTTCTATCTTTTATAATTTGGGTAGACCACGTAGATGATTTCTTTTACTCAATCTATATAGGTCTCTGTAATTTACATGTCCAAGACATTGATGCCATAATTCAATCTCGTCTGTTTGGGACATGTAGCATGAATGATTTTTTGAGCAAGAGTCATCAATTATATAGTAATTTTTAGATGTTCTGTGACCATTTAATGTTACATGTCCTTTCTCATTAATTATGACACATCCGTGATTTGAAAATTTACACTATGTTTCTTATCACAAATTTTTAATATACTCAGAATATTATGTTTTAGCCCTTCAACATATAAAATATTTACAAAGAGAAGTAAGTTGGGAAGTTGTACATTACCTTTGCAAATAATATTATGGTTGCTTCCATCTCTGAATGTAATTAAGCCACCATTAATTTGGTTGATATTTGAGAGTATAGCTTTATCACCTATCATGTGTAAACATTCACTATCTAGGTACCATCTTGAATGACTACTTGATTTGAAAACTGTGTGGATAACAAGACACTTAACCTTTGAAACCCATTTCATTATGGTTCTAAGTTTAGGAGGATCTCTTGCTTTTTGTTGCGTTTGGGAGTTAGGATTTCTCATGTTTCTATATACTCCATTATTACTAAAGTTGAATTTCAATAGCTCTTTAACTAAGTCCACAATTTTATTAGCTAAAAGAGGATTTCTATTATTATTTCTTTAATATTTGTGATAATTGACACTATTTTTTATATTAGAGGTATGAAACGGTTTTGAATTTTTAAAGTCATTCTTTTATAATTTGATTCTTTTAGAGTTCAAGGTCTCTCCTTTTTCAAAGTTAGGAGCAGAATCCTTAGATTTTAAAGAGTTATTTTCAATATAACCTAGTCCAAACCTATCACTGCATCGTCGAGATGAAGTTAACAACTTTTCAAGTTTCCAGTCACCTTGGGTATATTTCCAAGTGTCCTTTGAACTCTGAAGGGAGGAAACTTCAAGTTTTAATTTCTCGTTTATATATTTAAGTTTTTGTAATTCATAAATTTTAAAATTCAAATCTAACTTAGTTTTTTTTTTTCAAAACAATCGAAAAAATGAGATTTTTTCTAAAACAACCTTTCAAGTTCTAATTGTAGTTTAGCATAAATTTCTTTTTAAATTTTCAATTTATCCATAATCTTACAAATTTCTCTGTATAGGGCTTCATATGCATCTTGTAGATCATCTTCATTTTCAGAGTCACTAATTGGAGTTTTATAATCAGACATATCACAGTCATCTAAAGAGGTGATTCTGGTTATAATCATAAGGCTTTCAATTCATTTGTATTTTCCTGGTCTGATTCATCAATTTCTGAATTAGTTTTAGACTCTGATGATTCATCTTAAGTAGCTATCAAGCATTTTCTTTTAGAATTATCCTTTTTAGGACATTTAGAAGCTAAATGCCTATATTCAAAATAGTTGAAACATTGGGTATCTTTTATTTTAGATTTCTAAAAGTTTGAATTTCCTTTTCTTTTGTCAAATGGTTTTTAAAATTTTATTCTTTTCTTATTTTTAAAAATTATATAGAATTTCTTTACCAAACATATCCATATCATCTTCATTTTCTTCAATATCAGAATTTACATTAGAATCCTTTAAATTAGATTTAGAAGATTTAAGAGCAATGAACTTGATCTTAAGAGCTTTGAAGTTCAGCTCGTAAGTTTGAAGAGAACCAACTAACTCATCAACCTTTATAGTATCGATATCTCTCAATTCCTGTATAGCAGTAAATTTCAATTTAAACTTATTAGGAAGTGATCGTAGTATTTTTGTACAAACCTTGGTTTCATAGATTTTATCTCGAAGACCTCACATGGAATTCACTATGTCATTTAGTTTTGTATAGAAGTCCATAAAAGACTCATTTTCTTTCATACGAATTTCCTCAAATTTGGTTGCGATGATTTGGATCTTAGATTTTTTAACAATGTTAGTTCCTTCATGTGTCATTTCGAGAATATCCCATGCTTATTTAATTATATTGCATAAAACAATTTGAATTCATTTGGCAATAGAGCACAATTTATTATATTTAAGGCTTCTACATTAGCATTGCTTTCACTTTTCTGAACTATAATCCAAAATGTGTATGCCATTTCTTTTATGGACATAGTTCTATTTACAGCTACTACTTCCATCATAGGAGGGATCCATTGGGTAACAGTGGCTTGTCACATACTTTCATCAATGGATTTAAGAAAAATCCTCATCCAGGTTTTCTAATATGAATAGTTAGAACCATCAAAGGGAGGTGGCTTAGTAATGGATATAGTTTTAAAATTTTACATCTTATAGCTCTGGATCTAGCTTGAGGAGGTAAAAATAAATAAATAAATAAAATAAATAATAAGAGCAACCCGCTCTGATACCAATTGAAAAGTCAAGCTATCGATGTCCTAGAGGGAAGGGGGTGAATAGGACAATGCCAAATAATCAAAATAAAAATGGAATACATATAGAAGATTAAATCTGTATCACCCAAGATTGAAACCTTGATTACAAATAATTCATAGGACAACTTTCATCTAAAATACTAGGCAAGACAACCTTATTTCACGAATGTCTTTAAAATCAATTTTTCAAACTAGTAAGAGAAGATAAAATAATTATAAGATTCATCACAAGAATGAAATAATAACATTCACTACACTTACTCCACTCACAAAATTACTACCCTCGTAATTATAGCTTTCACTATAACAAGGTTTTCACAAGTTCACCATAAAAACCTTATACAATTCCTTGTGATTTTCTTGGCTTCACCATAATAAAACATCTTTTATTATTTTCATGGGCTATCAAAAACAAAAACTCACTTTGTGATTTTCATGGGCTATCACAAACAAAAACTCACTTTGTGATTTTCACGGGCTATCACAAATCAACCCACTGAGATTTTCACAGGATATCTCAGAAAAACCTAAATAAAATAAAGTAATAAAGAACTCATCTTCAAATGTCGATTCAAAGAAGTTATCGAAGCTTGTAGAAGAGATTTTCTTTCTTGTATATATATGAAGCAATATTCGCTTAAATGAAAGAGTATAAAGTTCTATAGTATTTTAAAAATGAAAAACCCAAATACTACTGATTTAATTCTCTTAGATCTCAAGAGGAGTATAGATTACTCTTTTAAAATAAGATTACAATGATCTTGAGAAAGAGAATTAAATAAACTTAAAAGAAATTATAAATACCACAAAATTAGCTTGTCGAGGACCTGAGCTTTTCTCTCACTTACAGGAGGTTTAGAGTGATTTTTCATTTTTGAAATGAATGAGAGGTCTTTATTTATTGCCAAAGATATTACAAATTCGGCTAGCCTAAGACTATGTTCAAGTGGATGGATTTCACCTGATTTATTTTAACGACTATCTAATTGCTTGGGATAAGATCTATCTAAAATTTGATTGGCCCGAGGTGAAATTTGGTAGTTCAAATTCCTGTGAATTTCAAAGAAATGCATTGCTTGAATTTGACCCAAATGGCTAGCCAAACCAACAATTGGGCTTGCCAAATATTTAATGGATTTTGATTTTTTAGCCCGAACTTGAAATTAGGTTAGCCGAGGAAGTTAGACAGGTTAAACCAGAAGTTAGGCTGACCGAACTCCAAAATAAATACACTATAGATAACCTAAATTGAATGAATTTTTTAAAGAGCCTAACCTAAGGTCTTTATAGGGTTATACTACTTGTTGTTTAGCAAATATAGAGTTTAAATAAACTTGAAATAAAGCGACGTCTTTTCTTGAGATGATAAGCCGATCTTGAGTTACTCTTCAAATATATAGATTAGTTGTTATCTGGCAGTTCTTGCAATTTGTCTGGTATCATTTTTGTCTTACAAAATTTGACAACCTTAAGTGTGCTAAAACTATAAGCACAAACAAAAGATTTAAGATTTGTGATGAAAATTTAGATACAACTTCTTATGAATCTAGATCGTAATTGCACATCTGAATAGACTCGAGATAAGGTACATCATGGGATGATCTTCCTACTTGTAATAGCAATATTTGGAATGTATGCTATCAAATCTCGAGGATAAGATTTTCTTAAGGGGGGTAGATTTCCAGTACTCAAGAGTTACCATGAAAACTAAATTTAGTACATATATGTAAATGTCATTCTAACCTAATCCAACTATCCAACATGAATCTCGAGACTTGAATTAACAGATCCATCATCAATCTAGTTTTCAAAACTCCATCATATGATACATGACATAATCATTACAATTAGCCCATTTGATTACTAAATTTTCTGATGATTTTCACCTAAAATAGACTAGGAACCCTAAAAATCACCAATGATCAGATTTAAAATTGATTTGACCATCAAATCTTCATAGATCATAAAATAACCATATGTTTAGAAAGTATGGCCCACTTGAGCTTTGGATCTACCTAAACTTCAATTAAAGACCCTGCTTAGGAGTTTTAAAGTGAATGGATGGTATGGATTGTACAAAGCATCACTTTGGGGTTAAGCGTGTACACAATGTGTACACACCCGCCATGCATTGAATCATCTAGTAGGTCAAATCAGGCGCTAACCCGAGGAAACCCATAAGAGGAAGGGTTTCTTCCTCTTTTCCTACCCGAACGTCATTTGAAATGAACGATGTTTATTTGATCGAGATGGGGCCTAATATGAAACCTAAAGTGTAGGGCTACGATGTAGTAATAACTTGGTGAGACCATGTTCGTACCCAAAGAGACTTGCTATTATGCAATTTCTAAAATACATTAGACCTAGAACGATAATCTAAACTAACTATTAAATTTTTGTTTAAAGAGTAATTGTGAAAGAAACTATCAAAGATAAAATACTAGAGTGCCAAGGATCCACTTATAGCTTCCTTGATGTTACTTTACTTGATTCAATTAGATCACACAATTGGAATTGAAGTCATATGTTATCCAGCCGGATAGTTAAATCATTTTTCATATAACTTCAAAATAGATTTGAACTTTCGTTGAATTGGTTCCCTCATAAAGCATCAATGTATTGATCACAAGGAATTCAAAGTATTTACCATGCCCGGAGTCAATGATAGATTAATGGAGTTTACAGATCAAACAATGGCAAAATATATGAGATAATATTGATAGACTTCTTAAGTATCTAAAGTGCCCGGAGTCAACAATGGATCAAAGTAAACTGAAAATACTTCTTCATTCTAACCATTATCTATCAATTGCTCAACATGAAAACTAAATAACTTGAATTAAAGTAAAATAAACATTAAGAAGAACTATAAGCTTCACCTCTTAGATCTAGTTAAGAGACTGGCCAATCATAAACATGATTGAATTAAAACTCAAATAGAAAAATATAAAAATTAATTAAAACCGAAGGATTGAAGAGGAGGGAGGACTCCTTGAAATTTTATAACTCTTTGCTCTACTCCTTCTACACTAATTTATGTTTAAAAACTCCTAAAACATCCCGCTATATAGGCTTGATTTGCATCGACTTCAAAATTGACTTGATTTTATGCAACTATCGCAGCTTCAATGACATGGAGCTCCCATCGAAGAGTTTGGATGAAATTGAGAAAATGCCTAGCAATGAACTTTCAAAATTATATATTTTCTTAATGTCATCGAATATCCTTCAATGCGATTGAACTCGGCTTCGATGACGTCAAACATGTCCTTGATGGCATTGAAAAATGCACAAATGTCCAGCAACAAAATCATATTTTTCATGATTTTTGCAATGGGAACAAAGTGGCTAAAAGGGCATGAACGTTTACTTCGATGGCATCATAGGTGTCATCGATGTCATCAAAGGCCTGATTTCTGCACTTTGACTCGATTTTCTTTCCTCTTCACTTGGTTATCTTGAAATTTGGACTCTTGAATTCTTTAATCTTAACCTTCATAGATCCAATACTTCCCTTGGTAATTCTTTAAACATTAAATCCATTCTTTAAGCATCATTTTCTCCTTAGCTCTCAAAATCGACTTGTAAGAGAAAACATGTGTAATTAGATTAATTAAGCATATTCATGTTCCTAAAACCAATGCATAATAAGGAAAAATATACAATATTTCACTCTCAACAGGGCCCGCCATCATGTCATCAATGTGATCAGGACTATCCATCATGACCCGGAGGCATCTCCAACTAAAACCCATCCCCTTTCACACGCTGACATCGTGTGCATGTACACGATTCCTAGCATAGCAAGTGTGTGTGTGGTGCATTTCTGAAAATGAAAACAGCTCCTATTGCCTTGTTGGTAATCTGCATGATCTCCTCTCCCTTAATCCCAACCATTCGTTTCAAGTATTCTCAATCCTCCATTCATAGCAATGTGGTTTAGGGTTCCCTCTATACCAGAAAACAAACAATGCTCGGTTTAGTTGTGCCAGCTCTTTACAACCATCTCTTAGTAACAAAATGAATTTGAGTTGTTAAATCTCAATCCGACGGCCCTAAGATAGTTAAGGCATGAAATAAGGTAAGAGAGTCGAATGATAACAAATTTCTCTCATGCTCTCATGGCAACATGAGAAAATTGGCCATTTCCTTCTTCCTTCGAACCCACCAATCCAATCTCCTTTAACCTATGAAATCCTCATCCCACAAGCTCCCTAGCAAGCACCTGAACCTTCCCCAATAGTTAGATTGGAGAAAGATTCAATGATTTGTGATCTCCCATTATCGTCGAGTCTTCTTCTCCACTATTGTTATAGCCATGCCGAGTTTGGTTGCAGTCCATGTGAGTCTGGACCCTCTACAAATCTGAGAGTGTTAAGCAGAGAGAGAGAGAGAGAGAGGAGAGAGAGAGAGAGGAAGAAAAGGAAAAGAAAGGAAGAAGCAAGGAACGTTGACTCAAGCTCGTGTCGCACTAAATCAGGCTCGAAACGAGTTAGCGTGAGTAGGTCCAAGCTCTTTGTAGTCCAGAGAGAGTGAGGGAAAAAAGGGATGATCAAAGAGAAAAGGTTGTTGGTTTAAGCCCTCTCACATCTCCACATCTATCGGGTCGAGTATGGGGTCTGACTCGCTAAGTTAGGTTAGGTTTTGGAGAGTCTTGATTGAGTCATGACTTTTATGTCGTCCAGAGTCAAAGAAAAAGAAGAAGAATAGGATAGATAGAGAGAGGAGTGTTTGGTTTACTACATCGAGTCGACTCCACCAAGTCATTGGTGAGTTGAGCAAGTGTCAAGTCGAGTTTTGATTAAGTCGAGTTTCTGACCTATCCAAGCTTCTTACTGGAGGTCTATAGAGGTTGGTAAAGGAGCAGGAAGTCAGAGGAAGAAGAAGAAACAAAAGAGAGAGAAAGAGAGGTCGATTTACATTGACTTAATGTCAATTTGATTTTGAGTCAACTCGGTCCAGATCCATGTAAGGCTAGTTCCGATGTGATCCTGACCAGTCATCTAGGTCTAGGATGATTTAAGGCTTCACAAAATCTATTACATCATCATGTGGTAATGAGTTGGCTTAATTAAAACCAAACTTTGATTACTCAACTCATTACCATGTTGGCTCAGTAATTTGTAGTGAGTTTAGCATCATTAGGGTCTAGATTTAGGGTTTACTTTCATCCAGTAATGTTTGGAAGTTTTGTTAGGAGTTATGTTTAAGAGGATTGCGGTGTGGAGGCTGGATTTGAGAGTAACCTCAATTTTGGGACAGAGTTGATTTTGCTAGAGTTGAAACCAAGCCAACTCTATTGGGTAAGGTGAGTCAACCCTAAAAACTTTGGGGTTTTAGTTCTAATTAGATCTATGCCATTTGATTTCTATAGATATCCCTAAATTCCATTTGTATGCATCCATCGTTGGGACCGAGTTGAAGTAAGTTGGGTCACCAAGTTCATGGGATGGCTCAAGATTTGTTTGGCGATTTTAGTTGCTAACTTGGGTTGAGTAGATCACATTCAAATTGGAACTGAGTCAGGTTCACGTTGTTATAGGATTTGATCATAAGGGTGAACACATTTCCTAGCGACATCAGTAGGCAATTCAACTCGTAAGGTGAGGACTTTTTCCCAATTGGACTTCCCGCTTTCATGTTAGCTTCAGTGATAGTTTTTATTTTACTTTCAACTGATAATTGATATCTCTATTTCATGATTACTTGTCCTAGTTATTGGAATTGATCCTCAAATCATATCCTCAACATTTATCTTATATAAGCACTTACATGTTGCACTTGAATATCTTCTCATACTTATGGATTGTTTTTAGAACTTTAAATGCTACATCTTTTAGTTGAAAACTCCACTTATATATGTACATATAGACTTGGATATAATTTGAACGATTGTGATTATAATGGACCCTCGACCTAGTTTCTATTTTGTCTAATGAATTAAATGGAATTTTATTATGGACTTACCATCTTGCAAATTATGCCTATGTGACTTTTGGGGATAACCCTTTTTATCGCACTCCTTGATGGACTATTTAGCCTCTATGGCTTTGATTTAATATTTGACTTATGTGGCTTCAATTTGATATTTGCCCTATGAGGCTTCGATTTGATTTTTGCCCCATATGACTTTGATTAAATATATTGCCCTAGGTGGCTTGATGAATTATTTTTGTATAACTCTGTAATGGTATGTTCCATTTGTTAAATTATGATTGGCCACTAGTTGAGGATATTACCATTAAACATCATAATGTTGAAGTCTCCTGAGCCAAGAATGGTGGTATGGGACACTATGCTCTAACTGTCAGCCTATGCTAGGTGATAAGCCCTCTATAGTGACTTTTAAGCTTTCTTAAATTGGTTGTTTGCAATTAGAATAATAACTGTGGATTAATCATGCATTCATGGCATGTGATTGTTATCAAATGCCTGGATAACTATTTGAAAAATCAGTGTACTATTTGAACGACCATTTTCTGCATTTTAAATGGGTCGACTATTTGAAATACATATTCTTTTGTATGAATGTGTTAACTGTTTGAAAGGTTCATTCATTTGGCATGTGAGTATTATTGGGTGCCTGGTCGACTATTTAAAAGATAGTGTACTATTCAAGCAAGCCTTTTTACAATTAAAATGGGTCGACTGTTTGAAAGACCTATTTTTTTGCATGAATAGATCGATTATTTGAAATATCCATTCATTTGTTTAACTGGATGAGCATCCCTAGTTAATGTGTATTCATACATCTATTTATTTAAATAAGATTTCATCGTCGATTTTTTTTGTATGTTTTCTTGTTTAAACTATACTTAACTAATACGGTGGTGTGTAATCTTGATGGTTAATCATCCTTTGAATACATAACCGTATAGGTGACGCAGATTATCTAAATAATATTCATGTTCATACCGATAAGGAGTAGGGTACTAATACCAAGGATGCATGGTGGAATCTGCCCAAGTGAAGCAGTGTGATCTTGCAGCCCAAGTCTAGTTACATTGTTACCTATTTCATGTGTAAAAATCATTTCCTTCCTATATTTGTTAGCATTGTGACATTGATTTCTATAATCCCTATGGGCAACTGCTTGTATATTTGAACATGTATGCATGGTTTCCTTTATATTTGATTTGTTCCTCTTTCGTTAAACAACTTACTTTGAAATACACACACACACACACACACACACACACACACACACACAAAAACACACGTGAAATTTAGCTATCTTTAAAGGTTAATAATTGGGTTTTTAGGAAATGAGTAGTATGACCAGGTTTCAAGAATTGGGGTGTATAATGTGAATAATGTCAAGAAGAGTATGCTTATCATGTGTGTGTGTGTGTCATGACCATCCACATGCATATCATCATTATTGCATCATTATTAATATGCACACTATCATTAACTCATCTACCATTACCCATATCAGCACAAACATATTATGCTCCATAAAGGCAACATCATACTTATTATCATTAGCTAATTAACCATTCTTAAAGCAATGTTACCACATCTAACATAAATTTTAATCATCACTATCATCATCATCCCAACCATCAATAGGTGGGACCCACCTTGGTGTGACCTCCACATTCACCTTGTGGATCTCATAACACAACTCGGCCCCACACGTTCCACCATTAATTAGAAAATAAATCAGGATCTCAGACATAAGAGCCACATGCCAATATTGTACAAATTCCACATCATGTTGGGTCCACAAGTCTCATGCATAAGTAAAATAAGAAAGCTCAACTATTACAGCATATACATTCCAAATGGACCCAACTAAGTTTGGCTTAGCTGACTAATGGTAGTGTGCAACGCGCCTTGACTACTAGGAAATTGGCCTGCCTAATGGGCCTAAGAAGGGTTACGATGATAGGCTTCCTACTCCGAAGAGTTTATCATGGTATTGGGCCCAACTAGGCCTTATTTTTGCTTCATTGAATGGGCCCAAAACTGCATATAACTTAAGAGAAACAAATGGACAACGAGATTGTCCACCACATGTCCTACACCATTAGAAAATGATATGCTTGCATAGCATGCCAGGTGGTCCTCACTAGGCAAGGATAAAGCCCATACAAGACAACCTACACTAAATGGCCCATTTAAGGTCTTAGGCCCTACCACTACCTAAGAATTCATTTTTAGGGTTTAGATGCTACAATAAAATGCCTTGAGAAGGTGTTGGACCTCACAAATGTGGCCCCCCATTAATTTTATGTCAAATAAATTTTTGGTTAAAAGGTGGTTTCAAGTCAGTTTTAAGTCAGTTTCATGATCATGTGGGCCCACATCTAGTGAAAGGAAAGAGCCATATGATAGATCTATGTATGTGCATTAAAACCCATAAGGTACGCCTCATTGGTTGAGTGCGTACAATTTATGGTGATGGCCCAAACATGGATACAATGAGAAACTATGCAAGAAATACAATGCAGAAATAGTTATGGCCTAATTTTGAGTACGTCTGACATTCACATGTGGCCACCTTTTGGCATGCCGTCAGGTATGCATGTTAGTAGTACATGTTGCCTTCAAAACTCAGAATGTAGGCCCTTAGAGATGCACATACATAATTTTTAGGCCAAGTCCATACATAAGCATTTCAATTTTTTACGAAACTCTCCCCAGCCCCATTTTGAGATCCTCTCCCTGATCATGTGGGGTCCTCTTTCGCCCAAGTAAAATACTATTTCTCCACAGATAGGTATAGGCTAGAAATTCTAGGTGGTGTCCCACACCTATATTATACGTGGGGTCCACCACAGAGGCCACAATTGGTCTAGAACCTAGAAATTCATATGTGCAGTTTCAAGAATGGATCTATCCCAACTTTAGGCCCACTTCTCAAACACTAGTTAATGCAAGGGCATTTTCACATCGGGCTCGAGTGGCCTGTGGGAGGCAGGGGCACACTCGGGGTGAGAGGCCCGTGTGAGGCGAGCCCCACCCGTGTGATGTGAGTAGCTTGTGTGAGGTGGTACCCATGTGATATGGGGTCCATGAGGGGGGTTCAGCCAAGATCCTAATCCATAAGATGTGGGGACTGGGCTCCCTATGATCATATTCTCTATTGAAAAAACTGAGTCAACAGAAGGTTTTGCAATACGTTATTTAGGCTACATATATGTTTCTAAGCGTACAAGTTCTTGAATCCATATGGACCACATATAATAATTCAAGATTTATTATTATGGAAGCATCTATCGTTCTAAAATTTTCTAAATTCTATCAACAATGAATCTGACCATATAATAATAACTCAAGTAAAACAAGAAAAATTCTTAAATAGATCTGACCGTTGGAATCACGAATATGGCCCACATAATGTGTAGCCACAAAAAGCCCTTAAATACATTTTTGTATGAGACCAAGATCTCAGTCATCCAAACTCTGATCGATGTGTATATACACCGTTGGAAAGCTACTCTAATTTTCTACGAATCCAATGGATCGTATGTTTCTATTGGGTCCTTAAAGGGAGAAAAAATGGGTCTAGTTTTGTAAAATTAGGACCATCTATGCACTATTGGACAATAGCCTAGTAAAATTGATGCTACAGGGGATTGGATTATCAATTAAGTTGGTCCAGAATTGGAGGATAGTGTGATACATATAACTACCAAGCTTCACTTCATTTCTTAATACGGTTGATTTTATACAATTTTAAAAAGTTGTTATCCAAATAGGAAAACATGATTACACATGAAAGGTGCAGATACAACATACATACTAGTGGACCAAACCAAATTGGACTACCTTTTTTACCACCATATCTAGCCATACATGCACACAAGAACCTCATAATAGTGGACCCTATACACATCAATAAAACATGAAAGGAAGAAAGAAAGTGGAGGAAGAGGAGGGAAGGAGGGGGCGTAGACTACCTCAAATTGATGGATGATTGGATGATGATGAGTGGTCCACTCACTTTAGGTTTAATGGTGGGCCACACCTTCACACCACTCTCTCTCTCTCAAAATTTTAAAGATTTTCTAAGTGTAGAAAAAGTGTAAGTGTAAGAGATCCCCTACTCTTTTATAAAGGATGGGGTTGAGGTTGCAAGATGATGTGGAAAATTTGGAGATCTTATTAGTGCTAAAATTAGAGTGAAATGTGGTGTATATTATGGGAAGTGGATGGATGAGGTGGATGGTGCTAAGCATACATTAGCTAAGGTGGATGAAATCTTGTCATGCATTGGCTAATAAAGAGATAAGGATTGTGTCATGTAGGTGAAGCATGGTGGATAATGAAGTTGAGTGTTTCAATTGGTTGTTTAAAGTGATGTGGTACAAAACAAAGCATGCAGTAGATGCATGTGTAGGATAATGTGGCCATGGGTCATAATTAGGTTTTAAGGCATAACGAGAGGGCCGATGATAGATTTTTGGGTAGAACCCATTTTTGTCTTATAGTGCATTGTCTCATATGTGCTAGCTCTTTATTTATTATTTAGTACTTGTCCAATATTTTGATAATTCTTATATTCTATAAAGTAGACTTTAGGCCCACATGAGCCCATGTTTAATAGGCCTAGCACAATAAAGGTTGCTTGTGTTATAAGATACATAATTTAGGTCATAATTCAACGGGCCGTATCTCACTAATGGAGTGTCAGATTGACGTATGGTTTTCATTGTTGCGACCATAGTGAGGACGCAGTTGACATGGTAGGGGTTTCGAAGGCATCCAACACAAATCACTTATGCAGGGTTGCTAGGTAAACAAGGGTACTGGGTACAATTAATCGATGGTGCAGATCTGATCACGGGTGTGCTCCGGCCATGTTTCTAAGGACCAGGGTCATACAATTGCAAATATTTTCACTATAATTGTATTAGAAATAGTTTTTGTGGGCTCTAACATGACATGTTGATGACATCCACCCCTCTCTCGTTCAGCAATAGGCCCAAAAATTAAGCCAATACATGACTCATGTGAGCCACACTAGTAGAACAATTGAGAGGATAATTCCCACATTGATTTGTGTTGGGACCCACTGAAGCTTTAGTATGGCATATTTTTTTTTATGTGTCATCATCTGGCTGGATTTTTCCCATGAATGGATATGATGGAATCTACATAACATGATGGGCCCATTAAGCAAAGCAAGGGTGAGTTTCCTTCTCAATTGTTCTTGCTCAAGTGGCCCAGAAGAGTTATGGATCAATCGGCCTTATGTTTTTAGGTCCATGGCCACATGAAGTAGAGTGTGAAAGATGGTTGAAATTGATATTATCAAGACATCGTTGTGGAGCTTATAACACTCCTTTACACCACAATGTGGTGAAAATGTTTACACTTGCTAATTTCTCAGTATTAAATGACATCTAATGAAATTTGGATACCTCAAAAGGCAACATGACTCTTCCCTTCACTGTTATCATTGAATCGCTGTAATTTAATCTTTATCTAATGAGGCAACGGTTTGTAATTATCAATCTTGTTCTCTTGGCCTGCAATGTATGGTCCTGGATTCTCGTAACTCAAGACCATTGATCCAACATGTTTATACCAAATTTTAGTAGAGTCAAATTGAGCCACATGGTATATTTAATATCTTTACAGCATGCACCAAACATATGGAGGATAGATATATCTTCATGAAACTTTAATGTTTAAGCTATCTTTGAATAAGGATGAGTAACCATTAAGGCCATGTCAGCACTAGATCATGTTCTGGACCTTCGACAAAAGAAAAATTACAATCAAGAAATGATTGCTCTTTCCCAATTGGTTATACGAGAAAGCACCACGTGGACAAGAAATTACTCTCACATCTATCTCAGAGAATAGTATAAATGGTGAAGGCATTGGCGAAGAGAAGAAATATCCAACAACACAATCAATCAACCAGTACAACGCTGTTTATTTTACTTTAGCTTACTTTCTCCATCAATCATCAATTGTGAGATGCTTAGTGTCTAGAAATATTCTAGTACAAATTCGTCCCTATGATCCAGTTGAACTGACTTCTAACTATAACCAATAGTTGTACTTCCATTCCATCTGAGCTTGTGTATTGGATCTAAAGAAAGACTTTAGCCTTAGGAATCATCGGCCTATGCTCATATGCTGGGCCAACCGTACCTATAATTTATGGTATTACTTTCATTTTTCTCACCATCACGCTACTCTTCGAAATGCTATGCTACTCTTAGCCAAATTGGAGATCTCATTTTAATAGTAACTATCGCTTACTTCTGTATCCATTATCTATCTATTTTGTTTGACCATACAATTATTGGGCCTTCAAAAGTTCTTAATTTCCCGGGTAGAGAAAAGAGCTCATTGAATAGACGAATTGCAAATCGCTTGATATTCAGCTATTTCCCGGGTACAATATTCAGCTATCCATTATTTGCAAATCGCTTGATATCGTATGCATTTGATAGTTAGCTGAGTAGACGAACCGTCGAATCATAACCGAACATGGGTATATCTTGATGTTAGGAGTCAGTGGTTAGGATTTAAATTAAATTGGAGTCAATCCGTTCCAACATGCGCATAAACCTCACACGTGTACCACGTTACCGAATTAGAGACCAGCACAATCCTAGTGATAACTCGTATATTCTCTTTAACCTTTTCATTTTTCTAATAATATGCTAAAAGAGCAGTACAGATCTGACACCAACAAGTCATCCATGGATGTCGTTTTAGTAACATTAACCATCCATGAGAGGGATTAAAAAAAGCACCATTTGGCCGACTTGGGTCCACCAACCATGAAGGCATCTGTCACGGCGCGTGTCGATGAGCCGAGATGGATACAGATAGATGAAGCAGAGATTGCCACGAAAAGAGTCTCGCACGTGGGAAAGGAAGAAATTTGAGGGGACATGGAATTGTTAGGACCATGCTCCTCTACAACACCTATTGCATTGTGTGTGTCACATCCCTTCCGTCCATCAGGTTCCCACTCCAGATTTTAGGCTCCGGGGATGAAAAATCAACCTAATCCACAGCTTAGATGGGCCACACCATGATCCCACTTGTTAACTAATACCGTATCAGCTATTATATAACCTGAGGATATGCACAGTACTGTCCTAGCGTTGATTCAACTTTTCTGTTCCGTCATGTTTTGGTTATCCAGACCGCGATTTGCAAACGAGGTGGGTCAACCCAGGGACTCGCCTTAGTCGACCTGGCCAATCAAGGGCCTGGTTTATTAGGTTGGAAAACTAGGCAGACCTTGACTCGAACCCAGTTTTTTAGGTCTACTCTTGAGTAAACCCAGTTTCAAATTGGCTGAATTGGAAACTGAGCTCTTTTTGTAACTTTAGAATAGAAAGAAGTAATGATGACAACGATTGCAATGACGAAGATGATGGACAAAAGAAATTCCAGATCCAATAGTTCAGATTTGAGAAGAAGAAGACGAAGAGGAGTAAGATGAAAATGGAGCTGATGATGATTACCACAACCAAAACATGCTTCCCTACATATTCACGCCCAAAAATGTCCACTACTCCCACGTCAATGAAAACCAAAGTAAAATCAGTAGGATTTGAGATGAATAAAATATAATATCTGAATAGATGACGAGGAGAAGTGGAGCAAAAAAGAGAAAGCAGAGTAAGGTCAGATGTTAATCATCTAACAATTAGGAAACTCACTAATAGTTTTACAAATACCTTGGCAATTTTGTTATATATTTTTCATTTTGCTCCTTTCGTTCAGAGTCATCAAGTTTATATTCCTTAATTATTTTGTTTATATATATATATATATATATATATATATGTGTGTGTGTGTGTGTGTGTGTGTGTGTGTGTGTGTTGAGAAAAATATGATAAGTCCCGGAGACCCAGTTATGGAATGGACCAACTCTACTGACAAGGCCCGGGAATCCGAGGCAATAAGCCTGACCGAGGCAAAAGAACTAAATGCCTCAAGGAGAAACTTAGCTCAAATCGCGAGGAATAAAACTCCGACCGAGATTTATAAAGTCATGAGCCAAAGCCAAAGTACATAAGATACATGAAGTTGACTTAGAAAACAAGACAGCAACATCCAAAAGGCCAATTAAGGCCTAAACTTCAGAAACTGGTCAACCGACCGGAAAACCGATCCAATTAGGTCGGTTAGAAGGTCAGCTATCGGAGTAAAAGAGGATGTAGATTACGGATCATCCCTGTCTCACCCGACAAATGAAAAAACAACTTGATCCATAAAGCTGGTCTAGACTAACTCATTATTAGAGTCAGCCAAAGTTGGACCGAGCAAGGAAAAAAGGGCATAAACAACAACGTTGTCCCAAAAATCTCGTAAAAGGATCCTCGATCCCAAGGATCTCGGGATCGAATAGAGACCAAAAACAGATTGAAATCAAAATTTCAAAATAACAAGGAAAGAATCCCTGCACGATGGGACCCTCTCATTCCTATAAAAACAGGAACCTCCTAACTCAAAGGTACCCAAACTCCCTTTTTATAGTCCTGTCACTGACTTAAGCATCGAAGGGTCCCCTGCTCTAGCTAGGGTCTCCTTTGTTTTGTTCTTGTGCAGGCAGTAAGACGAGGGAGGGCTCACCAATTTTTTGAATCAATAGATTGGCTCTGTCTGTGGGAATCGATACGAAAAGTCATTTTCCAGGCTTTATCCAGTAGCTTCAAATGAGGATCCATAGCGCGAACGAGAAAAACTATTCAGAACGAGCCTTCATTATTGGACCACTGGCACTTGAAGGTCCGTCGGGTACAAGCTGGGCCCGAGGGGTTCAAAACCAACCCAATAATCGATAAGGTTCTGCCCTCCATCCAGCATCCTCCGTTTCGACCAGGCATAACTAGCGGAACCAAGGAAATGGTCGGTTAGATAAGAAAGTTCAAGAACTCAGGACTAACCTAAAGTATATGAAGCAGATGCTGGAGTAGATCCATCGTCAACCGGTTCCGCCCTAGTATAGTGGTGGTCCAGCAAATGCCTCGCAACAGTTCACCGACCCTCAGCCTACTATTCTACAAGCCGTCCCTCAGCTCAGTAAACACCAAGGTCCGACCGAGCCTATGCCCGCTTATTCCGAGACTTCCCCGCTGCCAGTCTTCGATCTACGACACGAAATAGATCGAAGGATGCACAGTAGGCCTTCGGTTGAAGGTACGGCCGATAGTGACAAACCCTAGAAAGCCAACCTCCGAGAGAAGTACTGGAAGAGATCGCTGATATGAAGCAAGTTCGTGATGCACACTCAGTTAGGCACGAGGCAAAAACATCTTCGTTCATCGAAGAGATACTGTAAGCTCGGCTACCAGAATGATTTCATCTTCCACAAATTACCCCCTTCACCGGCAAGACCGATCCCACCAAGCACATCGAATCATTTCGGATATACATGGAGTTGCGTGATGCCTCGGATGTTGTGATGTGTCGAGCCTTCTCCATCACTTTAACCGACATAGCCTGACTTTAGTTCAAGCAGTTGAAGCCAGAGTCCGTTAGTTCATTCATGGAGCTCAGTGATGCCTTCCTCACCAATTTCATTGGTGGAAAGAAAAAGTTGAAGCCTCCTGTGCACCTAAATAACATAGTACAGAAAGAAGGAGAGTTGTTAAAAGACTACATCAAGCGTTTCAACTTTGAGTTGCTTCAAGTCCGGAAGCATTCAGACGAAATAACGCTAAACTCGATTATGCAGGGCGTTAGAGATAAGCCATTTCTGGCATCTTTGGACAAGAATCCGCCTACTACCTTGGCCGAGTTTATGACTCGATCATATAAATATGCGGATGTTGAAGAAACCCGAATCATAAGCAAAGCCGCTCAAAACGCAAAAGCTCCGGCTAAAGAGTCAGCAAAGAAAGAAGCTGACTCAGCTAGCAGGAAGAAGCATAAAGAGGATCGAATACGTGATGATCGTAAGTTAGGTAAATGACCAGACTGTAAGTATTTGACATACACCCCGCTTAACAAACCACAAGAACAGGTTTTGATGGAGATTAAGGGTGAAGGATTCGTCAATTGGCCAGATAGGCTCCGAAGTAATCCGAACCGATAGAGTAAAAATAAGTACTGCCATTATCATCGCGATCATGGGCATAATACGAGTATTTTCTATTACTTGGAAGAAAAAATTAGGTGACTCATCCGAGAAGGCCGTCTTAGAGAGCACATCAAGAGAATCGGGACAACGGAAGAACGCCCAAGTGACAACCGCAAGAAGAAAATCCGAACCATTGTCGGTGGTCCCCGAGGCAAAGGCGACTCCAACAATGCTCAGAAAAAACTACGCCAAGAGCATTAGTTGGTCCGAGTTCGAGATCCTGATATTAGCTAGTCCTTCAAAGGAAAATAAAAGAAAAAAATATTGCATATTGTTTACTGATGAAGAGGCTCGAGGTATTTATCATCTGCACGATGATGCATTAGTCATTACTCTTACGATATCAAACCGTAAGGTATTCTACATTCTCGTTGATACAGGGTCATCTGTCGATGTACTATTCACTCAGGCATTTGATAAAATGAGTGTTAAACGATCAACTTTACGACCGGTTCACACCCCCTTGATTGGCTTCTCTGGAGGATGAATACTCTCCGAAAGAGTCATCTCATTGCCACTCACTGCTGATAATTCTCTGCACCATGTGACAGTAATGGTCAACTTTCTAATAGTTGACCAACCATCGATTTACAATGCCATACTTGGCCGACCAGCTCTAAGCCTTCTCCAAGCTGTGGTGTCAACATATCATGTCTCCATGAAATTTCTGACTAAGTTGGGAGTAGGGGTGGTAAAAGGCAATCAACAGGACTCACGACGCTATTACGCGAAGGCTGTAAAGGCTCCAACCGAGGTAACCACAATTAAATCGTTAGATCCTTAGGCCGAGACATACGAGTGAGGACAACCGGTAGAGGACCTCATCCCAGTACCCCTAGTCGAGACAGACGAGTCCAAAATTGTCAGCAGAAACAAGATATCCACCTCTAGAGAAGGTGACCATATTCTTAGTCGTCTCTTTACGACAAGTTCGGCCATACTTTCAAGCCCACACTATCGTTGTCATAACCGATCTCCCACTGCATTAGATCCTTTAGAATCTAGAAGCTTCCAGTCGATTAACGAAGTGGGTGATCGAGCTCAGTGAATTCAACATAAAGTACAAGCCAAGAGTAGTGATAAAAGGACAAGATGTGGCCGACTTCATCGCTGAAGTTTCACCACAAGCTGACTCACTTACTAAGCTTTGAACTGAACAATCAACGACCGCTTCTCCCGAGTCATCGCCCGACCCAATCCCGTGGAAGCTTTATGTCGATGGCTCATCCAACTCTAAGGCAAATGGGGCAGGGGTCATCTTGAAAACTCTCGATCAAACATATATGCAATATGCCTTAAGACTTGGATTTCAAGCCTCGAACAATACAACAGAGTACGAAACATTATTGCTCAGTCTCTGACTTGCGGCTAGTCTGGGCGTCACTCATCTCAACATGTTCAGCGACTCACAGTTGGTCGTCAATCAAGTTACCAGCGTGTATCAAATATGAAAAGAGAAATTGAAAGCATACATGAAGAAAGCCAAAGAGTTAATCGATGATTTTTAATTATGTATTGTGACTTGGATCCCTAGAACAGAAAATACTAAGATAGATCTACTAGCAAAACTTACCTCTGCCAACGAAGATGATATACCCAAGTCCATTCTATTCGAGTACGTTGCTAACCAGAGTATCGATGACCCGATTAGCTTGACCGTACATTTAATCGATTCGGAACCTACTTGGCTCGATCCAATCATCCAATATCTCTGCAGTGAAAAATTTCCCGAGGATCGTGCCGAGGCCCAACGATTGAAAATTTGAGTCTCTAGTTACACCATAGTTAATGGGGTGTTGTAAAAGAAAGGATTCTTCGCTCCTTTACTACGGTGCCTAAATCCTAATGAAGTCGATTACATGGACGATCACTCGCACATAAGGTCTTACGGCAAGGATATTACCGGCCGACTATCCAGCACGACGCTCGTAAATTTGTTCAAAGATGCAACAAATGTCAATGATTTGCAGCAGTTCCGAAACAACCTTTCGAAGAGCTGACCCCTATGGTCGGCCCTTAGCCCTTCGTACAATGGGGAATCGACATCATCGGGTCTCTCCCTTTAGGAAAGGGCCAGACCAAGTTTGTCATTGTTGCAGTAGACTACTTCACAAAATGGACCGAGGCAGAGCCATTGGCCAAGATAACCAAATAGAAGATCACAGACTTTGTTTGGAAAAATATTGTCTGTCGGATCGGAGTACCCCGAACCACTATTACCAACAATGAGAAACAGTTTAACATTTTACAATACCGAGAAATGTGCAGAAAACTCGGGATAAAAAAATGTCTATTCCTCCCCCCATCATCCTCAGACGAATGGACAGGTAGAGGTAGTTAATAAAATCATTAAACAACACCTCCGAACCAAACTCGACGGAGCTAAAGGAGTATGGGCTGAAGAGCTTCTTAAAATATTATGGGCATACTGAACCACCGCACGAATGGCCATGGGAGAAACTCTTTTCTCCCTTGCATATGGCTCGGAAGCCGTGACCCCAGTCATCGGGTTGCCTTCAGCCTGAGTCAGCTTGTTTAATAAAGAGGACAACAAAGAACTGCTAGCTCTCGGACTAGATCTTGTGGAAGAACAAAGGAAAAAAGCACGGCTACGAATGATGACTCGATAATGCCAAGTAGCTTGGTTCTACAATGCCTTAGTCAAGATTAGGCGCTTCCGAGTGGGAGACATGGTCCTCCGAAAAATGTTCCTAAACACTAAGGAAGTTGGTGTGAGCAAACTGGGACCTAATTGGAAAAGACCATATGTCATCTCGAGCACCATCCGACGTAGGACTCATCAGTTGGAAGACTTAACCAGGAAATTATTACCCCATCTTTGGAATACTGAGCATCTAAAGATATATTATCCCTAGGATGGTCGTTGAGCATTCGTGAAGACTCAGTTAAGTAAAAAAATAAAAAACTTGTAAGCCGAGTCAAAAAGCTGAGTCAAATGAGCAAAAAGACTAAGTATATTCATTAAGAAAATGACTTTTACATCAGATTACATAGTCGTCTACTGTGGAATTACATTACTGGATAAAAGCGGAAAGAGTCAGTCGCAATATGTTGTGTCCCCTCTCAGTTGCAGATGCTCTCTAGCCTGCCTGGTGTGCTTAAAGTGCTTGAAGCTTGGTATTCTTAAAGTGCTTAACATTTTCAAACCAGCTCCAGGGTTCATCAGGAGTTGGCTCAGACTCAGCTACTGCCACTACTCAGAGCGACCTTCGGAGCTGCCTCAGGCTCAACCTCAATACCAGCCGCTACGTCAGTAGACCCGGTTGCCTCGGCTTCAGGGCCCTCAGACCCCGAGGCGACTTCATCAAATCCCGAGAGATCAAGGTCGGGGAAGGCTTCCTTCATCAGTCTGACATACTTGGTGTAGCCGTCTTGGAAAAAGCGATCCAGTTCATCCAAGTACTCCAGGGATTCGAGGAAGGCCTTTACGGCCTGGTCCTTTGCCTCATCCTTGGCCACCTCAAGGACAACTCTGGTTTTGGCCTTAAGCCGAGCCAGCTTCTCCTCAGAAGAGGCACGGGCTAAACAATTCTGCTGACTCTCTTCCTGTGCCTCTTTCAATAGCGAGGCCATGTGAACACACTCAGCCTTGGTATCTTCGGTGGCCTTCTGGGTAAGGCCTAATTCGCTAGACAGTAGGCCGACCCGAGCCATGGGAACTTCAAGTTGTGCTTCCGCCTCCGCTGTCATTTTCGAGCTGCCTCAGTGTTTGTCGCTCAATTCTGAGCCTCGGTCAGATCTATACTAGCCCTGAGTAAGCAAGGGATGAATTGCAAAAGAGAAATGCAAAGTCAGATTGAAATCAAAGAGGTTGGTAAGACAAGTGAGAAGCCCGAGTCCTACCTCAAGGAGAATCTTTGCAGCATGAGAGAGAGTCCGCCCCCAAGGGGCTTTGAAGATGGCAACGAATTCTTTCTCACTCCTATGAGAAATGGCCCAAGGAACCATGTTGGACACAGCCTATCGAAAGACCGATGTAAGACCCGTATCCTAGTCAGTACTGTTCCGTAGGCTTCCATGGTCCTCCTGGTTGAATTCTGACAACCTTCGAACCGTATCCGATGTTTGCGCATGATCCTAAGCTGAGTCTCTCATATTAGAGTTGACATGACTCAAAACTTATACCCTATCAACCGCACCATCGCCACGGTTCTAACACCATGACTCTGGCATCGAACCGATACCCAAGCCAGGAGATGTGGTTCCATGTTCATTACGGAGAAAAATGTTGCGCGTTGTGAATTTTGAGGGAATCTCTACGACATGTCCCATCAATCAATCAATCACTCAACTCAAGTACACCCCATACCTTAAGTACAAGCTCTATCCCTGCTTTTCCATAAGTTAACTCTCTCTCTCCCCTAACCATCCCTCTTTTTATAAAAAAATTAAACTCACCCATACCTCCCATCCCCTTCCTTACAACACCCATCCTTATCACCCTATCACTTCCTTCTCTCATATCTCAAACCTCCCAAGCAACAAATTCCAACTTCCAAGCATTTTTAAGAGCAAACAAGTGTGGCCCATTTTTCCTACCTTCTCATCTCTCATCCCTACCATCAAAACTCCATCATCCACTGTTAAAAGTTAAGCATAAGAGCTAAAGAGGCTAAGAGATCAATGAGGAGTGCAAGAGGTGGGTGATCCATCGTTAATTTTAATTTTTAAGGGTCCACTTGTTATGGGACCCATTTTTATGTATGTGATGTAACCATAAGGGGCCCATAGTGGCGGGGTCCTTCAATCATCGTCTCTCTCTCTCTCTCTCTCTTTGTGTGTGTGTGTGTGTGTGTGTGTGTGTGTGTGGTGATGATGATGAAGGGGTGTGTGGCCCATCTGGTGTGTGTGTGTGTCCCACCATGAAGCATATATTTCATGTGGGACTCATCTAATGGATGTGATGGCTCTACACTATCCGGTCCATTGGCGGGCCTAGACGGAAGGAAAAACACAAACATCAAGTTGATATGAATAGGTGGGCTCGTCCATGTTGGACCCACTATGATGATTGTGTTGTATCCAAACTGTCCAGCGTCCCTAACGCTGGACGTAGCTAACTGTGAAGTATGGATTGACCGTGAGGTGTGTACTGGCACATGGGTGGTGGCTAACAGTGAAGTGTGGCTGACAGTGGAGTGTGAAATGGTAGTGGGGTCCATGGGACCCATCCACCTCATCCATCCATTTAGATGGACCACACCGTGATACATGTGATGCTGTGCTTGGACAGTGGGCCCCACCTAGAGAACATATTCATGCTGACCGTCCAGCATCCCTGGATGCTGGAGGGTTCAATGAAGTGTATGCAGGTAGTGGGACGTGCTACTAGTAAAAAGAATAATAATAATAATAATAAACCTATATATTTAAAGTTTTGAGTGGGACACTCATATAGGACACACCTTGATGCATTAAGTTAATCCATGCTGTTCATTCCATTCTCCAGCTCATTTTCGGCGTTGAGCCGAAAAATGAAGCTAATCTGATTTTTTGGTGGAACCTAGCATGGAAAATAATGATTTCTCACCTTTAAAATCTGTTAGGGCCCACCTTAATGTTTCTACCTGCCCAAACATACTGCATATTAGACTCATTTGGTCCATCATGATCTATTGAGTCTGACTAGTGGGTTGGATCTCCCGAATGCGGGCCCCACCTATGAAAAACCCCAAGATTTTTTTTTTTAAAAAAAGAAAGCAGTAATGTCTTACTGTGTTAGAGGTGGGCTGGGACCCACATTTGTAGGCCCCACCGTGATGTGTGGGTAGCATCAAGACCATGCATTTGATGGGGCCCCTTTTTACAGTAGGGCACCCCAAAAATTTAGCCGCATACTAGAGCTCAGATAGTCCACATCACAGGAAACAGTGGTGGCTCCAACGTCTGCCATTGGTTTCAGATGTTCTGGATAAATATAAAAATTTATTTATTTATTTATTTTGTTACATGGGTCTATGTGACCGTGCCAACAGATGGATGGAAAATAGACGTTATGGTGGGCCCCACGTGGGACCCATTTGTGAAGTGATTGGATGGGCTGGTGTGCCATCAAGTTCTGTGGAACCCACCTTGGTGAAGTTCGCACCTAAATTGTGGGGTCCTCTTTGATGTATATGTTGCATCCAAACCGTCCATCCATATGACCAGTTTCATGCAGGCCCCACCTTGATGTAATTGTTCTAGCCATGCATACCAACCATCTGATGTGTTCATGGCCCCACTTTGATGGATGTGATCCATCCAAACCGTCCACCTATTTGGGGCCACCTCGTCTCACGGCTTGAGAGTAAAAAAATAAAAATAAATAAATAAAGATAAATCTAATATCAAGTGGACTACACCGCCAAAACAGTGGAATTGAATGCATACCATTGAAACCCCTTTTGGGTTATAGAAGTTTTAAACCAACATGATAATTTTTTTACTCATTGTTCAGGTCTTTATAACCTTATGAGCAGTCTGAATGGGAAATAAATGCTATGGTGGCCCCTATGAAATTTTTAACAATGAAAGTCACTATCTTCACTGTTAATTGTGATGCGGTCCAAATGATATGTTGATCATTATCACCAATGTTATTTGTGGTATGGCCCAAATGATTCTTTGGATATGATTCATTCTTGGTATGCTCTATAATGATCATGAATGAATGGTGTATTGGACTTAGCCCATTTAACTCGGCCCCATTTGACTTGGCCATTTGATTTAGTCCATTTGATTAGGACCATTGTTGAGGCCCACCTAGATATATGTCTTTGGGCAGATTATTTTTAGGCTCCCTGATAGGCAAAGTTACCTTTCATGAGCGCGCTGTATGCACAAGATTATTGCATGTCTAGTAGGGTGATTCATGCACTTGCATTTGTGTGATTGTGATTATTATATGCCCTAGTGACATCAAGGCCATAGCCTCCACAGACACATCGTGGACGGCTGGATTGGATACCGAAAATACTATTTCTAGCATCGGGGCGCCATAGATGTCCCTGGGTGAAAATTTCTAAACCCGATGGTATTAGAGGATAACTCCAATGTTGAGACCGAGTGGATATATGAGTGTGCGAGAGCTGAATACCAGGAGGCTACGTCTTCCACTATGTCGAGGTTGGTTGGAAAGGGGTATGACCTTTCTTGCTTGAGTGAGGGAGCAATTTCTAAGTTGAGTTTGACCAGCTTGAGGAATCGGTCCACTATCGACGAGCAAGGCCTGACATTGGCAGGCGGATAGTGAGGTCTCTTCCGCCCTCCCAGTTACGCATTCAGATAGGGGCAGAAAGCTGGCGTAGAGTTTTCTAGACCCTGGTGATTATCCAAACTGAGAACTGTACTGATATTGATGACCTATATGAGGATTGACATGCTTAAGTTGCATCTCGCATCACATGATCTTGATATGGCCGATAGCATTCATATCCTGCACTGCATAGCCTTGGTATGACTGATTGCATTCATGTACTCATCGGTATAATTTCGCATTACTCTGATCTTACATTCTGAGCACGCTCATATTGCAATACACTTACACTGGCCTCTAGGCTTTCTATAAGCTTATGCATGATTGATGCGTATAGGTGACGCCCGGACGCAGCCATAGCCTTGTTACAGTTGGAGTGTGCAGCCGAGCTTTTTAAGTTTCTATTATTATCATTATCTTGTATTTCCCTTTCATACATGTTATACTTAAAGTTTTTACTCATAGTGGATTTGTGATGATGTTCTTGTGGTTATTGTTCATGAGTTATGCTTGTGGTTATTGTTCATGAGTTATGCTTATGGTTATACTCATTATGAATCAGATTAATGTTCAAAATCCTCCTTATAGGATCCTAGGATTTGAACCTAGTGTATAGGTGCCGGGAGCCGAGAACGGGGTACTGCAGAGGCTATTAGTGCTGGATTTGAAAATCAGGAATTTTGTGAGCCCGGTTTCTGAGTTTGGGGATGACAGAAGTTGGTATCAAAGCATAACTTGGGAATAACCGTGGACAACATCACATATCTAGTATGAGTTTTGGTCAATTAGGTTCCAAGTGCATAACCTTCAGATTTAATCCCCTAACATGCCTTTAGGAGTTTTAAAGGATTGATAGGTGCCTTTGTTCTTTTCTATAGGACATGCCACGCAGGAGAGTGACCCGATCGACTCCTACTCCATCACGTGAAGCTCCAACTTTACCATCTGCGACTCTCATTCCTCCCTTAGAGATCCCTACTCCCCAGCCTGAGGATGTCGTTCCTCCACTTGAGACCAGTGCGGATCTAACTGTACCTGTGAGTGCCTCTCAGTTACTGTAGATGTTGCAGGCTATAACGGCTGCACTTCAAGGACAGGGCAGGCGCCCAGTTATTTCACATGCCCAGGTCGAGTAGGAGCGCACGAGGGCGCTTCTTTGTGAGTTCAGACAGCTCGACCCTCCACATTTCCATGGTAAGCCAGATCTGACTGCAGCCAAGAAATGACGCTCCAATGTGGAGAAGATTTTTAATATGATGATATGTACGACCCAGCAGCGAGTCTGGTTGGCAGTATCTCTTCTCCAGGGTGAGGCCGAGCACTGGTGGACTTCTGTTACCCGTGTTACAAGACCTGATTATATCTGGACATAGGAGGATTTTATTGACTGATTTGAACAGCTGTACTTCCCCGACCACATTCGTCGTCAGAGAGCATTAGAGTTCGAGACTCTAGTGCAGGGGGACATGTCCGTGGCACAGTACGCAGCCCATTTTATGGCGCTATCGAGGTTTGCACCGTATCTGGTTGATGATAAGGGGCGAAAGGCCCGCCATTTTGAGAAGGGCTTGCGTTACGGTCTTCGAGGCCGTGTTATTGGGCATGAGCTTCTGACCTTTCAGGCGGTAGTACGGAAGGCCCAGATTTATGAGACAGAGTGGGTCGGCTCATAGACCGATCGAGATCAAAGGAGAGGCCAAGAGAGGGAGGCACCCTCCAGTAGCTCTCAGCAGCATCGACGACCACAAAGATACAGGAGTCAGCCATCCGCCAAATCACTAGCAGCACCATTGGCACCTCCAGTAGCACCACCTCAGAGGCCGCTTTCTGATACTTGTTATGGATTCGATGGGATAGGACATCATAGGTGAGAGTGTCCCCAACCGCAATAATAGCAACCGAGAGCGCCACAGTAGCAGTTGAGAGCACCACAGCAGCCTCCACAATAGCAGTGACAACAGATCCCACCACTGAGGCCCCCTTAGCAGCAGCATTAGCACTAGCCTCTGAGGCCACAGTAGTAGAGGCAGCAGTTTCGAGCGCCTCAGTGACATCAGCAGTAGCAGCATCCTCAGAGGGGACAGCAACCTCCCCAACCAGTTCAAGCTAGATTTTATGCGGCTCAGCAGGACCCGCAGACCTTTGAAGGAGTCGTTGAGGGTATACTTTCAGTCTCTTCATGCATTACCCGAGTGTTATTTGATTTTGGTGCTTCGTACTCATTCATGTTTGAGGATTTTTGCCAATTGACTGGATTGCTGATAGAGTAGGCTAGTGAGGGATTGACCGTATCGACGTCCTTGGAGAAGACCACAATATTAGGCCATTTTTGTTCATCTTGCCCCGTGTTAGTAGGAGATATTTTCTTGGCCGCCGACTTATACGTACTACCAATGTCAGATTTTAACATTATCTTGGGCATGGATTGGCTTACCGCAGTTTCAGTTCATTGCAGACCCACAACCGCTGTCTTGCTTATTGTCCTGCACCGTTGAGGACCTGTTGCCACTTGTATTAATCAGTGGCCGATTGTCTATGATTTCCCTGACGTGTTCGAAGAGATTTCAAGGTTGCTGTCTCGTCGACATATTGAGTTCTAGATTGATCTTGTGCTTGGTATAGTGCCTATCTCGAAGGCCCCATACCGTATGACACCGATGGAGTTGTGTGATCTGTAGCGACAGTTGAACAAGCTATATGAGTTGAGATTCATTCATCCGAGCAGTTCACCTTGGGGAGCGCCGATACTCTTCGTCAGGAAGAAGGTGGCTCGTTGAGGCTCTACGTGGATTACTGCGAGCTCAACCGGCTCACGATCAAGAACAAGTACCCGCTCCCGAGGATAGATGATTTATTTGATCAGTTGCAGGGTGCATAGTTCTTTTTGAAGATTAACCTATGTTCTGGTTACCATCTGATTCGAGTCCGAGAGGAGGACATCCCAAAGACGACTTTTAGGACGCATTATGGTCATTTTGAGTTTCAGGTCATGTCCTTCGGACTAACCAATGCACCTGTAGTCTTCATGTAGCTGATGAATGAGGTCTTCCATCCATATCTCGATCATTTTATTGTGGTCTTCATCGACAACATTCTGATATATTCGAGGACCCGTGAGGAGTATATGCAGCATCTGTAGATTGCTTTGCAGAACCTCCGTGCCCACCAGCTGTATGTAAAGCTGGAGAAGTGTGAGTTTTTACAGGAGGAGGTAAAGTTTCACAATCACATAGTGATGAGGGAGGGTGTCACAGAGGACCCCTCGAAGGTTGAGGTAGTGCGTCAGTGGGGCCAGCCCACGACTGCGTCTGAGATCCACAGTTTTCTTAGTTTAGTGGGATACTATCGGTGTTTCGTTGAGGGCTTCTCCCGTATTGCAGCCTCATTGACCAGGTTGACTCGGAAGGACATAAATTTTGTTTGGACTAATGCATATGAGCAGGCATTCGTGGAGCTGAAGGACCGTCTGACGTCCGATCCTTTCTTCACTCTTTCCTCTGGGAGTGATGAATTTGTTGTATTTACTGATGCTTCTCGTATTGGCTTGGGTGCTGTCTTGATGCAGCATGGGAGACCAATGACTTATGCATCTCGTCAGCTCAAGATCTATGAGCTAAACTACCCCATGCATGATTTGGAGCTGGCAACAATCATCTTCGCACTGAAGGTGTGGAGACACAATCTCTATGGGGTCAGGTTCGAGCTCTTCTCCGACCACAAGAGCTTGAAGTACTTATTCTCTCAGTCCGAGCTGAACATGAGGTAGAGACGCTAGATGGAGCTCCTGAAAGACTTTAATTTTGATTTCCAGTACCACCCAGTAAGGGGAACGTGGTGGCAGATGCCTTCAGCCGTCAGTCATGAGGCCTGGTGACACATATGATGATTCAGGAGTGGAGGATGCTTGAGGATGTAGTAGAGTACGACTTTGATTTTGGTCTGCAGTCTTCTATCATTCAGCTATCGAGCCTGTTGATTCAACCCTCTTTTGTCGCAAGGGTGATCGAGGATCAGCAGGCGGATGAGTTATTACAGGATTATTGAGCAGAGGCAGCATCTGAGAGTTAGATAGATTGACAGATTGGTTCTTATGGTGGACTTCGCTTCAGAGACCGATTATGTGTCCCAAATATTACTAAGTTGTATAGAAATCTTATGATTGAGGCACATTGATCGCGGTTTTCTATTCACCCTGGCTCGACGAAGATATATCGTGATATGAGGAAATAGTATTTTTAGGTAGGGATGAAGCGTCAGATCGCCAGTTTTGTGGCCGAGTGTGACACATGGCAGCGTGTCAAGGCCGATCATGAGAGACCCCCTTGTCCATTGCAACCGTTGAGCATCACGTGTTGACAGATTTTATCATGGGCTTTTCGAGGACTCAGCGTAGTCATGATGTCATTTGAGTCATCGTTAATTATCTGAAGAAGTAGGCACATTTTCTTGCGATTCGTGCAACTTGGCCTTTGGACCGTCTTACGAGGTTATTCATTGAGGAGATTGTGAGATTGGATGGTGTTCCAGTCTCGATCGTTTCTGACCAAGACCCGAGATTCACATCTTAGTTCAGGAGGAGCTTTCAGAGAGCGATGGGTACTAATTTGTAGCTCAGCACCGCGTATCATCCCCAAACTAATGGTCAGATCAAGAGAGTCAACCAGATCCTTGAGAATATGCTTTGGGTTTGCGTGGTTGACTTTGGAGATAACTGGAATAAGCATCTTCGATTGGCTGAGTTCGCATATAACAGCAGCTACCAGGCAACCATTGGCTTGACTCCTTTTGAGGCATTATATAACAGATCGTGCAAATCTCTGAGTTGTTAGACCGAGGTTGGAGAACGGGGTCTCCTGTGTCTCGTGCTTGTGCTTTAAACATTAGAGGCTATTGATATCATTGGGCAGAGGATGTGCACAACTTAAAGCCGGCAGAAGAGTTTTGCTAATCGCCGACGTCGTCCCTTAGAGTTTGATGTAGGGGATCATGTGTATCTCAAGGTCTCGCCCATGAAGGGCGTATTTTGATTTGGAGCAAAGGGCAAGCTTGCCTCGAGATTCATAGGACCTTTTGAGATCACTGAGCACATTGGCGTCGTGGCTTATCGGCTTACCTTACCATCTTAGTTGTCTAACATCTACAACGTTTTCCACGTCTCTATATTAAGGAAGTGTAGGTCAGATGTATTTCATGTCATCGATTGCAGTCGTTGGAGGTTCATGAGGATGCTTCTTACATTGAGCAGCCAGTTCGTATCATTGATCGGAAAGAATAGGTCCTTTGGACCAAGGTCATTCCCTTGGTGAAGGTTCAGTGGGGTCATCATTTAGTTCATAGGCATCTTGGGAGCCCGAGGCTGAGATTCAAGAGCGCTATCCCCATTTCTTTGATGATTGATTATATTTCGTATCTTGTATGTTGTCTCTAATTTTATATGATGATGCTTTATTTTCTCTTCTATTATGAGTTATGTTTACTTATAATGATTGTGTAAATTTTGAGGATGAAATTTTTATTTAGAGGGGAGAGTTGTAAGACCCGTATCCTAGTCTGTACCGTTCTGTAGGCTTTCGCGGTCTTCCCAATTAAATTTCAGCAATCTTCGAACCGTATCTGACGTTTGCGCACGATCCTAAGCTGAGTCCTGCATATCATAGTTGACACAACTCGAAACTTGTACCCTAACCACCGCATCGTCGCCAGGGCTCTAACGTCGTGACTTGTGCATCAAACCAATACCCGGGCCGGGAGATGTGGGTCCACGTTCATTCCTGAGAAACGCCACGTATTGTGAATTTTGAGGGAATCTCTACGACATGTCCCGTCAATCAATCAATCACTCAACTCAAGTACACCCCATACTTTAAGTACAAGCTCCATCCCTCCTTTTCCAGAAGTCAACTCTCTCTCTCCCCTAATCATCCCTCTTTTTACAAAAAAAATCAAACTCACCCATACCTCCCATCCCCTTCCTTACAACACCCATCCTTATCACCCCATCACTTCCTTCTCTCATATCTCAAACCTCCCAAGCAATAAATTCCAACGTCCAAGCATTTCCAAGAGCAAACAAGTGTGGCCCATTTTCCCTACCTTCTCATCTCTCATCCCTACCATCAAAACTCCATTATCCACTGTTAAATTATCCACCGTTAAAAGTTAAGCATAGGAGCTAAGGAGGCTAAGGGATCAAGGATGAGTGCAGGAGGTGTGTGATCCATCGTTAATTTCAATTTTTAAGGGTCCACTTGTTGTGGGACCCATTTTGATGTATGTGATGTAACCATGAGGGGCCCATAGTGGCAGGGTCCCTCTATCATCGTCTCTCTCTCTCTCTATATATATATGGTGATGATGATGAAGGGGTGTGTGGCCCATCTGGTGTGTGTGTGTCCCACCATGAAGCATATATTTCATGTGGGACCCATCTGATGGATATGATGGCTCTACACTATCCAGTTCGTTGGCGGGCCTGGAAGAAAGGAAAAACACAAACATCAAGTTGATCTGAACAGGTGGGCCATGTCCATGTGGGACCCACTATGATGATTGTGTTGTATCCAAACTGTCCAACATCCCTGACACTGGATGTAGCTAACTGTGAAGTGTGAATTGACCGTGAGGTGTGTACTGATGCATGGGTGGTGGCTAACAGTGAAGTGTGGCTGACAGTGGAGTGTGAACTGGTAGTGGGGTCCGTGGGACCCATCCGCGCCATCCATCCATTTAGACAGATTACACCGTGATGCATGTGATGCCGTGCTTAAACAGTGGACCCCACCTTGAGAATATATTCACGCTGACCGTCCAACATCCCTGGACGCTGGAGGGTTCAATGAAGTGTACACAGGCAATGGGACGTGCTACGAGTAATAATAATAATAATAATAAATCTATATATTTAAAGTTTTGAGTGGGACACTCATATAGGCCACACCTTGATGCATTAAGTTAATCCACGCTGTCCATTCCATTCTCCAACTCATTTTACGCATTGACACGAAAAATGAAACTAATCCGATTTTTTAGCGGAACATAGCATGGAAAACAATGATTTCTCACCTTTAAAATCCGTTACGGCCCACCTTAATGTTTCTACCCGCCCAAACATACTACATATTGGACTCATTTGGTCCGTCATGATCCATAGAATCTGACCAGTCGGTTGGATCTCCCGAATGCGGGCACCACCTATGAAAAACCCCAAGATTTTTTTTTTTTTTTTTTTAAAAAGCAGCAACGCTGCTGCTCCTAGTGTCCAGAGGACACTGAAGCAGCGTCCTACTATGTTAGAGGTGGGCTGGCACCCACAGCCATAGGCCCCACCGTGATGTGTGTAACATCAGGACTGTGCATTTGATGGGGCCCCTTTTTACAGTACGGCACCCCAAAAATTTAGTCACATACCAGAGCTCAAATAGTCCACATCATAGGAAACGGTGGTGGATCCAACATCTGCCATTGGTTCTAGATGTTCTGGATAAATATAAAAATTTATTTATTTTGTTGCATGGGTCTGTGTGACAGTGCCAACAGATGGATGGAAAATAGACGTTATGATGGGCTGAGAAGTGATTGGATGGCCTAGTGTGCCGTCAGGTTCTATGGAGCCCACCTTAGTGAAGTGTGCATCTGAATTGTGGGGTCCTCTTTGATGTATGTGCTGCATCCAAACCGTCCATCCATATGACCAGTTTCATGCAGGCCCCACCTTGATGTAATTGTTCTAGCCGTGCATACCAACCATCTGATGTGTTCATGGCCCCACTTTGATGGATGTGATCCTTCCAAACCATCCACCTATTTGAGGCCACCTTGTCTCACGGCTTGAGACTAAAAATTAAAATTAAAATTTTAAAAAAAGAAAAAGAAAAAGAAAAGATAGATCTAATATCAAGTGGACTACATCGCCAAAATAGTGGAATTGAATGCATACCATTGAAACCCCTTTTGGGTTATAGAAGTTTTAAACCAGCATGATAATTGTTTTACTCACTGTTCAGGTCTTTATGACCTTATGAACAGTCTGGATGGGAAATAAATGCTATGGTGACCCCTATGAAATTTCTAACAGTGAAAGTCACTATCTCCACTACTAATTGTGATGTGGTCCAAATGATATGTTGATCATTATCACCAATGTTACTTGTGATATGGTCCAGATGATTCTTTGGATATGATTCATTCTTGGTATGCTCTATAATGATCATGGATGAATGGTGTATTGGACTTAGCCCATTTGACTCGGCCCATTTGACTTGACCATTTGATTCAGCCCATTTGACTAAGCCCGTTGTCGAGGCCCACCTGGATATATATAAGACCCATGTGATACGGCCCATCTAATACATTTGAAGCCCATGGGCCGAAGCCCAATGGGATGTACATAAGACCCATTGCAATGTGTGACTCCACCATGTTTTATGTGATGATGTTCAAGTTAGATCGTGCCTTAAGAGCAATGATGGTTTGATACCCACATTGTAAGGTTGATGTTGGTTAAATGTTTGCATTGTCACTCTCCCTAGGGCCCATTAATAAGCCCATACTTGTAGTGTATAGGCCGTTTAGGCCCATTTTCATTATGAACAAAGCTCATTATCTTGTAACATGTTTACTATAGATCCATGATTCATGCTCATACGCATCATATATATGCTTGATATGAGGAGTGATTGATCATAGCATATGTCTTCGGGCAGATTGTTTATGGGCTCCCTAATAGGCGAAGTTGCCCTTCATGAGCGCGCTGTACGTGTAGGATTATTACATGTTTGGTAGGGTGATTCATGCACTTGCATTTGTGTGATTGTGATTATTGTATGCCCTAGTGACATTAGGGCCATAACCTCCACAGACACATCGTGGACGGCTAGATTGGATACCGAAAATACTGTTTCTATCATCGGGGCGCCATAGATGTCCCTGGGTGAAAATTTCTAAACTCGATGGTACCAGAAGATGACTCCAACGTCGAGACCGAGTGAATATATGAGCACGTGAGGGCCGAATACCAGGAGACCATGTCTTTTACTGTGTCATGGTCAATTGGAAAGGAGTGTGACCTTACCCGCCTGAGTGAAGGGGCAATTTCTAGGTTGAGTTTGACCAGCTTGACGAATCAGTCTGCTATCGATGAGCCGGGCCCGACAATGGAAGGAAGATAATGAGGTCTCTTCTACCCTCCCAGTTACACGTTCGGATAGGGGCGGGAAGCTGGCGTAGAGTGTATTAGACCTTGGTGATTATCAAAACTGAGAACTGTACTGATATTGATGACCTGTATGAGGATTTGGATGAGGATTAGCATGCTTGAGTTGTATCTCGCATCACATGGTCTTAATATGGCCGATAACATTCATATCTTACACTGCATAGCCTTGGTATGGCTGATTGCATTCATGTACTCATCAGCATGATTCCGCATTACTCTGATCTTACATTCTGAGTACGGTCATATTGCACACATACTTACACTGCCCTTTAAGCTTTTTATAAGCTTATGCACGATTGATGCATGTAGGTGACGCCCAGACACAGCCGTAGCCTCGTCACAGTTGGAGCGTGCAGCCGAGCTTTTGGAGTTTCTGTTATTATCATTATCTTGTATTTCTCTTTCATACACATTGTACTCAAAGTTTTTTATCATAGTAAATTTTGTGATTGTGTTCTTGTGGTTATTGTTCGTGGGTTATGCTTATAGTTATACTCATTATGAATCAGATTGATGTTAAAAATTCTCCTTGTAAGATCCTAGGATTGGAACCTGGTGTATGGGTGCCGAGAGCCAAGAATGGGGTACTGCGGAGGCTGTCAGCGCCGGATTTGAAAATCAGGAATTTTGTGAGCCCGATTTTCAAGTTTAGGGCATGACAACTGATGTCTCCTGTTGAGTCATCTCCCCTCTTGAGGGCTCCCCTATCTGCTTCTCTCTCTGTTCCGGGACCTGCTCTGCAATGAGTCCTGGCTCGGGAGCCACCGCGTCTGCTACTTCCGCCCCTTCCTCCAAGTTTATGGTCGAGACCTCAGTCGGGACAGCCGGTGTGGCTTGCCCCTTTGCCTTTGAGACCGTCTTCGGTCTTTTTGGAGGACAAGCCTTGGGACGGGTCTCTGACTGCGAAGGAGCTTTCAACTTAGAAGGCAAACGAAGAATGGGCCTTGCTTCAGCTATCTTTGCATCAGGAAAAGCAAGACGAGTTAGGAACAGTTAAAAGAAAATGTAACTGGACATTTAGAAGTTACTTGTTACAGCCGAGTCTAAACCCGAGAGAAGAAGACACTCCGGCTGAAGAAGTGTCTTCCAAGACCGCTCCTTCGGATCCATTGTTTCAAATCCTTAATCCGCTCCAGCGCGTCGACTCTTAGCTTCAGCTTGCGCGCAGAAATATCTGTAAAGCACATTCATTCAGACTCAAAGACTCAACAGTGTAAGGAAATAAAGGAAAAACGCATGTCGA